>AP025043.1:14068385-14145891 GCA_036186865.1 Eustoma russellianum | reverse complement strand
CATTGGGGAAGATTAAAATGATACGTGAAAGATTGAAGGCTGCACAAGATCGAAGCAAAAGCTGGGCAGATACAAAGAGACGACCGATTGAGTTTGAAGTAGGCGAGAAAGTATATTTGCGAGTTTCACCGACCAAAGGCGTGAGTAGATTTGGGATTAAAGGGAAACTGAGCCCTAGATTTATTGGCCCTTATGAGATACTAGAGAAAGTTGGAACTGTTATACCGGTTGGCCTTACCTCCTACATTATCTCAGGTACATAATGTGTTTCACGTATCCCAGTTACGACGATATGTACACGATCCGGATCATATAATGGAGCAGCAACCCGTGACTATTAAGGATGACGTTATGTATGAAGAAGTTCCCATACGGATTGTGGACCGTAAGGAGCAAGTGTTAAGGAGACGCACAATTTCATTTGTGAAAGTACAATGGAGTAATCATACTGAACGAGAAGCGACTTGGGAGCCGGAACAGCAAATGCAGAAGCAATATCCACAACTTTTCGTATGAGGTACGTAAGTTTCGAGGGCGAAACTTTCTATAAGGAGGGAGAATGTTACAGCCCGAGAAATTCGTCATGTCGTAACAACCTACAATACCATATACGTAATTTCGTAGGTGTACGATCCATTAGCAATTATATCATAAACATTTGAATCTACACAATAGAAATTCAAATTTAATTAGTTAGTAACAACTTAAACTATTAGTATAAATTAAATCAAAAATAAATACATGACAACAACAATTTTATACTACTTAAAATAAAAGAAAATAAAATATATACATGAAAGAAAAAGAAAAAAGGAAAATAAAAAGGGAGGTGAAGACAACTTTTCTTAAACTTTAAACATTTAGCATAAAAAAATTAGCATGCTTAAGAATCTTGTCATAAACCCATTCCTCACACCCATACTTGTCTAAAGGTTGTCTTTCACCCCATCCCTCCCATGCTAGCCGCCCCCCACCATTAGTAGAGAAGAAATTTTTATTTCTTCTTCAACTCCTCAAATAATACATCTTCAAATCAACTAAGTCCATCCTAAATCCAAGAAACACTCAAGAACACTCCAACACTCCCTTCTTCCCCCCTCTTGGCCGAAAGTTGTAACTTCAACAAGGAGAAGATTTTCTTCTCCTTTCTACATACCAACATCACTCAAATCAAGTACCATAAACACTCCATCAACTAAGGAAGATTCAAGAAGGTGATAACATCTAGAATCAAAGGAAATCAAGGTAAGAACATTATAAAGTTTAAGTTTGATTCTTCCATATAATTAGTTTCATAAGTTGCTCACTAACCCTCCTTTTTAACCCAAGAAACGTGTATACTAGGAAGGAAGGAAGAAGATCTCTCTTCCAAACCAAGTGAAGGAACCATCATCTAAGTGTAAGAAAAGTGAACCAAGGCAAGTACTCTTCCTAGATCCTTCATGGCTTCCAAAATTTAATATTTATGTTCATATCAAAGTTGGATCATCATGTAGTATGTTCAAGATTTCTTCTCAAGAAATTATAGATCTATGTTGAGAAATAAGCTTATACTTATATACACTATATACACATACATACATACGCTATATACATGTATATACCTTATGTATATACACGCATGTATATACACATTATAAAAATATGTATGTTGTTATATATATGTATAAGTGTATGAATCTACATGTATACGTATCTCCATATATAGGTATATGTATAAGTAGTTATAGAGGTGTAGATGTATATAAATAAACATACTGTTTTGTATAAAAGTAAGTAAATATATAAACAAATGTGTGGTTGTGATATAGATGTATGTATATATGCATAGTTATATATGTATAGACATATATATATACACACGGCTTATACACACACATACACACATGTATCTCAATGACTTTAGGTGTATATATATATATATATATATATATATATATATATATATATATATGTATACACGGAAATTATATATATGTATATACAATATATGAAAAAATTGGCTTTAAGACCACTTAAGGTTAAGATATGTTGTTACATGATTCATGTATACATATATGTATAAAATATATGTTAAGATATAAAAATGAATAAGTTTTGGATATTATACAATATATCATAAAATGATTTATATATATAGACCATATATATATACATTTCGGCCACTAGGCCTTAAATGACAAAAAGTGATTCCAATATATTTTTATACAAATATATATATATATATGTATATATGATGAATATGTTAAGATATGAAAATGAATAAGTTTTGGATATTATACAATATATCATAAAATGATTTATATATATATAGACCATATATATACACTTCGGCCTTTAGGCCTTAGTGACAAAGATAGTTTCATCATATTTTTGTAAGTACAGATGTATATATGATAAATATGTTAAGTTATGAAAGTAGGCTAAGTATGTAATTTATGTATTATGTTATGAAAAGTAAGAAACATAAATGTTCACATTTATGTGTGCGTAAGTATAAGACTACTAACTTTTACAATGTACGTACATGATATGTTACATGTTATATGTATACTAACATAGATAGGTTATGATAAAATGTAAGTCATGAAATCTTAGATGAAATGTAAAGTAATTAGAATTTTCATGATGTAGGCATTTAAGCTATGAATTATGAAATGTATGTGTGGAATAGAAGTTACCAAATAATTGTATGATGAAAATGGAAAAAGAGGGCTGTTATAGTGGGATAGCCGAATGGTATTTAATTGGAGGTTAAAATGGTATTTTCTTTAAGTCGTGATACGTAGATTGAAATTAAGTAAGTGATGATATTATAAAATGTAGAATGACCAAAGTACCTTCAATCGACCGAGTCTCATGTTGCATGAAATCAAAGTTGGAAAAGTTATGTTTTTGAATCACATGTTTTAAAATTCATATGCTTAGGAATAATAAACACGAGACGAATGATTCCAATGACCCATGTTATGTTATGACCATGTTATGTTATGTTATGTTATGTTGTAGCGCTGTCCTGACATCGGGACCGGAGTGGTAGGTGTCAGGGGCCTATGTTTACGTTATGGTTGAGTGTAACACCGGGTCTGGGACACGGGATCTCAGTCATAATGCGTCACCGTTAGCACATGTACCTATGTTCATATGTTATGTTGTACATGTACTATATGGGGAATCATTCGGTATGTCGTGCGTTATTATTCTTATGAAAAGTGCTATAGCCAACGATGAAAATGTTAAGTCTTCATGTCATGAAAATGTCATGTTATGCAAGTTATGAAAATCATGTCATGTTTATGAAAAGTCATGTTTACGAAAAGTCATTTTATGAAAAGCCATGTTTTATGCATCACGTCATGATCATGTCCCTTATGTGAGGATTAGAATAATTGTACGAACTTTATGCCTTAAGACGATTAAGAAAGATCACACACGTAGATATGATGAATGCAAGTTATGACATTAGCATAAGATGGATTAGTAATCAAGTACGGAAGGTAGACTAAGGATATGCTGAGGAAGAATGATACGACCTCTCAGGTATGAGGTAAAATCTTATGTTATGTTTTATCCTTATATATAATGCTGTCATTTGTAATTGGAGATGTAATTTCATAAATATTGCTACTTTATTAATACTTGTCTTCCCATGTATGATCCACATGAAGTATCTATAAAGAATACTTGCTGAGCGATTAAAAGACGATGGTTATCGCTCACACTTGCCTCTTAACATTTCAGAGAACAGGGACCCTGATGCCGTGTTCATTGAGGAGGAACCCCAGATAGAGTATCCGTGAGTGAAGATGTAGGCTGAAGCCAAGTACCTGTTGTGTGAGCTTTATTTTATGGTGATGTAATAAAGTTATCGTGAGAGACTGTATTTGTGATTGGGTGGATTTGAACGGTTTGTAATAATATTATGTGTGTCGTGAGCATATTGCAAGTTGCTTCCGCTATATCGATTACAATTCATGTTGACATGCACATGTATGGTATCGACGCCTTGTACTCTATGAGTAGAGTACGGCGGGTGCACTGAACCGGAACTCTAGTTTCGGGCAGGGCGCTACAACCATGTTGGCCTCCGGATATAAAATCATCAAGGAGTCCAAGTCTGCTCACGAGGTACTCACACGACTCATAAAGGTGTACATAAGACGTGTCTCTTGGAATCTTCTATCACGTTGATAAGGTTCGTTACGTAAAATCTCTTTCTTTCTCGATACGTCGTAAAAATCGTTTGAAAACATACTATGATATCTTGCTATAAAATCACAACTTTTTATTTCTTTACTTTATTTATCTTGTATAAAATACCTTATTTGGATTATAATTTCATCGTAGAAAAATACGAAAGACCTTAAAGTTCGTACGCTATTTTTAAACATTGTTTTAAACTAACTTTTTTGCCGAAAAAATTCTGTTTTTGCGCCATTTAATTTTCTTGATTAATTACCGTATTCGGAGTTCCGTATGACAATTTTAGGCTCACTAACTTATAGTATTATTATCATTTTATTTCTTTAAGACATAAAATTAATGACAATCATTAATTTAATCCTTTTAGGGGGACGGTTTTTGGCTCTCGAAAACAGCCGCATTTTTTCAGTATTTTCTGCAACTTAGTCCATAATTTTGCACATTCCAATCCATCCTCAAAATAGCTCACCTGAGGCTAATGCTTTCGAAATCTTCCACCTAAAAATCTCATAAATACATATATGGTTAGATATAACCTAGTACAAGATAATATAATATTTACATAATATATATATTTGTACAATTTCAACCTACCCGTAAATACACCTTCCAAGTATCACATTATATCATATATTACTCCAAAAGTAGAAAATGAATTATTTTATTTTTCCTCCATGTTTCAACCGTGGGTTTCCAAACCCCACCTACACCAAAAATTCCATCCATTTCACTTTCCTACCACCTTAACTTCTAGCCTTTAATTTCTTTAACATAAAATAATCCTATCATGACTTTAATGGTTCAAAAACTAAGATACCCATCAAAAAGAAACTCACCTTCATCTTCTCAAGGTCATATATGTGGCCTTCATTTCCATTCAAAGAAGAATCCATTTAATATATACCCATTTAGCACTTAACCTCAAGCATACCAAATGCTTTCCTTACATATCTAGAATCTTAGGTTGAAACCAAGCTTGTTTGACCTGTTTCATATGAAGATAATATTGGTGTAAATATAATATTTCACAACTAAAACATGGATTCAAAAAGGTTATTTGCCTTCTTGAATCTTGAGTTGAACAAGATGTGCTAGAACCTCCTTGTAGGCTTGGAAGCTTGAGAGTTGAGAAATCACCCTCCCTCACCCTAGGAGTATACGGCCAAACATAATAAAAAGGAGAGAAGGCAAATCAAGTTCATGAATGGTCCTTGGAAGGAGATTAAAGGAAGACCCTTCCAGAAAATCTTACCTTTAAGCTTGATCATCACTTGGATGATTTTAGATCTTGATTTTGAAAAGAAATTTCCACTCCACTATGCTCATATGAAGCCATGGTTTGGAAGAGGAGGATGGAAAAGATGTGCTTTGGTGAGGTGTGGAAGTACTATGAAAATGGATGGATGGATGATTGAGTTGAAATTATCTCTTCCCTCACTATTAGGTGCTGCTGAAAATTTGGAGTAGAAAAGAAGACATGATGATATCTTGTCTTGGGTGGGAGGAGGATGGAAAGTGATATGAAGTTTTGGTGGCTTGTAGGCCTTTTTGTGGAAGACTTTTGTGGCCTCCCCTAACGAGTAGCACGGCTGGGGCTTTGGGAGAGTGGCCTTCATATTATTATTTTTTTTCTTTTCCCTTTTAGTGGGTACAATTTTATCTATTTGGATTATTTCGTTTGTAATATCACCCGTATATTATACTCAATCTTAGTAATGACCTTATATAAGTTAAATTCCTTCATTTAACCCACGTAAAATACATACGTAAATTCAACATACTAACATATACGTAATTTACTTGGTCGGACGTATGTCACGACGTCGAGTCGTAACATAGGGTCCATGTCATTCGACGTAGTTAAGGTCTAACATGAGGTCATGAGTATATATGTAGGTTGGATTCATGTTTTAGGGTTGAATTTAGGTGTTCTTGAGGCTTGGAATGGAAAAGGGTGGAGGTTGGTTCGTCATTATGGTTAAAAAGTGGTAAAAAGTGCAGAAACAGGGACTTGGATCGATCCAGAGGAGACATCGATCAATCCAAGTGGCCCTGGCAGGATTTTCCAACTCTGTGGAAGACATCGACCGATCAACTGAGGGACTTCGATCAATCGATGTCCAGAAAACTGAACATTGATCGATCAGAGGACCACATCGATTGATCGATATACCCAGGGATGCAGAATTAAAACTCTCTGGAAGACATAGATCGATCTAGAAGGGGGTCATCGATCGACCGATGTCCAGGAGATTGACATCGATCGATCAGAAGGACACATCGATCGATCGATGTGGCCAGTTCTTTAGAAGTTAAGATGAACTATTAGAAATGATAGGGAATGAATTTGAAGAAGTTCGAGGGACTTTTGTGTGATAAATGGGACTAGTGTACGAGTCTAAGGACTATTGTTGAAGTATTCTTAGCATATTTTGAGGTGGGTAACCTTGAGTGTGAAGGTGTAAGGTTAAGTGTGAAATTGAAAAGAATTCGTTGGCTAGAAATGTGTGAACTAATACAAGTGAGGTACGTTTGAGGTTTGTGACCCGTTACTCGGTATGTAAAGTGTGTGTGCGTGTTTAGAAGCTTAATATGATGTGACATGAGCATGTTGGACCATGACACGAACATTTTGTTTTACAACGTGAGTTTTGCCTAGCAAAAAGACGTGTGTGTGAAGTAAGACTAAAGTTTTGAACGACAAGTTTAGGCTGCTGGTTGATGTCAGGGCATAAAAGTCACGCCTGCAATGGTAGGGTATAAAAGCGTGACCTGAAATCAACAGCATGCCATAAATTTCTGTTATGGGACCGTGGACCTTTCAGCACGGGGTATAAAGTTCTGTTTGCTGTGGATTGATCACCCATAAGGTATAAAGTTTATGCTATACGAATAATAAGATACGAAGAAGTATGAAAAGTTTGTGAAACGACACCCATGAAATGTTTACGAAAGAAGGTTTATGTATGTTTTAAAGAAGTTCATACATCACGTGACACGAAGCATAGGATTTGACATGCCGGAAAACGACATTTCCATACGATCTGTTTATGTCGTACGTTTTGCTCGTTATGTGCTTGTTCTGTATTCGTGTATCATTTATGTTGCTTAATTAGCTTTGTTAAGCTGTTATAAAAATGTTATTTGCTAACCCGAGCACATTATTTTAAGCATTGATTTATGTATTGGTGACTCGTCGTGTGTGATCCCGTAAGGTGTATAGAAGGGTTACTTGCTAGCGATGTTTTTCGCTAAGAATAGATACATCTTTTCTTTTCAGTGAGCTCGAGTATGAGCTGATATTTATAGAAGACGATGGCGAGTGGGCCCGTTGGGATGATAGACATTAAATAGAAAATGCCATATTAATTCTTTAGTCGATAGATCTTCTATTACTGTTTGTGTTGGAGGATATAGTAGTCATTTCCAAATACACTTCATTTCTGCTGTTTTCAATTGGTTACATCATTTTATTGAAGTTTTAAATTTTACGATGTTTCCGCTGATTTATCTTACGTCATGGATGATGAGTGCTTGATCTGCTTTGACACCTTGTAGTTCTCGTAGCAGACTATGACGGATGCACTGGTGCTGATGTCCGGTATCGGGCCAGGGCGCTACTGGTGGCATCAGAGACTAGGCTTCAGATCTATTTCGGAAACTTAGGATCATGATCTTTTAGCGACTTAAGACAAGATTTTCCCCTAAAGTTTGATACTTAGGTATAGATGCTGGATAACTAGAGTCTAAGTGAGATCTGGGTTGGGTGTGTGCGAGCGCATTCATCACTTAGTTTTGTACTAAATTTTTATTTCTCCTCATCCGTTCTTAAGTATGTAAGCTTTCAGTAATATCTTGCGTCTACTGATTGCTAACAACAGTGCTGACCTTTTAGAAAATGCCTCCGCAAAGAGATAATACAGAAAACTCTTGCAATGGGCAGGAGAATCAGCCACCTCAGGTGGTACTACCCCAGGTGCTCACGGATGCACTAACTTTGATTACCCAAGGTTATGCCCAACAGCAGCAACCTCCGCCTTCTCCGCCACCATAGCATAACATTCGTTTCTTCTATGGAAAGATGAGGAAGATCAGAGTCCCAGAGTTTAAAGGATGTACTAATCATGGAGAGGCTTAGCACTTGTTGGCTGAGGTAGAGAAATGTTTTCGGCTGGTGCAAGTGCCAGAAGAGATTAAAGTAGATGTGACCACAACCCTTCTGTGTGGCAAGGCAGGTGAATGGTGGGCCAGTTTAGTATTGAAGATGATCCCACCGATCTCTTGGGTACAATTATGTGATGCCTTTCTAAAGTACTATGTACCAGAGATAGCAATTCTGGACAAGATCAGAGCATTCGACCGACTTGAGCAGGGTCGGATGACATTATCAGAATACGCCAACCGTTTCCACACGTTGGGTATGTTTGTTCCCACGATTATGTCTGATAATCACTTAAAGATGACTAAGTTTGAGCGGGGTCTGGACTCAAGAATACGGTCGGCGACAGTGAACACAGGGATGAAAACCTATGAGGAAGTGCTGGATGCGTGCTTTTGCGTCAAAAGTGATTTTCGCAGAGTGGTGGCAAGAGAGGCCGGTGTAGGGTCCTCTAACAGAGGTAAGAGGCCAAGGGAAGAAGGGAGAGTTGGCGGCAGAACCGAACATTTGGTCAAAATCCCCAAGAGAGACCCGGTGAGAAACTTTTAGAGATCCCCACCATAGAATCCGGTTGCCTAGTAGGCCATGGGATTTTGCCCATATTGTAACAAGAATCACGTCGGTGAGTGTAGGAAGCTATCTGGAGCGTGTTACCGATGTGGACAAGTGGGCCATCTGATTAGAAATTGCCCTGAGATGAAGAAAATACTCCTAGAGAGGCGGCTCAGCAGCCGAGGGCTAAGCCGAGAGAGAATGCCCGCGTGCATCTCATGACGGACACTGACATCCAAGAAGCCTCCAATGTCGTAGCAGGTAAAATTTAAAATAAGTTTAAATTCTGATTAGAATTGAGACTTTACGTGTTTAACTCTGTGTGAAACTTGATATGGTCCTAGGTAATGTTTTAGTAAATACGATACCTGCCAACGTGCTTTTCGATAGCAACACAAGCCATCTTTCGTGGCAAAGAGATTCACTAAGCATCTTGGTGGTTTGTCGGAGTGGTTAGAGACTCCGTACCATGTCCAAGCGGCCAGATATCAAATTATGACTTCACATCACCAATACAAGGATTGTGAGTTGCAGTTCGGAGAGCAAATGTTCTTTGCCACATTAATTCCTATCCAGATGTATGACTTCAACGTCGTATTAGGAATGGACTAGTTAGCCAGGTATCCTGCCAACAATGATTGTCGGACGAAGCAAGTAATAGTCAAGAATTTCGAAATAGAACACGTAACATTTCAGGGTGATGTGCAGCGGAAGAAAATTAATAAGAAGGTGTATATGACAACTGCCCAAGCTTCTAAAGCCCTAAGGAAAGGTGCCGAGGGGTTCTTGGTGTACGCAATGGATGCTACTCAAGAGATACCATCTATTGAGTAGATTTCAGTGGTCAACGAATTTCTGGATATGTTTCTGAAAGAACTGCCAGGAGTTCCACCTCTGAGAGAAGTTGAGTTCGAGATAAATCTGATTCTAGGAGCTGAACCCACTTCTAAAGCCCCTTACAGAATGGCTCTGGCAGAATCGAGAGAGTTAAATGAACAACTTCATGAGTTATTGGACAAGAAATTTATTCACCCCAGTGTGTCACCTTAGGCAGCGCCTGTTTTATTTGTGACTATCGAGAATTGAATCAAATTACCATCATAAACAAATACCCACTGCCGCAAATTGAGGATTTGTTTGACCAACCAAAAGGTAAGTTTTGATTAAACATTGTCCTTACATAAAAATTTTGTCGTTCTAATGGGAGGATTCCCTACCTCTGCTTAGGGTGCCAGGATTTTCTCCAAGATTGACCGCCGGTCAGGGTACCACCAGTTGCGGGTGAAGGTCGAACACATCTCAAAGACAGCCTTTCGCACAAGATATGGTCACTATGAGTTCTTAGTGATGCCATTTGGGCTGACAAATGCACCTGCAGCCTTTATCGATCTTATGAATACCGTCTTTCAAGAACAGTTGGATAGGTTTGTCGTGGTATTCATCGACGACATTCTGGTATATTCCCCTGACAAACAAACCCACGCTGAACATCTGAGAATCGTTTTGGGCATCTGAGACAGAAGCAACTCCACGCCAAATTTAGCAAATGTGAGTTTTGGCTGAAGAGTGTGACTTTCCTCGGTCACGTGATATCAGAAGAAAGGATTGCTGTAGATCCAAAGAAGGTGGAAGTTATCACCGAGCGGCTTAGTCCCACTAATGTCAACGAAGTGCGGAGTTCATTGGGTCTAGCTGGCTATTACAGGAAGTTTGTCGAGGGATTCTGAAGAATAGCAATGCCCCTCAGTCGCCTTACTCAAAAGAAGTCTAAGTTTGAGTGGACAGCCCAATGCGAGAAAAGCTTCTCAAAACTCAAAAGGAGCTTAACCACAGCCCCAGTATTGGCTCAACCCTCCAATATTGATGGGTTTGTAATCTACAGTGATGTGTCGAAGAATGGTCTAGGTTGTGTTTTGATGCAACACGGGCGAGTTATGCCTCAAGACAGCTAAAATCTTACGAGCAGAACTACCCGAGGCCCGACTTTGAACTTGCAGCTATTGTGTTCGCCCTAAAGATCTGGCAGCATTATTTATATGGGGAGAAGTTCGCGGTGTTCACTGATCACTAGAGCCTAAAGTACTTGTTCTAACCGAAAGAGTCAAACATGAGGCATTAGAGATGGTTAGAACTACTAAAGAACTACGACTTCACCACTAATTACCACCCGGGAAAAGCTAATAAAATGGCTGATGCATTAAGCAAGAAGTCCAGCCATGCGCGATAATCTCCACTGGAGAGAGAAATGGAAGAATTTGGTCTAGATTTGATTGACTCAACAGTAAATTTTTTGACAGCATTGACCATCACATCGAGCCTGATTGGATGACAAGACTCTGGGTGAAATTACAGAGAAGTTGAAGCATGGTCGGGTTGAGGGATTTCAAATCAGTGACGACGGGAGCCTATGGTTTAGAGGGAGACTGTGTGTTCTTGAGGTGGATGAACTCTGAAGAGAGATTTTACAAGAGGCTTATAGTTCAAAGTTCTCGATACACCCCGGTAGTACCAAGATGTTTAGGAAACTCAAACAGTACTATTGGTGGTCTGGAATGAAGAGGCATATCGCGGAGTTCATCGAGAAATGTCTAGTGTGCCAACAAGCTAAGGTTGAAGACCAGCGGCCTGGCAGATTATTGATGTCGCTGGAGATTTCAGAATGGAAATGGGAACATATCACAATAGATTTCATAGTTGGGTTACCAAAGACCAGAAGTGGGTACGATATGATATGGGTTGTTGTGGATTGACTAAGTCTGCATATTTTCTACCCGTCTCGAGTGAAGCATCCCTCGATAAGTTGGTGAACCTATATATGGACAATATTGTCAGCTTACACAGTGTTCTAGTGAGCATAGTGTCTGACCGAGACCCACGGCTTACCTCAAAACTCTGGGCAGCATTTCAGAGAGCCATGGGCACGGAGTTAAGGATGAGTACATCATATCACCTCAGACCAATGGACAGTCCGAGCAGACTATTCAGACACTTGAAGATATGTTGAGGGCTTGTGCTCTAGTGTTTGAAAGGAGTTGGGACGGAATAGTGAAGTTGATGGAGTTTTCGCATAATAACAGTCACCACAGCACGATCGACATGGCTCCCTTTGAAGCGTTGTATGGGTGGAAGTGTAGGTCCCCTGTTTATTGGGATGAACTAGGTATAAGGGCCATCACTGGTCTTGAACTGCTTGAAAGACGTTAAAGAAAGTGAAGATTATTCGAGACAGACTCAAGATAGCCGTTAGGCAGATTCCAAACGACGGCCTTTGGAATTTGATGTAGGTTAAAAGTTTTATCTAAGAGTATCACCTACAAAGGGTATTATGAGGTTTGGAGTGAAGGGCAAACTAAGCTCCCGATCTATTGGTCCTTATGAAATATTAGAGAAGGTAGGAACTTTGGCATATAGGTTGGAGTTACCCCCAGTATTGGCGCAGGTCCATAACGTCTTCCACGTCTCACAATTAAGGAAATACGTGACGGATCCGAGCCATGTGCTTGAAGCACAGCTGTTGGAGCTCAATGGTGATGTTACTTATGAAGAGGTACCGGTGAGGATCGTGGACCAGAAGGAACAAATGTTAAAGAGGCGAGTGATCTTTTATGTAAAGGTGCAGGGGAGTAATCACTCTGAGCTGGAAGCCACGTGGGAACTTGAAGAGCGGATGCGGGAGAAGTATCCTCAACTCTTCCATTAAGGTACGTAAGTTTCGAAGATGAAACTTTTTGTAAGGGGGTGGAATGTCATATCCCGTGTTTCCCAAGTCTAGCATTAAATAATTAAAACGGATCAAAAATATAAGTTTGATAATTATATATGTTTAGGAGGCTTCGTTAAATGAATATTAGGTGGAAAATCAATTAAAAAGCAGAAATTAAAAAAATTAGGCCTAAAATACCAAAATTGCCCCTTCTCAGTTAAAATATAAAGGAGCTATACATTACGTATAACTCCCATAGGGAATTCGACTACGACGTAGACAGTTACAAACTGAGAGGGAGATAACAGAAAAGAGGAAGAACGAAGAGGAAATCGCGACCAATCCTAGGAGCAATCCGCCTCAAAATTCAACCTGATCACCGTAGGATTACCTAGATTTGAAGGCAAGTGACTTTTCTATATGCTTTACGCAATTCTGATTCAATATGTCCTATTTTTCTAGAAAGATAAAATTGGATCACGCATTTGTAATTTCGTTCCGTTTGTGTTAATTCCTCTACTATGCGTTTCTTTGCTTGCTGATTGAATAAAGTTGTAATCTTTTGGGCCAATTTCTGAGAATAATTGCAACTTACTTGATTTATGAGGAATATACCCTAAAGATATCATTTTTCCCACGGTGTACTTCTTGGTGATTAGTTAACATGCTTGTTGCTTGTGCTGTAGTTGGAATGGTTGGTTTGAAGAAGGTTTGATGGATGTAAAGTAGGTGGCGGCTGATTTAGGGTTAGGTTGGAAAGTGTTGCAGTCATGTTTTAAGGTGTGAATGGTGGAAAGCCTAGGGTCCATGTCATTCGATGTAGTTAAGGTTCAACATGAGGTCATGAGTGTATATGTAGGTTGGATTCATGTTTCAGGGTTGAATTTAGGTGTTCTTTAGGCTTGGAATGAAAAAGGGTGAAGGTTGGTTCGCCATTGTGGTTAAAAAGTGGTGAAAAGTTGCAGAAACAGGGACTTGGATCGATCCATAGGAGACATCGATCGATCCAAGTGGCCTTGGCAGGATTTTCCAACTCTCTGCAAGACATCGATCGATCAACTGAGGGGCTTCGATCGATTGATGTCCAGGAAACTGAACATCGATCGATTAGAGGACCACATCGAACGATCAATGTACTCAGGGATGCAGAATTGAAACTCTCAGGAAGACATAGATCAATCTGGAAGGGTGACATCGATCGATCGATGTCCAGGAGTTTGATATCGATCGATCAGAAGGCCACATCGATCGTTCTGCAAAATTTAAGCTGATCTCTTAGAAATGATAGGGAATGAATGGCAAGTAGTTTGAGGGACTTTGTGTGATAAATGGGACTAGTGTACGAGTCTAAGGAGTACTGTTGAAGTATGCTTGGCGTATGTTGAGGTGGGTAACCTTGAGTGTGAAGGTGTAAGGCTAAGTGTGAAATTCAAAAGAATTCGCTAGCTGGAAACGTGTGAACTAGTACGAGTGAGGTACGTTTGAGGTTTGTGACATGGTACTTGGTATGTGTAAAGTGTGTGTGTGTGTTTAAAAGCTTAATATGATGTGACATGAGCATTTTGCACCACGACAGGAATATTTTGTTTTCCAGCATGAGTTTTGCCTTGAGAAAAGACATGTGTGTGAACTAAGACTAAAGTTTTGAACGACAAGTTTGGGCTGCTAGTTGATTTCAGGGTATAAAAGTCACGCCTGTAATGGCAGGGTATAAAAGTATGACCTGAAATCAACAGCATGCCATAAAGTTCTGTTATGTGGCCGTGGACCTTTCAGTACGGGGTATAAAGTTATGTTTGCTGTGGATTGATCACCCACCGGGTATAAAGTTTTTGGTACAAGAATAATAAGAAAAAAAGTATGAAACGTTTGTGAAACGACACGCATGACATGTTTGCGAAAGAATGTTTATGTATGGTTTTAAAGAAGTGCATGCATCACGTGACACGAAGCATAGGATTTGACATGCCGGAAAACGGCATTTGCATACGATCTGTTTATATCGTACGCTTTGCTCGTTATGTGCGTGTTCCGTATTCATGTATCATTTATCTAGCTTAATTAGCTTTGTTGAGCTGTTATAAAAATGTTATTTGCTAACACGAGAACCTTATTTTGGGCATTGATTTATGTATTGGTGACTCGTCATGTGTGATCCCGTAAGGTGTATAGACGGGTTACTTGCTCGCGATGTTTTTCGCAGCAGGAGTATGAGCTGATATTTGTAGAAGACAACGGCGAGTGGGCCCATTGGGATGATAGACATTGAAGAGAAAATGCCATGTTAATTCTTTAGTCGATAGATCTTCTGTTACTGTTTGTGTTGGAGGATAATCATTTCCGAATACACTTCATTTATGCTGTTTTTCATTTGGTTACATTATTTTATTAAAGTTTTAAATTTTACGATGTTTCCGCTGATTTATCTTACGTCATGGATGACGAGTGCTTGATCTGCTTTAACGCATTGTAGTTCTCGTAGCAGACTACGGCGGATGCATTCATACCAATGTCCGATATCGGCCCGGGGCGCTACATGCACACCCTCCTCTTACTCTCTAAATGGCTGCCGGTTTTATGGTTAATATGTGAGGAGGTGTAACCTCTCCTCCTTTATATAGAGGGAGAAAGGAAGAATCCTGATGGGTTTAGGGTTCAGAGTTGTGTCTGAAGCCAAACCCTCTTCCTTTATGGAGGCGAGATTTTCTCATCCTAAATACATGAGGATATACTTGATATTATCATTAAGTTATCTTTATCTAATATTAAATATTATTTAATATTTAATAATAAATATTATTATCTAATATTTAATAATAAATATTATTTAATATTTAATTATTATGTACCAACATTTTCTACTAACCACACGTGGGTTGTCGCCCCTCGGAGACAAGACGCCGTACACTTTATGTCCGTTGCACTTTGAGCTCATCCATCGCGGTCTTTGACCATATGACTTTCTACATAATCGGAGTTTTCATTTTAGACCACTATATACATTCACGAACATACCTGATGATCACTTAACGTGTGGATGTTTACGCAATAATTAATATTATTACGTGACATATGTGACATATAAAATTATCATACATAATGTCTACCTTATGATTAATTCGTGTGTACTTAATCAATGTGCTGCGCATTACACGTATCTCGAATTAATCTCAAGAGTTTTCTCCTGCTTCCACTTTGTCATTCTCCCAGCTACCCTCGTCATGGCATTTGATATGCACCATGGCTAGTGTCTTGTGGGAACTCTTTGTCACATATTCAAAAGGCTAATGAAACTAGCACGGTATATAAATATGAATACATAATATACGACTATATATATATATATGCGTGAATAAATAAAAAATTATTTTCACTTGAACAATTTTAGCAAAAACAAATCTAATGTCAAAAGAGAAATTTATGTTGATCGTAGATGAACTAGTGACACAATGATATGATGTACATAAGATTTACCTAAAGATGATCAACCAAAATAGAATGTGTCACACACAATTGATTGGTTTTTGAGTTGATACTTGGTGTAGTAGGACCATTTTAAATTTTGCCTATGTATCAAAAGTTGATATATACACATGCAGCGTCGGCACGACACACTGCATTAATTAACAGATAAGACATGTACGAAATAATAATAATAACAATAATAATAATAATGGTCGGCGTCAAACAGAAGACTCTTTTTTTTTTCTTTTTGAGGCAATCATACAGAAGATTTAACATGCTTATCAATTTTTGAGGCTCTAGTTTATTAATTACTTAAGTTTGTAATAATGTACAACAGTTCACTCAGTTCAAAAGGAAAAAGAAAGGGAAAAAGGGCAACCATGTTTATATTCATGTTTGCTTCTTAGTATCTGTTTGGTTCATCGTACAGATGGTTGAATCAACACATCCTTCACGCAGGACATCGTACAGATGGATCACAATTTCTACACTTATAGCATCTTTCTTAGTGTCAATTAGCTCAATAAGTTTTTCACTTTCAATGGTAGAATCTACTTCCTTTAGTTTTCAATCACAAATTTTTTACAAACAAGATTTTCAGTTTGAACCCAAGTTTCTTCATATGAAAAACTAACTTCAAAGACATGTGACTTTGATTCTAAAAATGTTGGTTTCTCAATCCTTTCAACTTCCTTTGTATAACTCACAGCATCCTCAAGGTCAAAGAATGAAATATATTTTAGCCTATCATAAATATTCAGATGAAGTCCACTAATAAAATGATTCACTATGATATTCTTATTCACCACTTGAGCTTTGACTAAATCCATGATTAATTAATGATAGTACTCTTCAACATCTTGTAATATTGGCACCAAGCTTCTAACCATATTGGAGAGTATGGAACAAGACTTGAAGAACCATAAAACTCCAATGTGTCCAATCGATCAGAAATTTTTCTAAGGCTCTCAAATATATATTCAACCGGTGTTTTATATCATTGTGAAAAAATTGTCTTTTTTGTCTCGTTTTTCTTTTCTTTTTCTCTTTTTTATTTTTTCCCAAAATAAAGATTAAAAATAAAATAAACTAATTGTCATGAACGAACAAGGGAACCTGATATTCTGATATCAAATTGATGCATGCTTAAGATGTACAAGGATTGATCTTCCGTTCTTTCAAACCGGTCCTTCTGAGATTACCTTGTACGCTTCCAAGAACAATACTTAATTCTTAGAACACGTGCAAAGTTAGTTAGATGATAGCTCAACCGTTATAAACAAAAAATTTTTGTTGATCAAAAACAGATTCAAAATCCACCAGTTCATGTGACCTATCTTGAAGGGGGTGATTTGAATCACGATGTTTGCTCTCACATTGATACAGAATCAAAAATACATAAGAAAATACGTCACAGGAATGGATGCTAAAATGGCCGTTTTCTGAATTTTATTTTTCATAAGGTCTTGGCCATAAAAATAGAAGAAAATACACCGATTTATAGGTGTATGAGGTGGCCAAAAGCACTAAAATTCCTAAGCTATCCAACACAAAAATCCTAAATTCTTTCCAGAACACTTAATAAAAAAGAAAAATAATTTTAATAAAAGGAAATAGCTTTTGACTCTAATTTAACTCTAAATAATAAAATAAAATAAGTTTAAAAATCTTCAAGATACTCTTGAATCACTATTATAGAATACTCACCTTGCACCTTATCGGTGCATGTGCTGCAACGATTCTTAGCTGCTAATTTAAATTTCCTTCTCTTAAGAATTGATGATTCTCACTTGTCTTCCCCAACTATTCGCCAAAGGTTTTACTTTTTTGGCAAAAGCGCATGTCAAGGAAGGCTTAAGCATTTTGTATTCCAAAACTCTTGTGTTAGCTCCTTCCTCTATGTTAATTTGCTGACTTAGGAACTTATAGAAATCTTTTTGTTGAAGAAACAGAATGACTTGCATATGGCTTTGCATATTTTCTTGAATTCTGTAGCAAAATCCAACACTACAAGATAAAAGTTACCTGAGCGCCTCCTCATCTTGTACAGCTTCAACAAAACCTTGTCTCATGGAATTTATTAGGTACCCAATGGAAAATATTTTTAAATCATTGTCAACCCAGTTAAAAGGAAGGGATATCATATTCAACACGCTTAAAACACTATTATACATACAGAACTACAACCTGAATGTGTCAGGTGAAAGAACTAAATTGAGAATGAAAAGTATGTTTTATTTATTTCTTCAGTACTCCGTATGGTACAATTTATAGGTCTCATGTCTAGCCTATCTATGGCAAATAGGAAATGATTTGATTTGATTTTGATATGGTTTTAATTTGTTACCATATCTCATCAGGATCCTATAACAATCAAATATTCTATCTCAACAAATCCTATCTTAACAAACATTTACATTTTTTGAATTTCACTCTATTACTCCCCCTCAAGTTGAACATTGAGATCCCCAATGTTCAATTTGCGCAAAGTTGTCTCGAATACCCTGCTTGTGACTACCTTTGTCAGCATATCAACTAACTGATCTTCTGAGCGTACGAACGGAATCTCGACCAAGCCACCTTTAGTTTTTTTCTTGATAAAATGTCTGTCTACCTCGACATGTTTGGTTCTGTCATGTTGCACCGGATTCTCCGAAATACTTATCGTGGCTTTGTTATAATATTTTATTTGTGCTAGTTGTGTTACTGGGTACCCCAGATCACTTAATACCTTCCGTAGCCACAAAACTTCCATTACTTATTTTGCGATTCCTCTAAATTCTACCTCCACACTTGATAACGCAACCACCTTTTGTTTTTTACTTCTTCACATAACTACATTCTCTCCAACTAGGGCGAAATACCGTGAAGTAGACTTTCTATTAATTGGGTTACTCGCCCAATCTGCATCAGTATAAACCTCAATATTCAGATGCTCGTGTTTAGTGAACCATATCCTTCGCCTATGTGTTTTCTTCAGGTATCTTACAATCCTCATTAATGCTTCAAAGTGTTCTTCTTGCGGTTTGTGCACAAACTAACTCACGACTCACACAACATATGCAATATCTGGTCGTGCGTGTGACAAATAAATTAATCTCCCTACTAACCTCTGATACTGCTCCCTGTCCACCATCGGCTCGCCTTCTGAAAAGTTTAGCTTTTGGTTCACCGTTGTAGGTACTTCACTCGGTTTACAGACTAACATTCCTACTTCGGTCAACAGATCAATCACATACTTCTGCTGCGATATAAAGATTCCCCTTTCTGATTGGTTTACTATGCCCAGGAAATATCTCAACTCTCCCAGGTCCTTCATCTCAAATTCCGCAAACAACTATTTCTGGAGCTCTGTTATTTCATCTTGATCACTCCCTGTAATGATCACGTCGTCCACATAGATAATCAGACATGTCACAAGGTTCCCATGTTGTTTGATTAATAAGGTGTGATCTGCATTGCTCCGTCTGTACCCAATCTCTTTCATCATCTTCGTAAACCTACAAAACCAAGCATGCGGAGACTGTTTTAAACCATATAATGCTTTTCTAAGTCGACATACCTCTTTTTCTTTGAATTCGTTTTGAGCCCTGATGGTGTTTTCATATAGACTTCCTCCTTCAATTCTCCGTGTAGGAACGCATTCTTTACATCATACTAAAGCAGAGGCCAGTCTTTGTTGGCTGCCACTGAGAAAAGTACTCTACTGGTGTCAATCTTCGCTACCGGTGAAAAAGTCTCGGAATAGTCAATTCCGTAGGTTAGAGTGTATCCTTTTGCCATTAGTCGAGCTTTGTACCTCTCTACTATATCATCTAATTTATGCTTGATCGTGAAGACCCACCTGCATCTAATTGGTTTTTTTCCTTTGGCAATGCACATTTTTCCCACGTCTGATTTTTCTTCAGGGCTTTCGTTTCTTCATTCATTGCCTCCCTCCATTCTTTTACTTGGCTCACTTTGTTTGCGGTTCGGGGTACCAAAACGACATTTTCTATGGCACTCATTCCGTGAGATTCTTCTTCGTGAGTAACATTCACTGGATACTGTACCTTTCAAGTTTTGATTTCTGGGTATAACTCTGAGGTGGCCCTCCTCTGTTTCCTCTAGGCAGTAGGGCTCATCTCTGTAATTTAGTAACACCAGGGGTTTCCACAATATTGACAAGATCATTATTGACAAGTTCTTGACTTACCTCACATCAACTGAAAGAGTATCACGAGCGGACCCTATCGTTTCCGGTTGTCCTACTTGAACCAAGGCCTGCTTGGTGGCGCCACCTGCCTGGTCTTATTGCACAGTCTATGGCATGCTCATGCTATTTAGCAAGTCGAACGGCACACCCTGACCTTCTGTATCCCCCTGGGACGAAGACTGGAAAAAGGAGAAGGAGTAAAAATAGTCGGACTCTAGAAACCCACGGTCCATGGTGACATACATGCGACAAGTAGCTGGATTGTAGCACCTATACCCTTTTTAGTTAGTATCGTACCCGAAAAAGACACACTTCTGGGAGCATGGATCTAGTTTAGTTCGATCAATTTTAGGAATGTGAACAAAAACAGTACACCCGAACACTTTTGTGGGAAGTTTTGGACCGTTCACCTGCAATAAACACCACTAGAGGGGGGGGTGAATAGTGGTTAGTGGAAATTATACTACAACCCTTTGTAAAAATCTACTTTGAAAACAGAATCTGAGACAACTTCGGATTCAGAACCCGTTTTTAAAAAATTCAGAAATAATTGTACGCAACTCCAAAAATTATGAAACTTTTTAGAATGTAACTTCAATGTGTTAACAAAACTCTGTCCAAAAATCAGACAAAAATAAGATCGTTTGACCCTTCAAACAAACAAAAAGATTCAGATGGTCAATCTAGACAGAATTGGACTGAATGTTGCTGATTTTGAAACACTTGTTTCTCTTTGAATACTCAACCAAAAAGGTTGATATTTATATGAAAACACTCCTTAGGATATGTAGATGATGTTTTCAAAAGGCCCTGACCTTAAACAATTCTTGATAAATACAGAATTTAAGTTTTCTCAAAAATGGTCAGATTGCAGCCAGATTGGAGAAGTTATCTTGCAAAGACTGAAAGACTAACCTTCTCTTGCTCAAACCAAGTGATACCTGTTGCAAATGAAAGCTAACAGCCTGAAGTATAACTCTACCAAAAATCACGAATTTTGAAAGTGTTTAGCTATTTTTTTCAAATTGTGAGAATTTGTGTGAAAACTGCAGTAAAAACGGGCAGAAAACAGAAATAAAGAAACAAGACAAGAACACCGAGATTTATTCTGGTTCGGTCAATGTGACCTACTCTAGTCCCAAGGAACACCTTTCCTTGGATTTAACTATCAAATGAATCACCTTACAACAAGAACCAAGCTTGATCCTTGGGTTATACACCAACCCTACTCAAGACTTGGATAATCACCTTCTAAGCAACACTTAGTTGCAACACCTCTACAACCTATTGATGTAGCCTTATAAGAATGGCTAATCAATATTACAAATGAAGCTCAAGAGGCTTGTGGCACAACAAAAACAACAAGAACACCTTTGCTACAAAGAATGGAACAAGAACAACAACAAGAAGAAGATGATACCTAGACAATTCAACAAATGCTTGTGAGCTTCAAGTGTGTTTCATCATCTTCACCATTGCCTCTATTTATAGTGTGATTTGAGCCTTGGAGATAAGAACTCCAATGTGTCACCATCTTCATCATCAATTCCAAATGTCTTCTCATCATTGGTTGGCCTTTGTACACTTGGCAAAATAAAACACAATGATTGGTCCACCTTCGCAATGTCATGTTGGCCGAAATTTCCATCATGGCAAGTCTCATTTATCCTTTGCAAAATGTAGATAAAAAGAGAAGATAATGCCACCAAAATACCTCAACTTGTTATCATGAAAATAGGCATATGAGAATTGAATATTTAAAACTCAAAATTCAGCTCCAAGATGTGCAAGTAGCCGTTGGCTACTCTCATATTTTCCAATAATGATTTTTTATTTTCCTTAATAAAATAAGAAAGGATAATACCACCAAATTATCCCCAACTTCAAGCACAATAATAGGACATGTGAAGTATTCATTTGACTTCAAAAATCTACTGAAAATAGCCAAGAAAACCAAGTAAGCGTTGGCTACAAATTTGAAAAATCCAAGTTGGCATTTTTGCCAACTAGCTCCTTTTTGATTTGTCCACTTGTCACCAACTCATAAAATGAATACCACCGCATATCCAACTGTATATGCACGTTTGTAAGCATACATATATGTGTAGAAACTCAGATTTTTGAAGAAGAAATTAATAGATAATAGTTGACAAGATTATGTTAACGTGTAACACCGAAATTCCCGATATTTCTTCTCATACGTCATGATTATTTCCACACCTTTGACACCTTGAACAACTCTGAATAATGATGATAAATATGCTCTGGTAACATATATGAGAGTGTCTTCAAGAAAAAATAGAATGTGACATCTCAAATCGTCACATATCCAGCTATAGTCAACAATATCATCATGTGAGAGAATAAGATCAAGAATCACCATATTATCTTCAAGTTAAGAATAAATCATCTCCAGAATGAAGATAATAATATGCTCAAGAGATTCCTTGAGTGAAAATACCAAAAATACCATCAGGGGTAAAATGACCAAAATACCCCTGATATATGAAAACTTCAGAAATGACCCCGATGGTCAGAAATGAATATTATAACACCTTTGTCTTGATAAATAGTATGAGAAAAAGTCCTTGATATATATTCACTGTATCATGTTCCTAGGAAACTCAAAATTCCAATTTTGCCCTTATTGGTAAGTTGTAGAAACTTCCAACGCACGTTAGTCACAAGACAATTATAATCACCAAACACATGATAATCATATAATAAACATGTATAAATCATATACAAATGAAAAAAATCATTTAAACACTTTTTAGAAAAATATTTCTAAAAACCCTAGATATCGGTCGATCGAAGTGCCTCAGCTTCAGAGATCGATGTCTCACAGAAAGGTTCAAGTTTTGTCTCTGACCTACATTGATCGATCGAAGTGAGGGTTCGATGTACATCGATCGATCGATGTGTCTCAGGTTTAGAGATCGATGTCTCACAGTAAGGTCTTGAACTTTCATTGCCTTACAGGGATCGATCGATGTGAGAGATCCATGTACATAGATCGATCGATGTACAACAACCTGAGAGATCGATTGCAACTTTTTATACCTTTTCAACTTTGAACCATATATAACACTATATGTGACATTTTTAAGTTTTCACCACTTAAAATCATGACTTTGAAAATTATCCAAACATATTTCTCAACATTCTCCCCTTTTTGGTCGATTTTCAAAATGACCTAACATGATTTTAATGTCACAACTTATAACCAATTGTTTATCAAACTTTGTTTTTAACTCCCCCCTCAACTCATACTCTCCCCTTTAACCTATACTCAATTTATACCAATTGAAATTGAAACTTAACAAAACTTAGCATATGACTTACCAACTAAAATCAAATCATGCACTTATTCTATCTCCCCCTTTATTTTGCAAATCATGCAAAAGATAGAACTATGCAATGGTATCGTAAGTCATAATACCTAACTTGGCTCGTAAGTTTTCAAAAGTGGCTTGATTAAGGGGTTTGGTAAAGATATCAGCGATTTGGTGATCAGTTCTTATATGGTTTATGACGATATCCTCGTTTTGAACATGATCGCGAAGAAAGTGGTATCGCACCTCAATGTGTTTGGTCTTAGAATGAATCACCGAATTCCGAGAAAGATTGGTTGTACTTGTGCTATCACAGAAAATTGGAATCTTATTCATTTTAATGCCAAAATCACTAAGTTGCTGTTTAAGCCAAAGTATTTGGGTAGTACATAAACTCAAAGCAATATACTCGGCTTCAGTGGTAGAAAGAGCTACACTAGCTTGCTTTTTAGAAAACCAAGAGATCAAGTTGGTTCCTATGAATTGACATGTACCGCTAGTGGATTTTCTATCTAACTTGCAACACCATAATCAGCATCATTGTATGCGTACAATTCTAACTTAGCATTTCTATCATACCAAAGTCCTAAGTGAGGTGTATGCTTAAGATATCTAAAGATCTTTTTCACTGCATTGTAATGTGATACCTTAGAAAAAGATTGAAACCTAGCACACATACACACACTAAACATGATATCAGGTCTTGATGCAGTTAAGTATAACAGTGATCCAATCATAGACCTATAGAGTGTCATCAAAAGGTTTACCATTTTCATCCTTATCAAGTTTGGTGCTAACACTCATGGGGGTAGTTGTAGGTTTCAACTCTTCAAAACCAAACTTCTTAATCATATCATTGACATACTTAAGTTGGCTAATGTGAATTCCTTGAGGGGTTTGTTTGATTTCAAGCCCTAAGAAGTAATTCAACTCTCCTACCATTAACATTTCATATTCTAACTTCATACATTCTTCGAAGTCTTTTACTAAGCTAGGGTTAGTTGAACCAAAGATAATATCGTCTACATATATTTGAACTATTAACAAATCATTATCTTTTCTTCTTAGAATTAATGTGTTGTCGATGGTCCTCCTTTGATAATTATTTGCAATAAGAAAATTTGCAAATCTATCATACAAAGCTCTCGGAGCTGGTTTCAAACCATATAGAGCTTTCTTAAGCTTGTAAACATGGTTTGGATTCTTTGGATCTTCAAATCCGGGGGGTTGTTTGACAAACACCTCTTCTTGGATGTATCCATTCAAGAATGCACTTTTGACAACCATTTGGAAGAGCTTAATATTGCTTAGACTTGCAATCGCAAGTAACAATCTAATTGCTTCTAGTCGTGCAACGGGTGCAAAGGTTTCTTCATAATCTGTACCTTCTTGTTGATTATAACCTTGTGCGACTAGCCTAGCTTTATTCCTTGTAATATTTCCTTGTTCGTCCATTTTATTCCTAAAGACCCATTTAGTTCCTATTATAGACTTGTCTTCAGGTTTAGGTACTAGGTCCCACACGTTGTTCCTTGTAAATTGATTCAATTCCTCATGCATAGCTTCTATCCATGATATGTCACCTAAGGCTTCCTTAACATTCTTAGGTTCTATGTGTGAGACTAAGCTATGTCATTCAAATTGACTTATGTTTCTACGTGTTTTAACCCCAACACTTAGATTCCCAATGATTAATTCTTTAGGGTGCCACTAATTCCTAGATTGACTAGGTTCACCATCATCTTGTTCAAATGTTTCATTAATGTGAACGTTATCATATGTAATTGGATCATTAGTTGTATCTTCCAATGGCAAAGTCTCTTCATTTATTTCATCTAAGGGTTCATGCATGTCTTCTTCAGGGGGAGTTGGTTCTAGATGATCAAGTACAGGCTCAAGTAATACATCATCATCAAACATGGTTTCAACATTATTCTTAGGTTTATGTTGAGTTTTATTACTAACTTCAAGGCATGCATTTTCATTGAATTTCACATGTATAGATTCAATTATTTTTCTAGATGCATGATTATAACACCTATATGCTCTTGAGTTAGTTGAATACCCAACAAATATGCATTCAATAGACTTTTGTTCAAATTTATCTAGATTATTCTTAGTGTTCAACACAAAACATTTACATCCAAATACTTTACGATAATCTATCTTAGGTTGTCTATTGTTTAGCAATTCATAAGGCGTTTTATTTAATTTCTTTCTAATAGTAAGCCTATTTATAATATAGCATGCACAACTAACAGCTTCAGCCCATAAATATTTAGGTAATTTATTTTCACAAAGCATTGTCCTAGAAACTTCTTGAATTGTTCTGTTTTTATGTTCAACAACTCCATTGAGTTGTGGTGTTCTAGGTGGTGAGGATTCATGTTTAATTCCATGTAGTTAACAAAATTTGATTACGTCTTTGTTTTTAAATTCTCCACCTCTATCACTTCTAATTCTTTTAACATTTTCTTCGTAAATGTTTTCAAGTTGCTTAATAAGAGTTTCGATTGCTAATAGAGCATCGTCTTTGTGTGTTAAGAACAATGTCCATGTGTAGCATGAGTAATCATCTACTATGACACACACATAGTAGTGTCCACCTAGACTTCTTGTCCTACTTGGACCAAATAAGTCTAAGTGAAGCAATTCTAGTACGTGACTAGTACTCACTTCATGTTTCGGTTTTAATGTTTCTTTAATGTGTTTTCCTTTAATACATGTTTCACACATTTGAAAATTATCTAAGTCTAACTTAGGCATACCTCTAACTAAATTCTTTTTAGATAATTTCCTAATTAGTTGAAATTCCTATATGGCCTAATTTTCTATGCCATAAATTCACATCTAAGTCATGTGATATTAGACACTTAACCTTAGCATCTAACATGTTATCTAAGGTAAGAGTATAAATATTACCATCTCTATTTCCTTTTAAAACTATTTCTCCTTCTTTATTTATTATATCACAAGAATTGGGAAGAAAAGAGACATTATAACCACAATCTATAAGTTGAGAAATACTAAGTAAATTATACGAGAGATTACTTACTAACAACACATTTCGTATTTGAAATGTGTTAGGGTCCCCAATTGTTCCTTTTCCAACAACTTGTCCTTTGTTTTTGTCACCGAATGTTACTTTTCCTTCATTCTTGATATGTTCTAATTCGATGAATCGTTTGGGATTTCCCGTCATATGCCTCGAACATCCACTATCTAAAAACCATTTGGTTTTTAGATTCTTTGACTTTGCCTCCTTCTTGCATTCCTTGCGTTTGTCCTACAATGGAGACAAAGTTTTAGGTACCCTTTATTTGGGTCCTTGAATGTTAGGGGCACTATTCTTGTTTAGATATCCCTTAGGTATCCAAACTTGAACATACCTTTTAGGCACATTTTTAGCATGGTTAAAATAAGAAGGATAAGCATATAGATGATTCTTCCACATAAGTGAAGATGCATTGTTATACATGTTGCGCTATGGTTGATAATCATTATATGATGGCCGATTTCTATAATGTGTATAAGGCATGTGATTTTGTTTCTTGAATGGCGCTATATAAGTATGTTCATAGGCATTTCTATAGGACTTATATGAGTGTTGCCTATACTTAGGTTCATAATAAGTTGAGTGCATTTTATTCTTTCTAGTTGTATTCGTATATATAGGCATAATTTCTAGGTTGTCTAGATGCAAAATTTGGCCTAGATGTATGTTTATGCATGTGTGCTTTTATGGGTGTATGTCGTATATTTGCCTTAGAATAAACAGAAGAAGGAGTAGAAGAAGATTTAGCAGGCAAAGTTGTTTTTATATCTTTATAAGGCTGTTTAGTAGCTGAAGATACAAACTTAGTCTTTCTACCTACTTTGTCATATTCTTCTTTATAGCCTAAGCCGGTTTTATCATTTCCATACTTTTGCGATGAGATTAGTGTATCTAACATATTAGCACCTGACCTAAATTGTTCTAACATTTTTTCTAAGTTAGGTTTAGAAGACTTAAGTTGCACTATCTCATGTTCACAATTTTCCAACTTAGACTTTAACATATTATTCTCCGTTTTTAACTTTTGTCCATCTTTCCTATATGATTCAATTTTATTCTCTAAATAATCAAGAGTATTAGTAGACTCTTGTTTAAGAGATTCTAATTGATTGGAAAATTCCAAGTTGGACGTCTTCAACTTGTTATTTTCTTCAATTAGTTTCTTCTTTTCTTTAGAGAGCCTCTTACAGTGAGATGCATTCTTAAGAACACTTCATACATTTTATCAAATGTCATGTCACTATCAGAATCACTATCAAATGAAGAACATACATCGTTTGATACGAAGCAGACTTGAGTTTCCTCAGTTTCGGATTCTGAGTCGGATGAGTCGCTCCATGTGCTCACCTTCATTGCTCGTTTCCCTTTCCTTGCCTTAGACTCCTTTGTCTTTGTAGTTTGTGCCTCCTTGTCCTTGGCTTGTATATTATTATTGTTATTATTATTATTTTTCTTTGTTGGACAATCGTATGAAATATGTCCTTTTTTTACCGCATTCATAACACTTTAATTCTTTATTATACCATTTGTTTGTGTTATTCTTCCTAGGTTGAGAAGAAGAAGAAGAAGAACGTTGTCTATTCCTATTAGGACATTTGGAAAACTTCCTAAGTTTTCTTGCTATTAATATCAAGTCATCATCTAATTCAGTAACACTATTACTATCATCATTATTTGTATGTGTTTCAGTTCTTCTGAAAGCTATTGACTTACTTGATGATTTAGATGACTCGAACTTCCGTTGGTTTAGTTTTACCTCATAGACTTTAAGAGACCCGATCAATTCACCATCTTAGTGATTGACTTTGTCTCCTCGATTGCAGTCACCTTTGGATCCCATTCAGCATGAAGGCTTCGTAGCACCTTTTGAACCTTTTCATTATTCGAAAATGACTTCCCTAAAGCTTCAAGGGCATTGAAAATATTAGTAATCCTCAAATCCATAGATGTTATGGATTCGTTCGGCAATATTTTGAAAGTCTCTAATTCAGTCATAAGCATGTTTATTTTTGACTCTTTAACACCACTAGTACCTTCATGCTTTAATACAAGCGATTTCCACATGTCGTGTGCGCTTGTGCAATTTGAAACATATCCTGCTTCAGAAGTCGTAAGTCCATTTAAGAGTAATTGCATAGCTTTTGCATTCATTGACATTTTCTTTTTATCTTCCGATGTCCATTCACTTTTATATTTTTCAACTTCTTGTGTGACTCCACTAACTTGTACAACTTTCATTGGAATGTACGGCCCATCTTCAACCATAGACCATAAATCGATGTCTATAGCAATTAAGAATAGCCTCATTCTTAGTTTCCAATGAACAAAATTATTGCCATCAAAAAGAGGAGGGTGTTGGTTGGACATACCTTCCAACTCACCTTTGTGAGAGACTATTGCCATTGTAAATACCTTTGTTTTGAGACTAGCAGGCTACAAAGAATAATTGTTTCTTGGCTTTGTATTGATTGTACGATGTTGAATCTTGCTTCTTTGAGTGGTGCAGACCTAGCTCTGATACCAATTATTGGACCGTGCACCTGCAATAAACACCACTAGAGGGGGGTGAATAGTGGTTAGCGGAAATTACACTACAACCCTTTGTAAAAATTCCCTTTGAAAACAAAATATGAGACCACTTCAGATTCAGAATCCGTTTTTGAAAAATTCGAAACTAATTGTACACAACTCCAAAAATTATGAAACTCCTTAGAATGGAACTTCAATGTGTTAACAAAACTCTTTCCAAAAATCAGATAACAATAAGATCGTTTGACCCTTCAAACAAATAAAAAAATTCAGATGGTCAATCTAGAAAGAATTGGACAGAATGTTGCTGATTTTGAAAAACTTGTTTCTCTTTGAATACTCAACCAAAAAGGTTGATCTTTATATCAAAACACTCCTTAGGATGTGTAGATGATGTTTTCAAAAGGCCATGACCTTAAACAATTCTTGATAAATACAGAATTTAAGTTTTCTCAAAACTGGTCAGATTGCAGCCAGATTGAAGAAGTTATCTTGCAAAGACTGAAAGACTAACTTTCCCTTGCTCAAATCAAGTGATTCTTGTTGAAAATGAAAGCTAACAGTTTGAAGAATAACTCCACCAAAAATCACGAATTGTGAAAGTGTTTTGCTATTTTTTCAAAACGTGTGAAGTTGTGTGAAAACTGCAGTAAAAATGGACAGAAAACAGAAATAAAGAAACAAGACAAGAACACCGAGGATTTATCCTGGTTCGGTCAATGTGACCTACTCCAGTCCCAAGGAACACCTTTCCTTGGATTTCACTATCAAATGAATCACCTTACAACATGAACTAAGCTTGATCCTTGGGTTATACACCAACCCTATTCAAGACTTGGATAATCACCTACTAAACAACACTTAGTTGCAAAACTTTTACCACGTATTGATGTAGCCTTATAAGAATGGCTAATCAATATTACAAATGAAGCTCAAGAGGCTTGTGGCACAACAAAAACAACAAGAACACCTTTGCTACAAAGAATGGAACAAGAACAACAACAAGAAGAAGATGATACCTAGACAATTCAACAAATGCTTGTGAGCTTCAAGTGTGTTTCATCATCTTCACCATTGCCTCTATTTATAGTGTGATTTGAGCCTTGGAGATAAGAACTCCAATGTGTCACCATCTTCATCATCAATTCCAAATGTCTTCTCATCATTGGTTGGCCTTTGTACACTTGGCAAAATAAAACACAATGATTGGTCCACCTTCGCAATGTCATGTTGGCCGAAATTTCCATCATGGCAAGTCTCATTTATCCTTTGCAAAATGTAGATAAAAAGAGAAGATAATGCCACCAAAATACCTCAACTTGTTGTCATGAAAATAGGCATATGAGAATTGAATATTTAAAACTCAAAATTCAGCTCCAAGATGTGCAAGTAGCCGTTGGCTACTCTCATATTTTCCAATAATGATTTTTTATTTTCCTTAATAAAATAAGAAAGGATAATACCACCAAATTATCCCCAACTTCAAGCACAATAATAGGACATGTGAAGTATTCATTTGACTTCAAAATCCTACTGAAAATAGCCAAGAAAACCAAGTAAGCGTTGGCTACAAATTTGAAAAATCCAAGTTGGCATTTTTGCCAACTAGCTCCTTTTTGATTTGTCCACTTGTCACCAACTCATAAAATGAATACCACCGCATATCCAACTGTATATGCACGTTTTTAAGCATACATATATGCGTAGCAACTCAGATTTTTGAAGAAGAAATTAATAGATAATAGTTGACAAGATTATGTCAACGTATAACACCGAAATTCCCAATATTTCTTCTTATACGTCATGATCATTTCCACACCTTTGACACATTGAACAACTCTGAATAATGATGATAAATATGCTCTTATAACATATATAAGAGTGTCTTCAAGAAAAAAATAGAATGTGACATCTCAAATCATCACATATCCAGCTATAGTCAACAATATCATCATGTGAGAGAATAAGATAAAGAATCACCATATTATCTTCAAGTTAATAATAAATCAGCTCCAGAATGAAGATAACAATATGTTCAAGAGATTTCTTGAGTGAAAATACCAAAAATACCCTCAGGGGTAAAATGACCAAAATACCCCTAGTATATGAAAACTCCAGAAATGACCCCGATGGTCAGAAATGAATATTATAACACCGTTGTCTTGATAAATAGTATGAGAAAAAGTGCTTGATATATATTCGCTGTATCATGTTTCTAGAAAACTCAGAATTCCAATTTTGCCCTTATTGGTAAGTTGTAGAAACTTCCAAGGCACGTTAGTCACAAGACAATTATAATCACCAAACATATGATCATCATATAATAAACATGTATAAATCATATACAAATGAAAACAATCATTTAAACACTTTTTAGAAAAATATTTTTAAAAACCCTAGACATCGATCTATCGAAGTGCCTCAGCTTCAGAGATCGATGTCTCACAGAAAGGTTCAAGTTTTGTCTCTGACCTACATCGATCGATCGAAGTGAGGGTTCGATGTATATCGATCGATCGATGTGTCTCAGGTTTAGAGATCGATGTCTCACAGTAAGGTCTTGAACTTTCACTGCCTTACATAGAGATCCATGTACATAGATCGATCAATGTGCAACAATCTGAGAGATCGATGTCAAATTTTTTGACTTTTTCAACTTTTAACCACATATAACACCATGTGTGACATTTTTAAGTATTCACCACTTAAAATCATGACTTTGAAAATTATCCAAACATATTTCTCAACAGGAAGGGTGAGGATGGATGGAATAGATACCTAGGTTGATAGTATGTGTAAGGGAGTGTTATTAGCCAACATCTTTGTAGGAAGTCGATTAAGAAGATATGCAGTAGTAGCGACGGCTTCGGGCCAAAAAGATGTGGGTACACCAAATTCTAGGAGCATTGCGCATGTCATTTCCAAAAGAATATGAATTTTGCGTTCTGCAACGCAATTATGTTACGGAGTATTTGGACATGAGGTTTGGTGAATCTAGTCTTGAAATATTCCTTGAGTTTCGAAGTCATGTATTCTCCCCCATTATTAGATCGAAAAATAGAAATCTAGGTCAGAAACTGAGTTTGAATCATATTAAAGAAGTCACAAATGCGTGAGCTAACTTCGGAGTTAGGTTTAAGAAAATAAACTCAAGTCATGCGTGAGTGATCGATCATCAATAAAAGTAACAAAATAACAAAACCCTTGGGGAGTAGTGACCAGGGAGGGGCCCCGCACATCTGAATGAATCAAAGAGAAGACACAATCAACACGAGTATTTGTCAGACGATAAGTATTTTTATGCTGTTTTGCCCGAATACATGTTTCACAAGATAAATTAATGTTTGATTGAGTAAACAGAGAAGGAAAAAGAAAAGAGAAAAGAAAACAAAGATAATCGAAAGATAGGAGACCTAATCGCTAGTGCCGTACGGTGAGCAAGCATGGACCGACCAGTTTGAACAACCTCTTCTAAGTAATACAAAACGTCCTGCTCATTGCCATGCATAATGATCATCTTCGAGTGAATGTCTTGCAGTAATCAAAAACGAGGATAGATCAGGACCACACAATCGAGTGCAGCTGTAATATGACTCAAGGAGAGTAATTTAGAAGATAGTTTATGGACATAAAGACAGTTACGCAGTGTAAGTTGTGGCAAAAACGAGATAGAGCCAGTGCCAAGAACAGGAACAAGGTTTCCATCTGTAGTTTTGACTTGGTATTTGTTTGATGGGTTAAGGCACGAAAAATCAGTAGGGTCATAGGTTATAGTATCAGTAGCTCCACAATCTAGGATCCAACTTGAGTACTTTAAGGTTGGCGAAGCGGATTGGGTTGATAAGGCATTAGGCAAGATTATTGGATTAGAAAATGGAATTTGGGATTGGTTAGGGACTGTCGGGTAATTTATGCAGACATGAGGGATTTTTTTGTAATATTCGAGATTAGGGCTGGGAGCCGTAATTTCTGGCTGAGGCAGGGGTAATTTGGTCACATTAGTGGCAGTGGTGGTATTTGGCCTTCAGGAAAGGCATTTTGGTCATGGGGGCAGCGCTTTTAATTTCTGTTATAAGGAAGGGCGTTGGGGTAATTTTGCTGGGTAGGGCTGGCTATTTAAAGCCAAAATCCTACACTTTTCACTATTTCTCTACCTCTCTCCATCGGTCTCCTTCTCCTTTCCAGCGTCTTCTTCATCTCCCTCGCTAATGGCTTCCTGCACCTGCGCTATTATGTTTTCCTTACCTGGTTCAGCATGGCTGCCACTGGGACCGTTGGTTCCTTCAGGGATGCCACCATTGTCACCTTCAGTGCTGATAGCTATGGTTTCTCGGCCTGGCGCTGACGACTTCTTCTTTGGCTGCTTGCATCCTTGTGCCTCCCACCACTCTGGATAGCCCACCAGTTGAAAACAAGTCTCTCTGGAGTGTTTTTTCATCCCATAATGGGAGCACCTTAGCTTAGACTTGTCTTCTTTTTCAGTCCCACGCGATGATCCTGATGAGCGTGGGTTCTTCTCCGGCCTCCCTTGGACTTTTAGTCCAGCTCCAATGCCCAATGATGACTCCTGGTCTGAGGGCACTCCTCGTAAGATCCCAATCCAAGCCTTTTCTCGCCAGATTGCTGTGTATGCCAGCTCCACTGTGGGTAGTGGCTCTCTTTTTAAGAGGCCACGTTTGACACTCTCAAACTTGTCATCCATTGCTCCTGGATTTTTTGGTTCTAGATTGCAGTGTATGTGGGAACTTCCATTGGATTTGGATCCATGCATTCTATAATCATCCATACTCCTTGGAGGCAGTTCCAACATTCTTCCAGACTGCCTCCATTTCATATGACTGTATTGGCCTTCCGATGGAGGTCAAATACTTGGAGAGCATTTCCTCCTACCACGAATGTGGTTGCAAGGCCTTCCCAGAGTGTTTTGGCTGTTGGGTACTGAGACACGTTGTTAACCAGTCGTGGCTCAATATTCTGCACCATCCAAGTGAACACCATATGATCTTGTTGTTCCCACTGGGCATAATTAGGTTCTATAGCCAGCGGAGGTGGGGGTTTTCCTATGAGATGTCCTGTTCTCCCTCTGCCACTAATTGCCTTCTTCATAAGAGTTGCCCAAAGAAGGTAATTGTCTCCGTTAAAATTAAATCCTAGTGACAAATCCTCTGTATTTGTGACTGTTGATCCGAGGTTATTTTTCAACAAGTTGACCAGTTGGATGGTCAACTCGTCACTTCTGGTTCCAGAGGTACTGACGTCTGTCATTATTCTGGTCGTGGTTAAAGGGTCGAGAAAAGGTTAAAACCGTGATGAGCCAAATATACTGGCTTCTGAGTTTTTTGTTTCTAAGAGTAAACAGTGAAGAGACTCTGTCTCTAAGTTCACAGTCAGTCGTTAGTGCCTTGATTAGAGAAGGGAAGGAAGGACAATGATGAGTATCTGAGTCCACGGATCAGACAAAACACTTCTCTGATCCCATGAAAAAACTGAATTGAGAATGAAAAGTATATTTCATTGATCTCTTCAGTCCTCCGTATGGTACAATTTATAGGTCTAATGTCTACCCTATCTATGATAAATAAGAAATCATTTGATTTGATTTTGATATGGTTTTAATTTGTTATCATATCTCATCATGATCATATAACAATCAAATATTCTATCTCAACAAATCCAATCTTAACAAACATTTACATTTTTGAATTTCACACTCTATCATCAGGCATGCAATACTTTATATCATGCAATAAGTGTTAAGCAGAGCTGAGTTGAGATGATCTTTCTGAGCTGAACTGGAGTACTGATGATGTATAGTGATGATCTGGATCTGATTCCTGCCTACGTCTGATCTCTTTCGCTTCTAGCCGAGCTGACCTGCCGAGGTTGACCAGAATAAGGCCAGCTCAGCTATTGGATAAAGATTGATGGCGTATCTGTGTATTTATCTGATTGGCAATCTGATTGACCTAACTGTTAATGTCTATCTATATCTAATTAATGTATTTGATTTGTATTATATGATTTGATTAGATTATCATTAATAGTGATTAGATTAGCTTGACTTTATCTTTCCAATTGTAACTCTATAAATTCAGGTTATGGAATAAAGAAGGTAGATTGGAAGTGCCAATTCATCTTTTTCATGGTATGAGAGACAGATTACGTTTCCTCTGATTGAACAACCCTGCACTCCTTCTCACTATGTCTGCTGAATCATCTCGGCCTCTTCTTCCTTCCACCTCTCAAACCAAGAAAATTATGTCCCGTATGATATCCATTCTAGGGATCACCCGAGTTTTCTTATTACTCTAGTCCAGTTGACTAGATTGAACTATGAGGAATGGGCACAGGCAATCCGTGGCTCTCTACTCACCCGTAGGAAGTTCGGGTTCCTTGATGCACTATCCGACGACCTACATAAGGCTCTCTCGACTTGGATGATTGGGAGCCAGTTAATGCTATGATCGTGACCTGGATATTGAACACAGTAGAACCAGACCTTCGTTCTACCATCTCCTATGCCGAAGATACAAAGGAGCTGTGGGACGATTAAAGCAGCGATTTGGTGTGATGAATACACTGAGGGTCCAACAGTTAAAGAATGGCCTCACAAATTGCAAACAGAATGGTGACTCCGTGATGATTTATTGCATAAAATTGAAGAAAGATCATGTCAGCTCAGCTCCGCTTACCAATAAGGCATGGCAAGACTTCCACATACATGCATGTATTGTATCTCCATGCAATTCCAAGGGTCAAATCTCAATCGAGGCCAAATATTGCAAAGATTAGTGCAGCTACTACTAAAGCAAAAGCTTCCATATTGAAAATTGATGTAGGTTTATAGGTAACTCAAGTGATTTATCAGTGCTCAAATCTGACATGTAATAATAGTCTTAGTACTTGACATAAAATGCGATATTTCACAACTCACAACTTTCATTTATGACTTTTAGAAGGCACTAAGACCAACACCAAGACGATATTTCACTATTTTTATTTATGATGTGTAGTAAGACCAACACCAACGGATGCACTAATTAAAGCATCGAATTCGGCATAAGATCCCTTCCATAGGGACGCTATTGTTTGCATCAAATTAGAGCTAGCTGAAATCAGCGTAGCAGAAAACTTGTTCTATCTTCCTTTCCCACTTTTTCTTTTTTCTTTTTTGGTGGAAAATTTTTGGTATGATGATTAGAGATTAATTTTAGATTAATTTGGTGCAAAATCTGCACTAAATCTAAAATTAATCTCTATCTGCCACAAATAGAGATTAATTTTAGATTTAGTGTAGATTTTGCACCAAATTTGATAATATAATGCAAGGTTTGATACAACTAGTTGGAGATGGCTAAGGAAATCAATGAACAGTTGTAATGATCACACTTGAGGTTTTTGTTATAAACTCGAATAAAAGAAAACAACACCACCAAGAAGTAGATTGTATAATCTCTATATTCTTCAAAGGTATCTCAATTCATACAAGAAGATGTCTTGTTTATAGGGTATAACAAGCGTAACCTCTTCCTAAGGTTAATGCCCACTACTCCACTACCTTTAGTGGGTATAAATATTTGGACATCCAATATCCTTAGTGGGTGTAAATATTTGGTATCCACTATCCCCACTAACACCCATAATAATTCACAATACTCCCCCTTGGATGTCCAAATTTTATAGAATATGCCTCGTTAAAATCTTGCCAAGAAAAACCCAGTGGGATAAAAACTTGGTCGAAGGAAAAAGAGTACACATTCATAAAAATTGGTAAGTGTGATATACTGCCTCGTTAAAACCTTGCCAAGAAAAACCCTATGGGATAATAACTTGGACGAAGGAAAAAGAGTACAGTATGTATAGTAATCACACTCCCCCTGATGCTGACAAGAGGTCTCTGAGTTGACGCATTTCAATGCTGTAGACCATCTTTCTAAATGTAGCTGTTGGTAGTGCTTTGGTGAACAAATCAGTAAAATTCTTATTTGATTGTATCTGTTGGGTATCAATGTCGCCATTCTTCTCAAGATAATAAGTGTAGAAAAATTTTGGCGATATATGCTTCATTCTGTCGCCTTTGATATATCCATTCTTAATTTGAGCAATACATGCAGCATTATCTTCAAACAATATCGTCGGAGTCTTTCTTAGTGAAGATAATCCATATGACTCTTGAATATGTTGAATCATCGACCTTAACCATACACATTCACGACTCGCTTTATGTAATGCTAAAATCTCAGAATGGTTGGAAGATGTGGCTGTTAATGTCTGCTTCACTGATCTCCATGATATAGCAGTACCTCCATAAGTAAAAACATATCCACTCTGTGATCTTTCCTTATGAGGGTCAGATAGATAACCCGCATCAGCATATCCTACCAACTGTGACTCAGAATTCTTTGAATAGAATAGACCCATATCTATTGTTCCCCGAAGAGAGCGTAAAATATGCTTGAAACCATTCCAATGTCTCCGTGTTGGTGTAGAGCTATATCTTGCTAATAAATTCACTGAGAATGCTATATCTGGTCTCGAGAAATTTGCAAGATACATTAAAGCACCAATAGCACTAAGATAAGGTACTTCTGGACCTAATAATTCCTCATTATCTTCTGGTGGTCGGAATGGATCTTTCTTTACATGTAATGATCGTACCACCATAGGACTACCCAATGCATGAGCTTTATCCATATAAAATCTCTTCAAGATCTTCTCCGTGTACGTAGATTGATGAAGAAAGATTCCATTAGGCAAATGTTCGATCTGCAGGCCGAGACAAAATTTAGTTTTTCTGAGATCTTTCATCTCAAACTCTTTCATGAGATAATTAGCAGTTTTGGTGAGCTCTTTAGGAGTTCCAATAAGATTCAAATCATCAACGTATACAGCAATTATAGAGAACCCATTTTCAGTTCTCTTGATAAATACACATGGACAAATTGGAATATTTACATATCCTTCTCTAATGAGATACTCACTGAGGCGATTATACAACATCCTGCCAGATTGTTTTAGTCCATACAAGGATCTTTGTAATTTGATTGAGTATAATCTATGTGTCTTTTGATCACATTTTGTAGGCAATTTTAATCCTTCTGGGATCTTCATATAAATATCATTATCTAAAAATCCATATAAGTATGCGGTAACCACATCCATTAATCGCATATCAAGGTTTTTAGCAACTGCCAGACTGATTAAATATCGTAATGTTATGACATCAATTACTGAAGAATATGTTTCATCATAATCAAGCCCAGGTCTTTGTGAAAAGCCTTATGCAACAAGACGTGCCTTGTATCACACAATCTCATTTTTTTCATTGCGTTTATATCCAATAGGTTTTATCCCTTTAGGGGTTTGGACTACCGGTCCAAATACTTTGCGACTTTCTAATGATTTTAATTCTGCTTGGATTGCATCTTTCCACTTTGGCCAATCATTTGTGTGTCGACATTGTTCAATGGATCTTGGTTCAGGATCCTCATTCACAATTTCACATGCAATATCATAAGCAAAAACATGATCAATAATAATAATTTGTCTATCCCAATTTTCTCCTGAACTTACAAAATTCAAAGAGATTTCTTCAAAATTTTGTTCACTTGCTTCTTCAGGAGCAACTTGTTTATCAATTTTAGACTGATCAGTTTCAATTTCTATAGCGCTTTCAAGTTGTGAACTTCTTTTCTCTGTTGGAGTATTCTCTTCTGGAGCATTAACCTGTACCCTTTTTTTCGAGGGTTTTTATATTTTGCACCAACTGGGCGCCCATGTTTTAGACTTACTTTTGGTATACCATCATTTTGCCTTTCAGAGGCATCAAGTCAAACAGGCGTATTCATCGCCGGGACGTGGGATTTGGTTACCTTTTTACTATCAGTAAATGCATCAGGCAACTGATTTGCAATATTCTGTAATTGGATTATCCTTCTTACTTCTTGCTTGCATTGATTTGTTCGTGGGTCAAGATGAGAAAGTAAAGGAACGTTCCATGTAATTTCACGCCGTTCTTCAGGAAACGGTATTTTCTCTCCCCCTAACGGCGGGAAAACTTTCTCATCAAAATGACAATCGGTATATCGTGCCTTAAATAAATCACCCGTCAGGGGCTCAATATATCTCATAATAGAAGGAGAATCAAAACCCACATATATTCTTAAATGTCTTTGAGGACCCAGTTTTGTCCGTTGTGGTGGGGCAATCGGAACATAAATCGCACACCCAAAAATCTTTAAATGGGAAATATCAAGCTGCTGGCCCGATACCATCTGTAGTGGCGAGTATGGTTGAAACGAACTGGGTCTAAGCCGGACCAAAGCAGATGCATGCAAAATTGCATGTCCCCAAGCCGATGTGGGTAAATTTGACCTTAAAAGCATAGGTCGAGCAATCAGTTGTAAACGTTTGATAAATGACTCTGCCAAACCATTTTGAGTGTGCACATGTGCCACTGAATGCTCGACTTCAATCCCAATCGACATACAATAATCATTAAAAGTTTGAGAAGTAAATTCACTGGCATTATCAAGACGAATAGACTTAATTGGATAATCTGGAAATTGTGCTTTTAAGCGTATAATCTGAGCAAGAAGCTTGGCAAATGCTACTGTTCTTGTCAAAAGCAAACTCACATGAGACCATCGTGAAGAGACATCCAATAAGACCATAAAATATCGAAATGGTCCACAAGGGGGATCAATAGGTCCACAAATATCTCCTTGTATTCTTTGTAAAAATGTAGGAGATTCAACATGAACCTTCATCGGAGATGGCCTCTTGATTAATTTCCCTAGTGAACAAGCAACACACACACAATCACGAGGTAAAAGAATCTTATGGTTCTTTAAAGAATGTCCATGTGAGTTTTGTACAATTCTACGCATCATTACCGATCCCAGGTGGCCAAGTCGATCATGCCATAACATGAATAGTGTTGGATCATTGAACTTCTGGTTCATCACAATATTAGATTCTACTGGATGTATAGTCGCATAATACAATCCAGATGAGAAAATTGGGAATTGTTCTTTTACAAGCTTCTGGCCTAAGTCTTCATATGTAATACATAAAAATTCCATATTCCCTTTATTCATGGTTTTAATATGAAAACCATTAAGACGTATGTCTTTGAAACTCAACAAGTTTCGTTTCGACTTAGTAGAAAATAACGCCATATTTATCAATATATGTGTACCACCCGGTAGTATAATAGTTGCTCTTCCAGAGCTCTCAATCAATGATGTAGTGCCTGAAATTGTACTAACATTTTCTTTTGTCAATTGCAATGTCGAAAAATATTTTCGATCACGAAGAATTGTGTGTGTCGTTCCACTGTCAACCAGATAGATGTCCCCACCATTCATCCTGAATATTTGTCTAGCATAACATATATAATTTTCATAATTAAATTTAATTCCAAAGAATCAACACATAAATAGAAGTTATAATGTAAACGACAATGAAATTTTATATATGCAAACAAATAAGTTTAAATTGAAACAAAGTTACATGCTAAGATATCATAAAATAAATGACTACTTATCCAAAAAAACATGACTAATAACTAGACATCCTACACAATTATGCTCGGGTATTGTTATTTGTAACATCATCCACAAACTGAATTCCATTGCCATCCATACTAGAGCCCATAAGGTAATCTTCAAGATCTAAATCATCAAAATGATTCGGGATTGTGTCATCATTATCTGCTATGTTTCCAAAGTCTGCAAAATTACTTTGTTTTCCCTTGCCTTTATCCTTCTAGGATGTCTGATAAAGATCAACCAAATGTTTTGGTGTACGGCAAGTACGAGACCAATGCCCGTGAGATCCACATCGATAACATGTCTCATCGTGATGCTTAGCATTTGCACCATCTTTTGCAGCTTTTGCCTTTTCATGCGGCTTTTCGTTATTTTCCCACTTTTGGTGGTATGGTGCAAAGCTTCTACCACGGCCACGACCTCTACCGCGGCCACGACCACGACCATGACCATGTCCTCTACCACGACCATTAAAAGTTGCATTCGCTTCAGGGAATGGTTTTGATCCGGTCGGGTGAGAAGTGTGGTTTTTCATTAACAGTTCATTATTTTGTTCAGTAACTAAGAGACATGAAATGAGTTGGGAATATTTTTCAAAATTTCGTTCCCTGTATTGCTGCTGCAGGAGCATATTCGATGCATGAAAAGTAGTGAATGTTTTTTCTAACATGTCAGTATCAGTAACTTTATCTCCACACAACCTCAATTGGGAGACAATAGAAAACATAGCAGAATTATATTCATTGACTGTTTTATAATCTTGCAACCTCAGGTGCAACCAGTCATATCGAGCCTTTGGGAGGATAACACTTTTATAATGATCATATCGCTCCTCCAGATTTTTTCACAACTCCCGAGGCTCTTTTACCCCATGGTATTCGGATTTCAGCCCGTCGTGTAGATGATGGCGAATGAATATCATGGCTTTAGCCTTATCTTGCTCACTAGCCACAACATCATCCTTAATTGTATGTCCAAGGTTCATAGCCATCAAGTGAATTTCAACATCAAGAACCCATGCCATGTAATTTCTGCCAGAAATATCAAGGGCAGCAAATTCCAATTTTGTGATGTTCGCCATTTGTCTGATTTATACATAAAGAAAATATATCAGAAGATGATATATCCAATCAAAACTACAGGTTTGATTTATATGCTTCGTGCATAGTATACTTCAGGTATAACTATTCTCCTTGCATATACATAATATGGAATAGTTAAAACTCAATCGTATTATAGCAACTATAATGTGTATAAATCATAACAACAGTATGTAAATTTACAATTTTTTTCATATACTTGTTGTATACTAGAATAATGATATAAGCTTATAAATACAATACACTGACGATGATTTACAGTTGTTTGTAATATGTCAAGTATTGAATCACATTATGACACACACATTTTCAGAAGTGTAAAGCAATATTAGGCAAATATAAAAGTGTAAATGCAAAAGAACCAACAAGTGAATAAACTAATAGAACAATCTTCTATGAAAAAAAACTGAAGAATTATTAATCCTAATTCCCTCTGGCTGGCACGCAGATATAAGCTATAGATGCCCTCGTTCATCTTTAAATCATAATTAAAAGATCCACAAAAACTGTGTCACTTAAACAAAAGATGAAGTTCACAGAAGTAGCATGCTGAAAGAGAACTGTAAACAGAACAATTCTTAAACTAATAGAACAATACTTATGACGAATCTAATTCTTGGAAGCAACGACACAGGAGGAAAGAAAATATTGAATATTCTTACCACGATGGATCTTTTATAGTAGGTAAAGCGTCGTGCTTATAACGTGTTATAAACTCGAACAATAAAGAAAACAACAACACCAAGAAGTAGATTGTATAATCTCTATATTCTTCAAATGTATCTCAATTCATACAAGAAGATTTCCTATTTATAGGGTATAACAAGTGTAACCTCTTGCTAAGGTTAATACCCACTGCTCCACTACCTTTAATGGGTATAAATATTTGGACATCCACTATCCTTAGTGGGTGTAAATATTTGATATCCACTATCCTCACTAACACCCATAATAATTCACAATAGTTTTTTTTATTTCATTCTTCTTCCAACTCTTCCGCTTATAGACAAGGAATCAGGGGTAAGACTTGCAGACAAAAAACCGTCTTTTGGGCTTTCCGGTTTAATATTAGTCTCTATCTCATGTGTTAGGAAAATCTTCTTTTTTTTCTTTTTTCTTCTTACACGCTAGTGCTAAAGGCAGAGGAGATTATGTTCTAGGCAGAGCAAAATTTAACGAAATGACGTTATTAACCTTCTTGTCAATGAAATCTTATTTCTTTATGATGCTTTCGTTAATTATCTCGCTTTATTTCTCTCTCTTATTTTTATCTCTCTGCAATTTCGCTCAATGTTTTATAAATTTTCCTACTAAAACAAAATCCTCTATATTAGTCTATATCTTTTAACAAGGGTTTTCAATTCATCTTTCGATAAAACTGCTGTAATGTTGAAGGAGGAACTTAATGATAGTCGGCAACATTTAGTGCTTAGAATTCGTTACAATTTTGAATAATAACATCATTATTTGCACTTGTTTTTAGTGATAAACAGAAAATTAGCCAGGAATACTTCTTAGTAACTTAAGCCGATTATAAGCATACTCGCAAAAGAAAAAAAAGAGTAACTTAAACGAAATGGCATATGTAGTAACATATAAACACACACAAGAATTATACACACACACCCACGCACAAAAATATATATACATATATCATATATTATATATGTTTGTGTTTTATATGTATATATACATATATGCACGCACACATACATACATATACATATACATGTATATAGATGGACATATGTATAGATAAATTCATACACGTATGCATATATGTGTCTATCTATATGTATACATAAGTCCATACAAATATATATATATATATATGTATGTGTGTGTGTATATATATATAGAGAGAGAGATGCACACACACATACATGTATAAATAATATTAATATAAATATGTGTGTATATATGTATGTGTGTATGTATATGTATATGCATATGCATATGTACATGTATATATATGTGTGCATATATATGTATGTGTGTATGTATATGTATATGGATATGCATATGTACATATATATACATGTGTGTACTAATGAATGATTAAAATAAATAAATCAAGAAATAAACACACACACATATATAGATATATACACATCCACACACACTTATATACATAAATATACATACCTATGTGTGTATTTATATGCATATATGTATATATGTCGACAGACATACATATTCATACACATGATTAGTAAATTAAAAGAACTAAAAAGTATATCACAAAAACAAAATGAATTTGTGCAAAATCTTTTTTCTTTAGCACATCTAAAATATTCTTACCGGCAAAATTGTACTATACACAATGAGATAAATTAGAAAAGACGACAATTATGAGGGATAGTTAATGAGTTAGTCAATAGGCATAAGATTTTTGTAAAAGAAGGTTAATAATGTCATTTTGTTAAATATTGTTCTGCCTAGTAAGAAATCACTTTGCCTACACACAGCCTTTCCTAAATTTATTGATTGGCTTTACTGTTGACAAAATGCATGAATTAAGGTGGTTATATATCTGATTTCACATCATCAATTAATTGTTAATGGTTATGGGAATTATTGTGGAAAAGTAGGGATTCATAACATGGGATTTAATCATGGAATTATTCATTAGCCTTTATGATAATTGATCTTTACTTGGAGACTACGAAAAAAAGACGTTCCGGTGCATTAAACTTCTGTGTTTACGCAGAGACTGAAAAGGAGCTTTATCGTTTTGTAACCGTTATTTCACAGGGTGTAAGATTAAAAGCTTGAACATCTGCGAAGGACATCTCAAGGAGAAGAAATATCTCTCTGAAGTTACAACAATCACAGGTTGCAAGGATTAGATTCAACTGACATGAAATGTAGTAAATCTTCAATTAACTATCTAACCACTCTTTCATGTAAATAGAGTTCTCATGAGACGACAAGTGATTTCTGACGTAAGATTACACGACACTAATTTTGGAGTCACGTTTGAGGGGATGCCGAACTTTCCGTTAATGTGGCACTAAAAATTATTGTTGTGGGACTTTATTTTTTTATTTTTTTATCTTGCTTATATTCTTTATAGTGATTAGAAGAAGAGTGCAGTGTGCAACATTAACGGGAAAAAAACACTAGACTCTCTCTCAAAACCCGCCATGTATAGTGAGGTCAGATTTCTTTTGCCTTTACTCTGGTGTGAAGCTTCAACATTCCCATAATTTTCAGTTACAAGTCCATATCATTGTAATTGATGAGACCAAAATCCACCTGTTTGGATAAAACAAGGCTTCCAAGTTAGTCAATAACAGTCAATATAACTCAAGCTCAGCTAGTTGACTTGTCAACCTCGGCCCGGCTTAGGGGCTGCCTCGGCCGCAAGTCCGCCTCGGCCAGCATGCTCTTCAGCCTCGGCCTCCTTCAGCTCAACTAAGGCGGGTCATCCAAGGAAACTAAAATAGGACAGAATCCTATCTCAGTTCTTGGTCAGCCCGGCCACATTCATGAGGCAGCACCTCAGATCGGCAAGTACTCGACCCGATCAGAACACGGTCAAACTTACTGCAAGCCTACTCAGATCAGTTCTGCAAACTTTGTCCTCTTGGCCAAACCACACTCAGGGCACCTCAGCTCGGCCACATTGCGCTTCGACATACCAAGCTTGGCCACAGTATGCCTAAGCAGAGTTCTGCCACACAGCAAGCTTGGCCTTCAAGCCCGGCACGTGGCACCACTTGGCCTTCATGCAACCAAAGACAGCCAGACAGCGCAGCCTTTTATCTCCACATGTCAAGCATGCAAAGGAGAATTGCCAGCGCATCAACCCTTAGCTGCCGCTAAGGCTGTAAATGAACCAAGCCATTCGGTTGTTTGGCTCGTTTGGCTCGAGCTCGAGCTCGATCTCAGCTCGGATAAAAGGTTAATGAACAGAGCTTGAACACCTTTTTTTGTTCGAACTCGGTAAGTGGCACCGTTCATTTAAGGTGTTCGGCTCGTTAATGTTGTTCGTGAGTTAAACGAACCAAGCTTGAACAATTAAATATGTTCGTTTAAATAAATAAACAAGCTCGGCTCGCTCGTTAAGTTAAATGAACCGAACTTGAACAACACAATGCTCGGCTCGTTTAGAGCCCTAGCTGCCGCGTGGCTATGATGCAAGTCAGAATTGCCACTTAGACAACCAGGTGTCTTTATCATCTCCACTCTGAGACACGCAGCTCTCAGCTTCTACAACTATAAATAAGAGCTTCATCACCAGAAGCAGGACGAGGTCCTTTGCAAGCAAAACTACACTTCGGACTCAATAGTCCTCGGCTCGGACATAACTGCGCCTCTGCCGACTCACATAAACAGGTTTATACAGCCTTTGTCTCCAGCATAAACTATACACTATAATGCGCACAACTGACTTGAGCGTCAAAGGATTTTCCCCAGGACATTGACCCTGGCCTCTAACGTTACCTTTCTTTCTCAGGTTCTATAGACGGATCCTAACAGAGACTTGACGTCATACCACAAGGATCGTCTCCAATCCACCTGGTGAAGATCCGACTTCATCATTTGGCGCTAGAAGGAGGGCCTAAACCTCCGACTCCCTTAAAATAGCCTTCTAAAGACCTTCTAGGCAACCAACCTACAGATCCATTATTGGAAAATGGATAAGAATGATCAGACAGGAGCCAAGCGACCTATGACCCCCAGGAGACATCGGCGGTCCGCTCGTCCACAGTCAGAACAGGGTTCTCTAGGTCTGGTAGAATCCTCAACTCCCACTGCTAACTTCACCTATGAGGAACAACTGCGAGCCATCGATATGTGGCCCAGAATCCCACTGTGTTCCAGGCGGTGGTGCAAGAAATGAAGAGAAAAGCCCTAGTTGGACCTAGTGAAGTCTATCCTAGTGCCTCTCTTCAACGAAGAGAACGCATGGAGTATACTCCGACTCGGTCAGAGTACTATCCTGAACCCTGGAATGGATTCATGGCTAAGGCTAAATGCTCAGGTCAGCAATCTAGCCGCCAGTACTTTACGTACGAGCCTCTAAAAGCTCTGGACTATCATTTGAAATGCACACAGAAAGCGCTGCTGCCACTCAGACATGGCAGAGAAGTTGACAAGGAGGTCAGAGCTCCACCCCATGAAAATTGCATTGCCCATCTGAGGCTAGGCGGCCGAGGCAAAAAAGGAGTGCCTCTGTTGGCCTCCAAGACTCATATTCTTTCCGTCATAAGGGAAGAGGGCCTAGTAAGGGATCCCAAACCTCTATCAGGACCTATCCACAAAAGGGACCCTCATTATACTGCCTCGTCCATCATGATATCGGGTATGATACAGAGGACTGCAGGTAGCTCGACCAAGAGATTGAACGCCGAATTGATCTCGGTTACTTGCAACGCTACTACAATCAAAGGTCTAGGTTGCATAACAGGCTGGATTTTACTCAGCATCCTCCTGATGAAAGATGCCGACCCGATCACAGGCGTCGGCCGCCAGAGGACGAAGACCCAGATGTGGCTGGGCAAAGGCTGCGGGCTCCTGAATGTATAAGGCTGACCTGAGGGCGAAAGCCGACAACATTAAAGGTCATAGCCCAACTTACCTGCATGTATCCAAACCTTCTTTTTCATATATGTGCATGTATATAAAGCTAATGCTTTATCTATCAATGTTTATTCCAAAATTGCTATCGCAAATAAGATTCACAGATGCGAATCAAGTTTATCTCGGCTCATCGGGCATGAAGATCCCAGCCCTACTCAGATTCTTGGCCCAACTCAGCTCGAACCATAATTCTGCCTGCTATCTAGCCTGTGTTGGAGGCTTAATTATTATTCCTTCACCTTATGGTTCATGAAGAGATTCATCTAGACCATGAGAAAAACTATGTGCCTACCTGACGTCTACTTTATGGTTCGTAACAGAATTGGAGCCTGACAAGATTCGCGCTTAGCCGATCCCTGCCTTATGGCTAATGAAGGGTCTCAGGACACAAGCTTTTCCATCTCGGTGACTTCTCTCTTATGGCTCATCAGATCAAGGAAACAATACATTATGCCTCTGACACCAGCAAAGGTTCACCTCGGTCTTAAGACTTATAAGGGGTTCACCTCGACGTGCACATCCGCCTTATGGTGGGCCTCAGTCTTAAGCTTTGTAAGGGGTTTCCCCTGAATTCTTTTTGGCCTCGGCTCGGACAAAACGCCCTCCCACGTTGGGGGCTCAACTGTTTTCTCTCTACCTTAGGGTTGTAAGGGAGCCCCCGGATGCGACAGGTTTCGCACTTCGGGAAAATTAGCCCAGGTGGTCACCCCCATTCTCTACCTTATGGGTTTAAGGGAACTCCAAACGTGACAAGTTTTACGTCTCAGCAAAATGATCTAAGTGGTCTATTCATCTGCCTTATGGTTTTAAGGGGATTTAAATTGGCCGTTACCAGGGAAACCTTGACCAAATTGTCTCGACTATATGATCTCTGCTCGGCATAATCAAAGACAAGATTTTGGCTTCCAAATTTCCAAGGCAATTTGGGCAAGTTACTGCCCACACCAGAATAGCCGAGCAGAAAAAGACGCCGTTGAAAGCCTTGGGGTGACTAATGACTCGGAATAATTCTAAGTCATTATCTAGCCTGATCTCGGCTAAAACAGATCAAGTCTGCTAGCTCAACTGGATAGCTCAACAGACCTCATCTTTAACATGTTCTTGGATCTGCCCGGCAGAATAACAGGTTTATTCTAAATTTAAAACTTGCAGACTTAGTTTATTTTTATTAAAACTGACAGCAGAGTTAGAAGTTTGCAAAGTGCAAAGCCGACCCTGAATCTCAGCAATAACCAGTTTGAAGACTAAGTTGAAGAAATGGTACTTAGCAAAAATTCTAAAAACAGAAGAGTAGAACAGAATAAAGAACTGAGGTGCAAAAAGTGTTTAAACACTTAGAAAATTTCATTGAAGAGTCTCAAGTACAAAGAATTCTCAACCAATCAACACATACATTCAGGAAGAGATTACTTACCAAAGCAAGATTAGTTTGATAGGCTTCACTGAGTTCCACCCACAATGGAGCCTCAAAAGTTTGTTTAAATGCCTGGCTGTGGCAGAGTCCACGACAGAGTCTTGCTCAGAAAACTCTCCAAGGATCAGCCTTGGTGCAATGGCTTGGGCGGGGTCACCTCAGCAGACCTAGATGGGCCCTTATCCCGGTGCCTCTTCTTATGTCGAAGACTTGAGCCCTCGCCAACTTCTATCTATTGCTTGGGCTCGGCAAAGGCCTGAGCCTAGGGAGTGGTCTCGACCGCCTCGCCCATTACTTCCACAATCCGCAAGGCTGCAAATGTACACTAAGGAACAAGTTAATACTAAAACCCGGCACAACAAAAGTCGGAAGTAAGAAAATTTAAGTACCTGGCTCAGTTGACTCAGTCACAATAAGGCTACGCTGACTTAAAGCAGCCTCATCCCGAACCAGCTCGGTTCTTGGCACAGCTATAGGAACATTTCCTGTTGGGGGCGGAGTCGAGGAAGAGGGCAGTCGCAGGCTCCTTTCTGGACCTACAGGCCTTCTTACGAGCTGCAATCTCGACAACCCGATCGGCATAGTCACCACTACTATAAGCCGTTGAGCCTACATAGTGAACGAGACAGTTACTGACTGAAAGATAGATAAACGCAGAAATTACAGACAAACAGAGACCAACCTCTGACTATTTCTAAGTTCTCTAGAGCCAGTGGTCGATAATTTTGACCTGAGGCCAAATGGCCGAGGCCAGCTACCTCCAAAATGGCTACGCCCACCCTCTGCCAATCAATAACAACAGGTAGACCCTGAAGTCTGGCCGCCTCATCGCAAGACTCTGCGCTCGGCTTCAAATTGTCTGCCGTTCCAGACATCCAAACATCCCATCTGGGCAGCCTTTCTCTTTTGATGTAGGAAAATCGACCCTTCCAGTTTTTGGTGAAGGTTATGATTTTTGTGGCAAAATTAAATTCGCTGGTAAGAGCTCGTTTACTAATGTAATACCAGCTATCCAAGACTCTATAGGAAAACAGATCCCTAAACACACTAAGGTGAAACTGAGACTCAATTATTTTGAGAAAAAGGAAAGCAAAGAATAATCTTCAGACCATTGGGTTTTAATTGAGGGAGTCTTAGATTGTAAGATCGGAGAATACAAACAAGAGGTTCAGGAACAGGAAGGCTGAATCCGGATTTAAAATATTCCTTATAGACAGCCTCATAATCCGCTGGAGGATCATAGGCTGTCTGACCAGGCAGAGGCAGAAGTGGATTGAACCGGTCTAAGTCAATTTCATACACCTCGCAGATCCGATTTAGCTCGGCCTCGGACAGAGTGCAGAAAGACTCTTGTACTTGAGACGACGGCTGACCTCTGTAAACTACCCCTGTATACAAGGATTGAGCCCTCTGCAGAACCGGAGTGTTTACAACCGCCAGAGCAAGAGCAACCTCCGCTTGCTCCGGTTAGGAATCGACCACGGTAATGGACTTGCTAGGTTGGACACCTCGACTGGGCCCAACAGAGCCACTAGTGGCCTTGCGCAGCCTTACTAATGGACGGTCATCACTGGAGATCATCCTCTCCGATGAAGATGAAGAACTAGGGTTTTCTTCACCACTGCTGGCGTAAGACGCAGCTTCATAAGCATTCTGGGAGTCAGGAGAAGAAGCCATTGAACAAACGAGAAGAGGACTTACAGAAAAAGGAGGATGACTAACCTGAGCTACGAAGTAGATCGCCGGAGAAGAAGGTGGAGAAATGCAGGAAGGTTGATAGAAATGAAGGCGAGGAAATGAAAAATCCAGAAAGATTTGCCAGATCTTCTCTATTTATAGATATGTGTTCATCATCCCCAAGCGTCGCTTCATAAGTCCCATCCTCGGTACCTCCAAACACCGAAAGCAGACAGGTAACTGACGCTTCGCAGTCTGTGCAAGCCTGAAAAACCTGCCATTGCCAATCAGAAGCAGACACTTCACTACTTGACAGGACGACGCATTAAAAGCTCTGAATCGATTAGCCTGCCCTCCTTGATCTGCTCGACCAGACTAATCTGGGGGCAAAGTGATGAGACCAAAATCCACCTGTTTGGATAAAACAAGGCTTCCAAGTTAGTCAATAAAGGTCAGCATAACTCAAGCTCAGATAGTTGACTGGTCAACCTCAGCCCGGCTTGGGGGCTGCCTCGGCCGCAAGTCCTCCTTAGCCAGCATGTTCTTCAGCCTCGGCCTCCTTCAACTCAACTAAGGTGGGTCATCCAAAGCAACTAAAACAAGACAGAATCCCCTCTCAGTTCTTGGTCAGCCCAGCCACATTCCTGAGGCATCATCTCAGATCGACAAGTACTCAATCCGGTCAGAACACGGTCAAACTTAGTGCAAGCCTGCTCAGATCAGTTTGGCAAACTTCGTTCCTCTTGGCCAAACCACACTCAGGGCACCTCAGCTTAGCCGCAGTGCACTTTGGCATACCAAGCTCGGCCACAGTATGCCTAAGTAGAGTTCTGCCACACAGTAAGCTTAGCCTTCTAGCCCGGCACGTGGTGCCACTTGGCTTTCATGTAACCAAAGACAGCCAGACAGTGCAGCCTTTTATCTCCACATGTCAAGCATGCAAAGGAGAATTGCCAGCGCATCAACCCTTAGCTGTCGCGTGGCTATCATGCAAGTCAGAATATCCACCTAGACAACCAGGTGTCTTTATCATCTCCACTCTGAGACACGCAGCTCTCAGATTCTACAACTATAAAGAAGAGCTTCATCACCAGAAGCAGGATGAGGTCCTTTCCAAGAAAAACTACACTTCGGACTCAATAGTCCTCGGCTTGGCCATAACGCGCCTCTGCCGACTCACATAAACAGGTTTATACAACCTTTGTCTCCAGCATAAGCTATACACTCAAATGTCCACAACTGACTTGAGCGCCGGAGGGTTTTCCCCAGAGCATTGACCCTGGGCCTCTAACGTTACCTTTTCTCTCAAGTTCTATAGACAGATCCTAACGGAGAGTTGACGCCATACCACAAGGATCGTCTCCAATCCACCTGGTGAAGATCCGACTTCATCAGTAATATACCTAAAGATAATAAATTTTAATATGTTTACCACGTTCACTATCTGTTGTAACTTCTTTTTTTGGTTTGCGTTAGAACACGGATGCTTTTTAACAAAAACAATTGATTGATATTTATTATACATAGATTTCATAACAGTTTGTCTTTCTTACTTTACATTAGTAGTTTAATTTTTGTACTTAGCATAATTTTTGTATATCATATATTTTAGGTATTTGACATGTATTATACGTGAATCATATATTTTGATAACGTGGAGACATGTATTATGTCATGCATAAAAATAATAACACGCTATATATGTAGATACTGCAAACATATTCTTTAGAACAATTTAAATACGAAACTTAGATTAATAATAACATTAAGACTGACCAGTGCAAAAAAGGTCATAAAAAAACTTGTCCGTTTGCCAAGAGTTACTGTTTGTGTGGGCGAGAAGTGCAAATCGTAACTCTGAACCTTTTTATTTCTAGAGGGCTATCACACGTTTACCCAAGTCTGAATGGAAAATTTGGCTATGCCTATCGTTAAGACGTTCTCGGTACAATAGACTCTGCATTTACGTATGATCCAGAAAGGAACCGAATCGATTTGCGATGGGATGTATGCAGTTTTACCCTACACATAGTAATCCCTTATTTCTTTACGTTCTCGGTGCACTAGATTCCGCATTTACACATGATCTGGAGAGGAGCCGAATCGCTTTGCGATCGAATGTATGCACTTTTACCCTACTGTTGAAGATAGTGGTCTGTTATTGCAAAGCAAAGGAGAGGAAAGAGGAGGCAAGTTGATGTTGAAGTCATCTTAGTTTTCAGAGGTATGATCTGTTGTGATCACATCTTCAATACTGGACCAAAATTGTAGGACTGTTCTGGTGCTAAGGTTGTATAGCTCAGCAGCCAAGTAAAGAAGCATTTTCACGTGTCAAGCTGAAATAAAAGTAGCAACCATTGAGATGGCTCGAAGGCATTGAACAGTTGGCTAGTCTTGCCACGCGTGGCATGCCTGGCACGCTTGGTTCGCTGATGGTTTGTCTTGGCAGGCATGGCACACCTGGCATGCTTGGTGCGCTGATGGTTGGTCTTGGCACGAGAATGCAGCAACTGTTGCATCAAGGCAAGTTGATTTTTCATGTGCCATGTGGTTTCTAAATACTTGTTTAGCTAGTATAAATACAAGTAGATGTTGTGAATGAAGGCTTGAACGAAATAGAAAGATTTTTTTCGCAGTTCTCTTTCTTCGTCTCTAAGCTGCACACCTGGCGCCTTTTTTCTTTTCTCTGCAACATTTAAACTTTCGTTCCTCTTCGTTTGTTCATTGTATCATTTGATCACATTGTTTGATGCTTGAACTCTGCGTTTAATGCAATTTTGACAGGGTATCAGAGCCTTGATAATTCGCCATCAATTTGTTGATGTTCTTAGTCTGATTTTGCATCATACAAATTTCTCTTTGTATGCAATATACTTCAACTGAAGTCTAGCTATGGCAAATGCTAGTGCACCATCATCTAGTTCACGCAACAATCATGCACTCAACAATAATCCAGCAAATAGTGCAGCATCATCTAGTTCACGCAACAATCATGCACTCAACAATAATCCAGCAAATACTACGTACATCCAAACGATAGTCCAACTATTATTCTAGCTCAACCTCCACTCATACTACTTACATCCAAACGATAGTCCAGCGATTGTTCTAGCTCAACCTCCACTCACTCCGCACAATTTTCACTCGTGGAGCATGACGTTTAAAATGGCGTTATTAGTGAAGAACAAGACATGTTTTATTGATGGATATATGCCTAAACCTACACCAAATGATCCTCAGTTTCAAGCTTGGAGGTAGGTAAATACTATGATCCAATCCTGGATCATGAACTGTGTCTCTCCTTCTATTGCAGAGAGTATAATGTGGTATGATTGTGCCTTGGACGTATGGAATGATTTGACTATGAGATACGGCAGTGGAGATCCATTTAGATTGTCTGATTTACTGTCTGAGTTCTATGATGTAAAACAAGAAAGTGTCAGCGTAAATGATTACTTTACGAAATTGAAAGTACTGTGGAAAGAGCTAATGGCTTTAAGATCCATACCGAAGTGTGATTGCCTTAGATGTGTATGTGATATAACTAAAAAGGTGAATGAGTTCATTGAGAATGATCATGTTATAAATTTTGTCAAAGGATTGAACGAAGAATTTGATCCAGTCAGATCACAGGCATTCGTGATGACACCATTGCCAGATATCAAATTTGTATTTGCAATGGCACTGAAATTTGAAAGGAAGATCACTAATAACAGTGCAATAGCTGGTTTTAATAATGCTTCTACAGCATTGGTTACTAATTGTGATGATCAAGAAGGTTTTGTAGCTAACACGTATGTGAACAAGAGACAGGGACCAACGTATAGGAGGGGAAATTGAAGATTCTATAAGGAAGGTAAGAAGCGCTTGCAGTGTAATCATTATGGTATGATAGGACACACAAGTGATAGATGTTACAGAAAACATGGATTTCCTTGTTGTTTCAAGTTTAAAAACCAAGTGAATGCAGTTGAAATGATGGAAGAGAAGCCTCAGAACTGTGATGCTGAGCAGGCTTCTTCTTGTCTGCTTCCACAATCGACACATTCTGTTACTCAAAAACAATTTACTAAACTTCTGAAATTGTTGGATGTTGATGATGTTGTTTCAGGAACCAGTGTAAACAAAGGGTTGCAAGGTGCTGTTATGGCTGCACAGACTGGTATGCCTACAGGTAAGTATTTTACAAGTATTGATTGTGTATGGATCTTGGACTTAGGAGCCACTAACCATATTTCATGCTCCTTAACCTTTTTTCATTCTTATTATCCCATTGATCATGTTTCTATCAAGCTTTCAAATAATATCACAGTTGATGCAACTCATAAAGGAGTGGTTAAGCTACACATTGGTCTTGTTCTGAAGGATGTATTACATCCAGATATACCATCGTTTAGCCAAAATAATAATTGTACAGTTTGTCCTTTAGCAAAACTGAAGAGGGCTCCTTTTCCTGTATCTGTTACAGCCTCTAAGTTTCCTTTTGATATCATTCATGTTGATATATAAGGCCCTTACAGGCATCCTACTTTGTACAATCATAAATATTTTCTTACTATAGTGGATGATTGTTCAATGTATACCTGGATTTATCTTCTTAAGGCAAAATCTGAGGCTAGACAGATTTTACAGAGTTTCTTCCATTATGTTTCTACTCAATTTAATGTCCATATCAAGGTTCATAGAAGTGATAATGGTCTTGAGTTTAAGATGCCTGAGTTTTATATGCAGCATGGGGTTATTCATCAAACAACATGTAATTGCACCCTTCAACACAATGGGGTAGAAGAAAGAAAACATCAGCATCTTCTTGTTGTGGCTAGAGCACTCAGATTTCATGCTTCATTACCCATTGTTTACTGGGGCTTTTGTCTCTAGCATGATACATATTTGATAAATCTGATGCCATCACATGTTCTTAAGCATAAAACTCCTTATGAGATTTTGCATCAGGTACAACCTGTTTATGATCATCTCAAAGTATTTGGTTGTTTAGCCTTTGCTTGTGATAACTCTCCTCATAAGGCTAAGTTTACACCCAGCTCTTTGCCCAAAGTCTTTCTTGGAATGCCCATGAATACAAAAGGTTATATTCTTCAGAAATTAGATTACAAATTTTTTATTGTTTCCAGGGATGTATTGTTTCATGAGAGCTCTTTTCCTTTCTTTGATGGCCCTTCTTTGCCAGCAACATCAATGCCAGTAGCTTCTGGCATAGCTGATGTTCCATCAACTTCATATCAAATTCATCCACAATTGCATCCTTTGCATGAGCTACCTTCCACACCCGATCCTCTATATTCAAGTGACACTGAGTCATCCTCCCCTTCTTCATTCTCTTATAATCCTAATTCTCCTCCTGCTGATCAGATTCCTATAACACAATTGCAGGTCCACTTGCCCCCACTATCAACTCCTGCATCACATGAATCTTCTGATCATAGACCTATCAGACCAAGTCATGCTCCATCCTATTTGCAAGATTACTACTGTAATTTGAATCATTCGTCTTGTCAATCAGATTCATCAACTTCCTTCCCTTATCCTATTCAGTCTTATAACTCTCTTGATGCTCTAACTCCTGAGTACAAGTCCTACATACTTAATATCGGTACTGAGCATGAGCCTGTGACATACCAACAAGCAGCTTCATCAGCATCCTTGCAACAGGCAATGCAGGTGGAGTTAGCAGCATTAGAGGCAACAAATACTTGGAGCGTTGTTCCCTTGCCACCTGGTAAGCAATCCATTGGCTGTAAGTGGGTTTATAAAGTTAAAAGAAAGGTTAATGGTTCAATAGAGAGATATAAGGCAAGACTTGTAGCCAAAGGATGCACCCAGCAACCAAGTACAAACTATGTTGATACTTTATCTCCTGTGGCAAAAATGACTTCTGTGCGTCTTCTTATGGCTTTAGCTTCTGTAAACCATTGGCATGTGCATCAGATAGATATCAATAATGCTTTTCTTCATGGTGATTTATATCAGGAGATTTATATGGATTTACCACAAGGAGTCCAATCCTCAGTTCCTAATGCAGTTTGCAAGCTTCAAAAATCTTTTTACGGCCTTAAACAAGCCAGTAGACAGTGGAATGAGAAATTTACTGTGTATTTGTTATCACAAGGATTCCAACAGTCTAAAAATGATTACACTTTGTTTACAAAAAAGTCTTCAGATTCCTTTATAGCTTTGCTCATTTATGTTGATGATATTATTGTAGCAAGTGATTCTTTGTCTCAGATACAGCACCTAAAGTAGCCCTTACACTCTACCTTCCAAATCAAAGATTTAGGTGTTCTTAGGTACTTTTTAGGCCTTGAGGTGGCAAGGTCCCAAGGGGAATCATGATCTGTCAAAGAAAGTAGACATTGAAATTACTAGAAGAGACATGATTTTTAGCTGCTAAACCTGCCTTGACTCCTATGGAACAAAATTTAAAATTGGAACATAATGATCATCATCATCATCATCATCCGACCCAGTATATCCCAACGACAGCAAAAGCTATCGTTAGGGTCTGGGGAGGGTAAGTGGTAGGCAGACAATACCTCTATCCCAAGGGATAGAGAGTCTGCTTCCAGTGAGACCCCTGGCTCTACCTGCATAAATGACATGACAATAGAGCTATGTTGTGCTAGTGTGTTACTGAGTAAATTCAAGAAATACAAAGAAAGGCATTTCGATACTAACATACACAGCACTTATATATATACATGTAATGTAAAACAACTATATAACATACACAACCAAGTGAAAAGTTAATCTAAAGGTAGATACTGTCTACGCCTATCTATGTCCCTAAATATACTCTAAAGTGTCCCTATATATGACCTATACCTCGTTAACCTTAATCTTATGTCTCCATGAACTCCTATCCTGGACCATGTCCTCAGAGAGGTGCAAATCTAGTAAGTCGTGTCTTATCTGCTCATCCCAAGTCAGTTTGGGTCTGCCTTTACTTATGTTTCCCTCTACCATGAGGCTTTCAATTGCTCTGACTGACGCCGTTGTCTGTCTCCGCTTAACACGCCCAAACCATCTCAATCTTCCCTCCCTTATCTTATCTGCTATACTAGTCACGCCTAACCTTTCTCGAAACACCTCATTTCTTATCTGGTCTAGCCTTGTATGTCCACACATCCATCTTAACATCTTCATCTCTGCCACTTCCATCTTCTGTAATTGTGACCTCTTGATGACCCAGCAGTCTGTCCCATATAGCATTGCCGGTCGCACCGCCACCCTATAAATTTTCCCTTTAATTTAGTTGGGAAATTTTTGTCACACAGCACCCCTGAGGCCGCCCTCCATCTACACCAGCCTGCTTGAACTCGATGTGCTACATCATTATCTATGTCGCCATTCTGCTGCACAAATGATCCTAGATACTTAAACTCACTTACTTGTGGTACCACTTGACCATCGATGGTGAGCTGGCTATCCTCACTGTCTGCTACGCCGCTGAAGTCGCAGTGCAGATACTCGGTCTTAGAACGGCTAATTTTTAAGCCTTTTCTCTCTAAAACATCTCTCCACTGCTCTACTCTCATACTCAGGGTATGTCTACTTTCTGCGACTAATACAATATCGTCATCAAAAAGCATACACCACGGTACAGCCTCCTGTATCGGCTTTGACAACTCGTCAAGGACAATTACAAAAAGGAGTGGGCTCAACGCAGACCCTTGATGGAGACCGACCTCCACTAGAAAGAATTATGTATTCCCCCACAGCCGTACGAACGGTTGTCTTTGTTCTAGCATACATATCTCTAATTATGTCTATATACTTCATAGGAATCCCTCTTGCCTCCAGACTATCACATATCAGACTACGCTGCACACTATCATATGCTTTTTCAAGATCGATGAAAACCATATGTAAATCGCGTTTCTTCTCTCTATACTTCACCATTAATCTCCTAAGAATGTGTATTGCTTCCGTAGTTGACCTTCCTGGCATAAAACCAAATTGGTTCACCGTAACCTGAGTTTCTCTCCTAATTCGAGTGTCGATTATTCTCTCCTATAACTTCATGGTATGGCTTAGCAACTTAATCCCTCTATAGTTCCCACAACACTGTGCGTCTCCTTTGTTCTTATATAGGAGGACCACAACACTCTTTCTCCACTCATTTGGCATCTTTCCTGTTTTGTAAATACGGTTGAACAAAGTAGTTAGCCATTGGACCCCTTCCTCTCCTAAATACTTCCACGCCTCGATGAGTATGTCATCTAGGCCGACTGCTTTAGCTCTTCCCATCTTTTTCAGTGCTCTCATCACCTCTCCTTGTGTGATGTTCTGACAGTCGGAGTTATTATGTTGTCCATATTCTCCTTTTATGAACTTCCCACCTCCTAGGTCCTGCCTCTTTCAATCCCTAGCTTTGGCAATCTTGAACATATCATGTTCTCCTTCTTTTGTTTCTAGTCTCTCATACATCCTTTTATAAGCTGCAGTCTTTGCCTCTGTCACTGATTTCTTCGTCTCCTTCCTGGCGATTTTGTAGTTATCCTTCAATCGCCCTTTTTCTTCCTCATTGGTGCACCTTAACAGCTCTCCAAAAATCTTTTGTTTGTCCTTTATTTTTTGTTGCACATCCTCGTTCCACCACCAAGTCTCTTTATGTATGGGCTTCTTTCCTGTTGTTACCCCGAGCGTTTCCCTCGCGGATTGAGTAATAGTAGTCGATATAGCTTCCCACATCTGATTTGTGTCATCACCTAGACGATCTAGTTTCGCAGAGATGACCTTGTCTCTGAATATATTAATTTTTTCGTCCTTCAAACTTCCCCATCGAATATTGGGTGGGCATTTTCCAACCCACTTACTCAGCTTTTGGCTCAATGTTATAACTACCACTAATAAACGGTGTTGCGTCACTGCTGCCTCTCATGGTATAACCTTGCAGTCCCTCCATAACCGTCGGTCATCACGCGTCATCAGGAAACAGTTGATCTGCATGTGACGTCCTTCGTTGTTAAACGTGATCAAATGTGATTCTTTTTTCTTAAAAAACGAGTTTATAATGCCTAGGTCATGGGCTACTGCTAGGTCTAGCAGATCTCTACCCTGTTCGTTTCTAACTCCATAACCAAACCCGCCATGTACCACCTGAAAACCATCACTATTCTTTCCAATATCTCCATTAAAATCACCTCCGATACAAATTCTTTCTTCTCTGGGTATTGCCTTTAACAGTACATCTAAGCAATCCCAAAACCTTTTCTTCTCATGTTCTCCTAATCCCACTTGGGGTGCATAGGCGCAAATTACTGCTACTACCTCCTTATTTACTACTAACTTCAACACCATAATTGTATCATTATATCTAATCACATCAATCACGTTCGTGTGTAATTCTATCTTTACTAGGAATCCTACCCCATTCTTGGTCTCATCTGACCCTGAATACAACAACTTATACCCATTACACTCTTTACCTTTATTCCCTTTCCACCTAGTTTCTTGGAGGCATGCTATATCTATCTTACGTCTCTTAAGTGTATCTATAACCTCAAACAATTTACCACTTAATGTTCCTACATTCCAAGAGGCTACCCTTAGACTATCTTCATTTTTCTTCCCCTTACCTACACCCCTCTTCCTTAGACATGGTCTCACAGAAAAATCATGACGTATCCTATCAATTATTGCAACTAAACTACAGATCCAAGGTATGCTACAGATATAGAAAGTTTGAAACTAAATATAAACAACCAAAAGTACTTCAGTGATAATAAGACAAAAATGAAATTATATCATCTGGTTGGACTGTTGTGGCACACCAAGATCCAATAGAGCAACAGAGTACCTTCACTGCCAGAGTACCTCTGTAGATGTGAGCTTCGGTGATGTTGAACTCAGATAGAGGTTGTTCCCACGAATACAAGGAAATTAACAAGTAAAAGCTTATTAATTCAAACCCAAGAGCCTAGCTTTTTGAGCTTTCTGACCCGTCGCCGGAAGGAAAAATATAACTTAGGTGGAACCTAGGGTTTCGAAACGCCTCCAGGCTATTGAACTCCCAACAAGAACAGAATCTAAGACTTCAAATCGAAATGACAGAATAACAAAGCCTGATATTTCATACAGTGTGCAGTAATAAAGTCGATTTTTGGATAGTCCTACAGAATTGCATATGAAGGCTGTTCACAGATTATTGAGATACTTAAAAGGAAATCATGGCCAGGGATTGTTATTTCCTAGCACATGTTCAAAGTTACTCAAAGCATATGCAGATTCAGATTGGGGTGGATGCATAGAGACCAGAAGGTGTGTCACAGGATATTGTATGTTCTTTAGAGATGCTCTGGTATCTTGGAAGGCCAAGAAGCAAAATACCGTATCTAGATCTTCCTCAGAGGCTGAATATAGATTGTTTGACCATACACCTGCAATAAACACCACTAGAGGGGGTGAATAGGTTAGCAGAAGTCAGTTTGCAGCCAGATTGGAGCAGTTATCTTGCAATGACTGAAAGACTAACTTTCTCTTGCTCAAATCAAGTAATCTTGTTGTAAATGAAAGCTAACAATCTGAAGTATAACTTCACCAAAAATCATGAATTTGTAAAGTGTTTAGCTATTTTTTCAAAACGTGTTAAGTTGTGTGAAATCTGAATGAAAAAGGGTAGAAAACAGAAATGTAGAAACAAGACAAGAACGCCGAGAATTTATCCTGGTTTGGTCAATGTGACCTACTCCAGTCCCAAGGAACACCTTTCCTTGGATTTCATTATGGTATGAACCAAATTACAACAAGAACCAAGCTTGATCTTGGGTTAAACACCAACCCTATTCAAGACTTTGATGAACACATCTATGCAATTCTTGGTTGCAACAACTCTATCACCTATTGATGTAGCCTTATAGATTTGGCTAATCAATCTTACAAATGAAACACAAGAGACTTGTAGCTCTACAAAAAAATATCACAAAGAACACCTTGGCTACAAAGAATGAAACAAGAATGGAGAGTAGAAGAAGATAGCAACACAAATCAACTTTTGCTTTTCAAGTGTGTTCTTCTTCTTCACAATTGCCTCCTATTTATAGTGTGAGTTGAGCCCTGTAGATAAGAACTCCAATGTGTCACTATCTTCATCATCAATGCATAAGTGTCTTCACATCATTGGTTGACCTTGTACACTTGGCAAAATAAAACAACATAATTGGTCCACCTTTGCACTTGTAATGGCCAAAATTTCCACCTCAAAATAGTAAATAAAATGTGAAGATAAAGTAGTGGGATAAGATGTTATAACTCCTCCACTATCCCCTCAACTCCTTGGCAAGATAATAGGGCATGTGCGAGCTCCATTTGACTCAAAATATCTTCCAAGACCACCCATAGCTGTTGGGTTCAAACTTTGAAATTTCCTAGTTGGCAATTTTTGCCAACTAGCTTCTTTTTGGTTGGTCCACTTGTCACCAGCCATAAAATGAAAACGCCATCATTTCCACCTGTTAATACACGTTTGGAGGCTTGCATATATGTATATCAACTCAGATTTTTGAAGAATAAATCAACAAATAATAGTTGACAAGATTATGTCAAAATAAAACACCAAATTTCTCACTATTTCTTCTTGTATGTAGTGATCCTTTTCACACCTTGAACACCTTTAAATTCTCTGAAATATGATTATAAATATACTCCAATAACATATAGAAGAAGTTCTTCAAGAAAGAAATAAAATGTGACATCACAAGCCGTCACATATCCCGCTACTGTCGATAATATCATCATTTGAGAGAATAGGATACAGAACCACCAAATAATCTTCAAAATGATCATATACAAGCTTCAGAATGAAGATAATAATATACTCAAGAGATTCCTTGAGTGAAAATACCAAAAATACCCTCAGGGGTAAATGACAAAAATGTCCCTAGTGTGAGAAAACTCTAGAAATGACTCCGATGGTCAGAAATAAATATAATAACACATTTGTCATGATAAATAAGATGAGAATAAAACCTTGAAGTATTTCCATCATATCTTGTTCCTACAAAACACAAAATACCAATTTTTCTCTTTTTGGTAAGTTGTAGAAACTTCCAAGCCACATTAGTCACAAGACATTTATATTTATCAAAATCACATGATAATCATATAATGAACATATATAAAACATGTACAAATGAAAACAACCACTTTATTATATTTTAGAAAAATATTTCTAAAAACCTAGACATCGATCGATCGAAGTGCCTCAGCTTCAGGGAAAAAAATATCTCACAGTGAGTTTCAGAGTTTGTCTCTGACCTACATCCATCGATCGAAGTGAGGGTTCGATGTATACATCGATCGATCGATGTGTCTCAGGTTTAGAGATCGATGTCTCACAGTAAGGTATTGAACTTTCTCTACCTTACATAGATCGATCGATGTGAGGGATCGAAGTACATCGATCGATCGAAGTGCAACAACCTGAGAGATCGGTGTCATTTTTCTCAATTTTTTCAACTTTTAATCACATATAACACCATGTGTGACATTTTTATTCATTCACCACTTAAAATCATTGTAGAGAAAAAGTGGGTTTGAGTGATTACAAAATACATGATTTAAATAACGTGTTACAAAGAAATGCATGATTAAGGGCTGATTGGATGATTTAAATAACGTGTTACAAAGAAATGCATGATTAAGGGTTTGAGTGATTACAAAATACATGATTTAAATAACATGTCATCACATGATTCATACATTCTAAAGTGTTCTAGAAAAATCAATTAAGGGCTGATTGGAATATACCATATGTATATAATTATATGTGTACTATTTTACAAAGTTTGCAAAAATAAAATTCAGCATATGTATATTCATCATCACACGCCTAGACAGCCAGGTTGGAGCATATATGGAGCTTTGTTGGCATCTTGATTGGCCAAAAATGAAGCATACAGTGTTGATGACATAAAGGAAGGAGCTACACAAGGTAACAATTCAAACTTATGTCACATTTGTAACACATGCTGAAAATTTCAGCATGTGCATTAGAGCTGGCCAATTTTTATCCATTTATGAGGCATATTTAACTTCTTGAATTAAGTGAATTAATTGGAATATTATATGGAAGTGTTTTGAATATTTTATGGAATAAAGAAAGTGATATTTTCAAATATCACACATGCTGAAAATTTCAGCATGTGTGGGAATGTATAGTGACCGAAATTTAGTCCACATTGGTGTCCAATTGTTATTCCATAAATGATAAGAATATTGTATACTAAATGTTGATTGAATTATTATTTGATTTCTTGGATTAAATAAATGTAAAATAGGCAATAAAAGGTGAATGTTACACATACTGAAATTTCAGCATGTGCAAGATGTCTTTATGGCCGATTTTTTAAAGGAAATTTGGAGAAAATTGTCTTGCTAGTTTTGTGTGATATTCTTGTGAGTTATGGTAACTATTTTATGATGATTTTGGCACATGTTTTAAGTGTTATTCTCATATTTGTCTAGTCATAAAGTGATGACAACATCCAACCAATCAATGAGTGCCAAGTAAGCAAGAGCTTAATGATCATCCAATGAGGAGTTGCCAAGTAAGCAAGGAAATGTCACAATGATGCAATATACTCTTCCAAGGACTTAGAAGATAATTTTCAAGAGGAGGAGAAGGCATCAAGGGGGCGGCCACTAGTGATAAAAGGAAAGAGGAGAGCAAACAAAAATACAAGAACAAGTCTTGCAAATTCAAGATCAAAAACGCTACATCCTTCTCTTTCTACACTTCTTTCTTTCTTCTCTCTAAAAGCCTATTGTATTCATATTCATACATCTTGAATAGGATTCTTACATACCACCCTATACTCTTTATTGTTGTAAAAGATTGATCAAGGTGTGATCAATCTTGCACTTGCAAGGTGGTGGTGTTCGTGATCGTTATATTCACATACAAGGTTTGTAAAGGGTTGGAGTTGGTGTGTAACTCCATCAACCTTGTGTGGTAAGGTGTTATTTATATTTTGTGATTAGTGCTAACCAAGGATGGTGTCCTCGAAGACTGGAGTAGGTTGTTTTAACCGAACCAGTATAAAATTCATTGTGTTCTCTACCTTCAGCACTTACTTTCAGTTTCCAACACAGTGCATTGTTTTTATCACGTTCATAAAAATACTAAACGAATTTCAAAAATCACAAAACTTTCAAGAAACATAGAAACACGTCTCAAGGTTCTTTTGGCACAAGTTTCAACCCTTTTGGAAGAGTATAAGTCATTCAAACGTCAAAAGTTCTGAGACTAGTGTAGTCTGATTTTCAGGCTTGCAAAGGTTGAGACTTTGAACGTATTTGACTATCTTCCCAAAAGAAGTTTTTCAAAACTGTTTCAACACAATTAAATACACCTGAAAATGAGTTAGTCATTAAATGTTCAGAGCATTTGGAGTTATGGTTAAATAGAAATTAATTTTTCAAATCAGACTACCGGTTCTGGCAGATTTGCGCAATCTGACCACCAATGATTTTTAAAGGTGTTAGAAGTTGAATTTTAATCTGAAATTTTTAGGAGATACTCAGAACATCTGAGACTAAGATCTCTCCAAATTTCAGAATTTTTGAAGACCTGAAACCTAGTTTTCAAAACGTTTCAAAACAGGTCCTGAAAACAAAAAGTATTTTCAGAAGTTGGGTTTTTGGTTTAAAACAATTTTAAAAACCACATTTTCCGCACCCACTATTCAACCCCCTCCCCCTTTCTAGTGGTACCTTGCAGATCCTACAAGTGGTATCAGAGTGTAGGAACACTCACAACTAAAGGATCCAACGATCTAAGTGAGATGGCAACCACAAACTTCAAAACCGAGCAAGAAAGTATGTCCAGTCAAAGGCCTCCTCTCTGTGACGGTGAGTCTTTCATTCAATGGAAGTTAAGAATGAAACTTTTTTTTATGACAATTGATATTGATCTTTGGTTCATTATAGAAGATGGTCCATTTGTTCCATCAAAATCATATACTGTAGATGGAGTCACACTAGAGCTTGTTAAGCCTAAACAAGAGTATACTAGTGATGATAAAAAGAGACTGAGCATGAACGCTAGGGCTATGCAATTACTTCTAAATGGACTAAGTAAAAGTGAATCTAGCTATGTTTCAAATTGTGCTAGTGCTCAAGAAATGTGGAGAATTTTTGAAACGAAACACGAAGGCACTAGTCAAGTAAAAGAGTCCAAAATCAACATGCTTATGTTCACACTCGAGTCATTTAAATTATTGCCAAATGAATCTATTGTTGATATGGATCTTCGCTTGACTAACATTTACAATTCTATCGAGTCTCTTGGGAAAGCCTTCTCTATGCAGTAAAAGGTACAAAAAGTCTTACGAAGCCTTCCATCAGAGTGGGACCCTAAAGTAACGGCCATAGAAGAAAGCAAAGAAACTAAATCAATTAAGATGGAAGAACTAATTGGATCACTTAAGGTATATGAGAACAAACTCACGATAAGGAAATTGGAATCATCATCAAAACAAGGTAAGACCATTGCATTTAAATCAAATGAATACGTCTCTACTTTTTCCGATCACGTAGATGATAATGATTCTGAATCAAACAACGATGACTTAATTTTATTGGCTAAAGGCTTGAGAAAATTCATGAGAAAGTCATTTAGAAACAAAACTAAGGCTACTTCGACTAAAAGAAATAAGAACAAGATAAATGACAAGGATGTTAAATGTTACGAATGCGGTAAACTTGGACATCTATCATATGACTGCCCTAATAAGGACAAGAAAACAAACAAACACCCTAACCAGGATCGGACCAAAAATAGATTCGTCTCAGAACCTAAGCAAAGGAAAAGAGCTCTCAAAGACTCCACTTGGAGTGATACATCTGATTCCGAGACTGATACAGAAGTGGAGATTGCACAAGTATGCTTTTTATCCAAAGCATCAAACGAGGTATCTTCTGACTCCGATTCTGACTCTGAGCCTTCTTATGATGATCTTTTTAGTCAGTATTTAGAATTGCATAAATTTACTAAGACTCTCGCAAAAGAAAGAAGCGATTAATTGAAGACAAGAAGTTTTTAGAATCTTCTAACGCGAATCTTGTCGCTCAATTAAACGATTCAAAAGAAGAGTCTTCATGCATCATTAATGCATTAAAGACAGAGATCTCATCATTAACCACACATAATAATGAAATGAAATTCGAGATTTCAAATTTGAAATCAAGGAATAAGGATTTAGAAAAGATGATGAAACAATTTGACACGGGATCTAACATGCTAGATCGCATTATTTTATCACAAAAACACGATAGTGATAAAACCAGATTTGGATACATTGAGATAAATGAAGTATCCATTAAACTAACCAAGTTTGTCTTGTCTAAGAAAGTAGACACTCCAGAAGCGAATACGGCGTCTAAGATGACGCAAAGACCCCCTCTCCCCTCATCCCGTCATATTTCTTCTTCATATCATGCGAAATATAATTTTGTGTCATATAGATATGAGAAGAAACAAGTGATGCATACACGACATTCATTTCATCCATCTACATCACGCACTATGCACACCAACACGAGGACACATCAAAAACGAAATCAATATGATGCATATAAAGGAGTTCTCGGCCAAAGGCCCAAAGTCCACTCACCACATGTCTACTACATTGCACCTTCATCTACATTCTTGCCATTTGCTAGACCGAGAAGGATCACCTAAGTATGGGTACCGAAAGGTACTTTTACTAAGAGGTGAATAACTAACTCGTAAGAACCCAAAATTAAAAGGGTATCTAAATCACTTTTGTACATTGCAGGGAACCCACACATTAAAAGACAAATCTATTAAGTGGTTCCTTGACAGTGGTTGCTCGGACACATGACGGGTGACCCGAGCTTGTTCACTAAATTAAAGAAGGTCACAAAAGGCGGATCCGTGACCTTTGGAGACAACAATGAAGGCAAGATCATCGGAAAAGGGACAATTGGAAACCTAAGCACCCTTCAAATCTCCAACGTATTTTTGGTAAGCAACTTATCTTATAATCTTCTTAGCATTTCACAATTTATTGACAATGGTTTTGATGTGTGTTTTACTCATCCATATTGCAATATAATAAATAAAAATGGAGAAACAGTTTTAAAAGGAAAACGGGAAGGAAACATCTTTACACTTTCTATGGATGATATGTTAGAAGCTAAGGTTAAGTGTTTCATATCAAATGAACCTAACATAAATTTGTGGCATAGACATGTAGGACACATTGTCATTTCTACACTTGAAAAACTCCAACGAAAGAACCTAATACGAGGATTGCCTACACTTGATTTAGACAACTTTCAGTTGTGTGAATCTTGCATAAAAGGCAAACAAACACGCGAGTCACTAAAGCCTAAAAATAAAATAAGCACGACTAGAGTTTTAGAATTATTACACATTGATTTATTTGGTCCTAGTCGCACTACGAGTCTTGGTGGACGTCACTATGCTTGTGTGATTGTTGATGATTTTTCTCGTTATACTTGGACTTTGTTTCTTGCACATAAGGATGATAGTGCCATTGAGATTGCGAAACTAATAAAACAACTTGAAAATCAATATGGTGTCAATGTGAAAACGATAAGAAGCGATAGAGGCGGTGAATTTAAAAACAAGGACATGATTTCATTTTGCGAAGAAAAAAGAATTAAACACGAGTTTTCGCCACCTAGAACTCCACAATTAAATGGAGTATTAGAAAGAAAGAATATGACATTACAAGAAATTGCTAGAACCATGTTGTGTGAGAATAAATTGCCTAGATTTTTGTGGGCGGAAGCAGTAAATTCTACATGCTACATTGTTAATCGTTTGTCTATTAGAAAGAAAATAAATAGGACGCCTTATGAGATATTAAATGATCGCATGCCTAAAATTGATTACTTTCGTGTATTTGGTTGCAAATGCTTTATTTCAAATACGAAAGATAATTTGGATAAGTTTTAATCTAAATCAATTGAATGCATCTTTGTTGGGTATTCTGTGAATTCAAAAGCATATAGATGCTATGATCCTCTCACTAGACAAATTCTACAATCTATTCATGTGAAGTTGAATGAATTTGGTGAGATTGATAAAGATAAAGAATATGATGATGATTTTGAATTGAAACCCGTGTTGAATGATGATGATGGCATGCATGATATGCATGATACACTAGAAATGTATGATCACTTAGAAATGCATGAGAACGTAGAAAATAATCAACCAAGATGGCATAGAGATCACCCACACGATCTCATTATAAGCGATATTGTTGAGAAATATGTTTGGATATTTTTCAAAGTCATGATTTTAAGTGGTGAATACTTAGAAATATCACATATGGTGTTATAAGTGATTAAAGGATGAAAAAGTGAAGAAAAATGACTTGGATCTCTAAGGCAGAGACACATGGATCGATCGATGTACGTCATCCCGTCACATGGATCGATCCATGTTGAACTGAGAAGAACCAAAAACTTACTGTGAGACGTCGATGTCTCACGTGGATCGATTAACGTACGTCATCCCCTCACGTGGATCGATCGACGTACGTCAGCCCCTCACATGGATCGATCCACGCCTCACAGAATGTTTAGAGTTTTTAGAAATATTTTTCTAAAATATGTTAAAATGTTTGTTTTCATTTTCATATGATTTATACATGCTCATTATATGAATCTTATGCGATTTTGATGATTTTAAAAGTATTGTGACTAACGTTCCTTGGAAGTTTCTACAACTTACCATAAAGGGCAAAATTGGTATTTTGAGTTTTATAGGAACATCACATGGTAAAAATATTTCAAGGATGTATACTCATTATATTTATCATGAAAAAGGTGATATCATGAGTATTTATGACCATCCGTGTCATTTCTGGAGTTTTTATATACCAGGGGTATTTTGGTCATTTTACTCCCGAGGGTATTTTTGTTATTTTTACTCAAGGAATCTCTCGAGCATATTATTATCTTCATTCTGGAGCTGATTTATTATGAACTTGAAGATTATATGGTGATTTATCTTATTTCTCTCAAATGATGATATTGTTGACTATAGCTGGATATGTGACGATTTGAGATGTCACATTCTATTTTTTCTTGAAGACCCTCTTATATATGTTATAAGAGCATATTTATCATCATTATTCAGAGATGTTCAAGGTGTTAAAGGTGTGGAAATGTTCATGACATATAAGAAGAAATATTGGGAATTTCGGTGTTACACGTTGACATAATCTTGTCAACTATTATCTATTAATTTCTTCTTCGAAAATCTGAGTTGCTACACATATTTGTATGCTCAAAAACGTTTTTGAGCGGGTGGAGGTGATACATTATTCATTTTATGAGTTGGTGACAAGTGATCCAACCAAAAAGGAGCTAGTTAGCAAAAATTGCCAACTTGGAATTTTCTAAATATAGCCAACGACTATATGGCTTTTCTTGGCAGATTTTTTGAGTCAAAATGGATCTCTCACATGTCCTATTATTGTGCTTGGAGTTGGAGATATTTTGGTGGTATTATCCTTTATTATTTTTTCAAGGAAAATCAAAATAATTTTTGGAAAATGCATGGAAGTAGCCAACGGCTACTTACTTGGTCTTGGAGCTGAATTTTGAGTTTGAAAATGTTCAAGCCCACATGTCTATTCTCAAGCCAAGAAGTTGAAGGGATAATGGAGTATTATCTCTTTCTATTATCTTCACATTCTCAAGATAATTCCAAGTCATTTTTTAGTTGAAAATTTCGGCCAACATGGTGTGCCAAGGTGGACCAATTATGTTGTCTTATTTTGCCAAGTGTACAAAGCCAACCAATGATGAGAAGACATTTGGACTTGATGATGAAGATGGTGAGACATTGGAAGTCTTATCTCCAAGGCTCAAATCACACTATAAATAGAGGCAATGGTGAAGAAGATGAAACACACTTGAAGCTTACAAGCATTTGTTGAATTGTCTAGCTATCATCTTCTTCTTGTTGTTGTTCTTGTTCCATTCTTTGTAGCAAAGGTGTTCTTGTTGTTTTTGTTGTGCTACAAGCCTCTTGAGCGTCATTTCTAAGATTGATTAGCCATTCTTATAAGGCTATATCAATAGGTTGTAGAGGAGTTGCAACTAAGTGTTGCTTAGAAGGTGATTATCCAAGTCTTGAATAGGGTTGGTGTATAACCCAAAGATCAAGCTTAGTTCATGTTGTAAGGTGATTCATTTGATAGTGAAATCCAAGGAAAGGTGTTTCTTGGGACTGGAGTAGGTCACATTGACCGAACCAGGATAAATCCTCGGTGTTCTTGTCTTGTTTCTTCATTTCTGTTTTCTGTTCGTTTTTACTGCAGTTTTCACACAATTTCACACGTTTTGAAAAAATAGCAAAACACTTTCAAAATTCGTGATTTTTGGTGGAGTTATTCTTCAAACTGTTAGCTTTCATTTTCAACAAGAATCACTTGATTTGAGCAAGGGAAAGTTAGTCTTTTAGTCTTTGCAAGATAACTTCTCCAATCTGGCTGCAATCTGACCAGTTTTGTGAAAACTTAAATTCTGTATTTATCAAGAATTTTTTAAGGTCAGGGCCTTTTGTAAACTTCATCTGCACATCCTAAGGAGTGTTTTGATATAAAGATCAACCTTTTTGGTTGAGTATTCAAAGAGAAACACTATTTTCAAAATCAGCAACATTCTGTCCAATTCTGTCCAGATTGACCATCTGAATCTTTTTATTTGTTTGAAGGGTCAAACAATCTTATTTTTGTCTGATATTTGGACGGAGTCTTGTTAATTCATTGAAGTTCAATGCTGGAAAGTTTCATAATTTTTGGAGTTATGTACAATTATTTGTGAATTTTTCAATAACGGGTTCTGAATCTAAGGTGGTCTCAGATTCTGTTTTCAAAGGAGATTTTAACAAAGGGTTATAGTATAATTTCTGCTAACCACTATTCACCCCCCACCCACTAGTGGTGTTTTTGCAGGTGCACGGTCCAACAGATATCACTCACGGTGTGCGACCACGTAGAAGAATAAATACGGATGAAATAAATCAATTTCATGCCATGTATCCGAAATTGAACCTAAAAATGTGCATAATGCTTTGAGTGATTCTTCATGGATTGATGCTATGCATGATGAACATAATCAATTTGTTAGAAATGACGTATGGGATTTAGTGCCAGACCACAAGATAAGACTATAATAGGCACAAAGTGGGTCTTTAGAAATAAAATGAATGAAAAAGGAAAAGTTGTTAGAAACAAAGCTAGACTTGTAGCACAAGGATATAATCAAGAAGAAGGAATTGATTATGATGAAACATTTGCACCAGTAGCAGGTTTAGATGCCATACGACTTTTACTTGCTATTGCTTGCATGAAAGATTTTAAACTTTATCAAATGGACGTAAAAAGTGCATTCTTAAATGGATTTATACAAGAAGAAGTATACGTGAAACAACCACCTGGTTTTGAAGATTTGAAACATCCCGATCACGTGTACAAACTAAAGAAGGCACTGTACGGTCTAAAGCAAGCACCAAGAGCATGGTATGATCGTTTTGCTACTTTTCTTTTAGAAAATGGTTTTAAAAGAGGCACTATAGATAGTACTTTATTTTTAAAACAAGATAAATCAGATTTACTCATTATTCAGATTTATGTTGATGACATCATTTTCGGCTCCATTTCACATAAACTTGTTGAAGGTTTCGAAATTTGCATAAAATCGAAATTTCAAATGTCTATGGTTGGTGAATTAAATTACTTTCTTGGCTCGCAAATTAAACAAACGATTAAAGGTATCCATATTAGCCAAGTTAAGTATATAAATGATATGATTAAAAAGTTCAATTTTGAGAATTTAAAACCGTCACCCACCCCTATGAGTATCACCACTATATTAGACAAAGATGAACATGGTAAGGATTTTGATAATGCCTTATATCAATCTATGATTGGCTCCTTGCTATATCTTACTGCTAGTAGGCCTGATACCATGTTCAATGTATGTATGTGTGCATGTTTTCAAAGTCAACCAAAGGTGTCTCACTATAATGCCGTGAAAAGAATATTCCGATATATTAAGCACACACCCACCTTAGGCATTTGGTATGATAAAGATTGTGAATTTAACTTACATGCCTATACTGATGCAGATTATAGTGGCTGTAAAATAGATAGGAAAAGCACGAGTGGCACTTGTCAATTTATAGGAAATTCACTTATTTCATATTTTTCCAAAAAGCAAGCAAGCGTAGCTTTATCCACTACTGAAGCTGAGTACATGGCAGTTAGTCTACGTTGCACACAACTACTATGGCTAAAACAACAACTTTCTGACTTTGGAATTACGGTAAATAAGATTCCTATATATTGTGATAGTATGAGCGCCATCAACCTATCTAAGAATCCCGTGCTACATTCTAAGGCCAAGCATATAGAAGTACGCTATCACTTCCTTTGTGATCACGTAAATAATGGTGTTATTGTCATAGATCACGTACGCACTGAGGCACAAGTAGCTGACATATTCACTAAAGCATTAAATCAAGCCACGTATGAAAATCTTCGTTCCAAATTAGGCATGATTTCTGCTGATTTGATTTGATTGTCTTTCCATATTTACATGCATTTTTGATTGACTTTCCAAAATAAAGGGGGAGCGAATCATGATTTAAGGGGGAGAGAGAAATTGATTGCACAAATCAAGGGAGAGAAAATTCGAAATTTGAAATTCAAAATTTGAATTTGTGCATGATTGGAGGGGAGCGATAAAATTTAAATCGTGACCATAGGTTATTTTGTAAATCATCAAAAGGGGGAGATTGTAGAGAAAAGGAGGGTTTGAGTGATTACAGAATACATGATTTAAATAACGTGTTATAAAGAAATGCATGACAAGTTATATGACATGACATTTTTTTTGCATGAAACCTGTCTTATATAGTTCATATATAATGTTGTCATACTAACAACCATGAAGCTTTAAATCTTACATCAAATGGAAAGCATTTGTTGTGTTTGAACTATTTTCAGGTGCCATCATAAATGAACTAAACTAGTTCATTAAGTGAAGTACTTAGTTAAATAAACTAAGTAGTTCATTAAAGGAAGCCATATTTGGAAAAGGCACAAAGGCAACAAGTTGAAGAAAGGAAAGTTCTCCACTCCCTCCTACACGCCATTATACATATATTTTTGTATATATTCAGATTTTTTTAAAAGGCACATACACATATATTCCAACGTACTAGCGACACGTTGTATATTTTACGTACATACGTTAACGTCATACCACTATACTTAACTCATATTTATGAGTATATCCAGGTATTATATCATATGATATAAGTCATGGTGATGACAAATTTATTACAACACTTTAAAAGGTTCTAAACCAAAAATTGTCGTATCGAGTGAATATCGAAACTTTGCCAACGTGTCACGTACTTGCCATATATAGATGGCCAGCACTTACACTTCAAAAATTGCCACAAATTTTGATTCTTACATGGTATATACAGCCATAAAATCATTCCATGTTAGCACACATAAATCACCCCCAAATTAAGGCCAAATTGTGGAGATTCCAAATTCAATTTTTGTCACATGTTGGGCGCCACTTTAATAAGCCCTAAGTGCTGAATATTAAAGTTTAATTTATGTATATTATGTGTAACATAATATATATAACATGTGCAAAAATTTGGAATTTAATCGGAGAAAAATCGAGTAATCGACAAACGTCGAAAATTCGGTTTTCTACGAACACGACACATGGAACATTTTTGGCATGGCATATAACATGTATCTACACACTTTCTACATACTTCATACATTCTAAAGTGTTCTAGAAAAATCAATTAAGGGCTGATTGGAATATACCATATGTGTATAATTATATGTGCACTATTTTACAAAGTTTGCAAAAATAAAATTCAGCACATGTATATTAATCATCACATTACTAGACAGCCATGTTGGAGCATATGTGGAGCTTTGTTGGCATCTTGATTGTCCAGGAATGAAGCATACAATGTTGGTGGCATAAAGGAAGGAGCTACACAAGGTAACATTTCAAACTATGTCACATTTGTAACACATGCTGAAAATTTCAGCATGTGTGCATAGGCTGGCCGAATTTCTAATTAAATTATGCCATATTTACCATTTTGAATTATGTGGATTAATTGAAAGATAGTATGAAAATGTTTTAAACATATTATGGAAATAATCAAGTGATATTTTCAAATATCACACATGCTGAAAATTTCAGCATGTGTGTAATGGATGTGGCCGAATTTGTGGCATCTTGATGACTAATTTTTATTCCAAATTTAGTAGAAATGTTGTGTACTAAATGATGATTGATTTCTTCTTTATTTTCAAGGAATAAATCTAATGTAAACTTGGCAATAATTTGAATTAAGTGAGAATATCACATGCTGAAATTTCAGCATGTGGAGAGGCATAATGGCCGATTTTTGAAAGGAAATGGGTGATTAGTTGTCTTGCTAATTATGTGGGATTATTATATGAATTATGGCAACACTTTTATGGCTAATTGGCACATGTTTTTAAGGTTTATTTTCAGATTTTTCTAGTCATCAAATGATGACAACTTCCATCCAATCAATGAGTGCCAAGTAAGCAAGAGCTTAATGATCATCCAATGAGGAGTTGCCAAGTAAGCAAGGAAATGTCACAATGATGCAATATACTCTTCCAAGGACTTAGAAGATAATTTTCAAGAGGAGGAGAAGGCATCAAGGGGGCGGCCACTAGTGATAAAAGGAAAGAGGAGAGTGTAGAGAAAAATGGGTTTGAGTGATTTCAAAATGTATGATTTAAATGTGCTTAAAAACGTGCATGATATAAATGTGCATGACATATTGCATATAACCTGCCTTATATAGTTCATATATAATGTTGCCGTACTAACGAGCCATGAAGCATTAAAGCTTACATCAAATGGCAAACATTTGTTATGTTTATACTATTTTCAGATGCCACCATTAATGAACTAAACTAGTTCATTAAGTGAAGTACTTAGTTAATTAAACTAAGTAGTTCATTAAATGAAGCTACAGTTGGACAAGGCACAAAGGCAACAAGACTAAGAAAGGAAAGTCTCCCCCTCCTCCTTTAACCACATATATACACGCCTACATATATATAAATATATATATTTTCAGATTTTTTGAAGAAGGCACATACACATATGTTCCAACGTACTACCAACATGTTATATATTTTATGTACGTACGTTAACGTCACACCACTATAATTAACACATATTTATGAGTATATTCAGGTCTTATATCATATGATATAAGTCATGGTGATGACAAATTAAATACGACATGTTAAAAGGTTCTAAACCGAAAATTGTCGTATCGGACGAATACCGAAACTTCGCCAACGTGTCACGTACTTGCCATAAATAGATGGCCAGCCCCTACACCTCAAAAATCTTTATAATTTTCGTGGGTATGATGATAATTCCAGCCATAAAATCATTCCATGTTGGCACACACAAATCACCCCACATTAAGGCCAAATTGTGGAGATTCCAATTTCAATTTTGTCACATGTAAATGGCGCCACTTTAAGACCAGACAAGTGCTGAATATTAAAGTTTATATTATGTATATTATGTGTAACATAATATATAACATGTGCAAAAAGTTGGAATTTAATTAGAGAAAAATCGGGTAATCGATAAACATCGAAAATTCGGTTTTCTACGTACCTAACACATGGAACGTTTTTGTCACATCATACTACATGTATCTAGACACTTTTTACATATGTCATAGATCTTAAAGTATTCTAGAAAATTAAATTAAGGGCTGATTGGAATATACCATGTGTGTATTATTAAAAGTGCACTATTTTACAAAGTTTGCAAAAATAAAATTTATCCCATGTATATACATATCATACACGCCTATTCCAGCTGAAATGGAGCATATGTGGAGCCTTGTTGGCATATTGATTGGTCAAGAATCAATCATACAATGTTGGTGACTTAAAGAAACAAGCTACAAAAGGTAATGTTTCAAATTTTATCTCATTTGAAACACATGCTGAAAATTTCAGCATGTGTATTAAGAGCTGACCGATTTTCACCATTTATGAGGCTATATTTTGTGTCTTGAAACATGTGATTAATTGGAAGACAATTTGGAAGCAATTTGAATAAGATATTAAATTATAATTGTGATATCTTGAATATCACACATGCTGAAAAATTTCAGCATGTGTATGAATGTATCTAGGGCGATTTTTGGCCTATGTGATGTACAATTTTATTCCCAAAATTGATGAGAATATTGTCTACTAATTGGTGATTTATTTTTAAGAGAAAAATCAAAGAAAATTTGGTAATGATTTGAATTAAAGCACCATGTATCACATGCTAAAATTTCAGCATGTCAAGTCTCATTCATGGCCGATTTTTTACCTCTTTTTGTGAGAAAATTATCTTGCTTAATTACTGTGATGATCTTGGAAGTTACGGTAATTGTTTTATGATGATTTCGGCACATGTTTTAGTGGAATTCTCAGATTTTCCTAGTCATCAAATGATGACAACATTCAACCAATCAATGAGTGCCAAGTAAGCAAGAGTTAAATGATCATCCAATGAGGAGGTGCCAAGTAAGCAAGATCATGTCACAATAATGCCACATATTCTCGCAAGGACTTAGAAGATAATTTTCAAGAGGAGAAGGACTGAATAGGGGGCGGCCAAACCAATTAAAAGGAAAGGAAGAAGAGAAAACAAAGACAAGAAAAAGCATTGCAATCTTGAAGCAAAAACACCTACACTCTTCTTCTTCTACACTCTCTTTCTTTCTTCTTTCTAAAAGCCTATTGTACTTACATTTATATTCTTGAATAGGCTTATCTTAGACCACCACACATTCTTTATCTTTGTAAAAGATTGATCAAGGTGTGATCAATCTTCAATCG
>AP025043.1:14029204-14068375 GCA_036186865.1 Eustoma russellianum | reverse complement strand
ATTCTTTATCTTTGTAAAAGATTGATCAAGGTGTGATCAATCTTCAATCTTGCAAGGTGATGGTGTTCGTGTGCATTGTATTCATCATACAAGGTTTGTAAAGGGTTGGAGTTGGTGTGTAACTCCATCAAACCTGTGGTAAGGTGTATTTGTGTTGTGTGATTAGTGTGAACCGAGGAAGGTGTTCCTCGAAGACTGGAGTAGGTTGTTTATAACCGAACCAGTATAAAATTCTTGGTGTCATTTACTTTCAGCACTTATATTCTGTTTCAGCACTATTTATCCTTTTTGATTACGTTCGTGAAAATAGTAAACGTTTTTCAAAAATTACGAAAATTTCCAGAATAATAGCCACACGTCTTAAGGTTAATTTGGAACAAGTTTCAACCCTTTTGGATAAGTATAAATCAATCAAACGTCCAAAGTTCTAAGACTAGTGCGGTCTGATTTTCAGGCTTGCGAAGGTTGAGACTTTCATAGTATTTGACTAACTTCCCAAAAGAATTTTTCAAAACTGTTTCAACCCATTTAAATATATCAAATAAGGGATTAGTGGTTAAAATTTCAGAGCATTTGGAGGTACAAATAGGAATAAAATGTTCAAAACATTCTACCGTTTCTGGCAGATTCCCGCAATCTGACCACCAACGATTTTTTAAGGGGTTAAAGGTTGAATTTAAATCTGAAATTTTTAGGTGACATTCATAACATCTGAGGCTAAGTTCTCTCAAAATTTCAGAATTTTTGAAGACCTACAACCTGGTTTTAAAAATGTTTTAAAACTGGTCCTGAAAACAGAAACTGTTTTCAGAAATTAAGTTCTTGAGTCAAAACAATTTTAAAAACCACACTTTCTGCACCAACTATTCAACCCCTCCCCCTTCTAGTGGTGCCTTGCAGATCCTACAGAGAGAAAACAATAATACAAGAACAAGTCTTGCAAATTCAAGATAAAAAATGCTACATCCTTCTCTTTCTACACTTCTTTCTTTCTTCTCTCTAAAAGCCTATTGTATTCATATTCATACATCTTGAATAGGATTCTTACATACCACCCTATACTATTTATTGTTGTAAAAGATTGATCAAGGTGTGATCAATCTTGCACTTGCAATGTGGTGGTGTTCGTGATTGTTGTATTCACATACAAGGTTTGTAAAGGGTTGGAGTTGGTGTGTAACTCCATAAACCCTGTGTGGTAAGGTGTTATTTGTATTTTGTGATTAGTGCTAACCGAGGAAGGTGTCCTCGAAGACTAGAGTAGGTTGTTTTAACCGAACCAGTATAAAATTCCTTGTGTTCTCTACTTTCAGCACTTGCTTTCAGTTTCCAGCACAGTGCATCGTTTTTATCACGTTCGTATAAATAGTAAACAAATTTCAAAAATCACAAAACTTTCATGAAACATAGCCAGACGTCTTAAGGTTCTTTTGGCGCAAGTTTCAACCCTTTTTGACAAGTACAAGTTATTCAAACGTCAAAAGTTCTGAGACTAGTGCAGTCTGATTTTCAGGCTTACAAAGGTTGAGACTTTGAACGTATTTGACTATCTTCCCAAAAGACTTTTCAAAACTGTTTCAAAACAATTAAATAAACCTAAACATGAGTTAGTCATTAAATTTTCAGAGCATTTGGAGTTACGGTTAAATAGGAATTAATTTTTCAATTCAGACTACCGGTTCTGGTAGATTTGCAGAATCTGACCACCAACGATTTTTAAAGGGGTTAGAGGTTGAATTTTAATCTGAAATTTTTAGGAGATAGTCAGGACATCTGAGACTAAGATATTTTCAAATTTCAGAATTTTTGAAGACCTGAAACCTAGTTTTCAAAATGTTTCAAAATAGGTCCTCAAAACAGAAACTGTTTTCAGAAGTTAGGTTGTTGGTTTAAAACAATTTGAAAAACCACATTTACCGCACCCACTATTCAACCCTCCTTCTAGTGGTTCCTTGCAGATCCTATAATCATGACTTTGAAAATTATTCAAAAACATTTCTCAACATTCTCCCCCTTTTGGATGATTTTTAAAATAACTTAACATAATTTTAATGTCACAACTTATAACCAAATGCTTTTCACATTTTTATCAATTGAATTGTTTTAAAAACCTCACTAACTACCAATTGTTTCACTAATTTTATACCAATTGTTTTCAAACTCTCAATTCTCTCATGTTTTTAAGATATGTGTTCATGTGCTCCTCCTTAAATTATACTCTCCGCCTTAACCTATGCTGCAAAACTTATACCAATTGAAACTTAGCATATTATTCGACCATCCGAATCATGTCTTATTCTATCCCCCCCTTGATTTTGCAAATCATGCAAAAGATAGAACTATGCAATGGTATCGTAAGTCATCATACCTAACTTGGCTCGTAAGTTTTCAAAATTGGCTTGATTAAGGGGTTTGGTGAAGATATCAGCTATTTGGTGATCAGTTCTTATATGGTTTATAACTATATCCTCATTTTGAACATGATCTCGAAGGAAATGATATCTTACTTCAATGTGTTTGGCCTTAGAATGAAGCAGCAGATTCCGAGAAAGATTGATCGCACTTGTGCTATCACAGAAAATTGGAACCTTATTCATTTTAATGTCAAAATCACTAAGTTGTTGTTTAAGCCAAAGTATTTGGGTTGTGCATAAGCTTAAGGCTATATACTCAGCTTTGGTGGTAGAAAGTGCTACACTAGCTTGCTTTTTAGAAAACCAATAGATCAAGTTGGTTCCTATGAATTGACATGTACCGCTAGTAGATTTTCTATCTAACTTGCAACCACCATAATCAGCATCATTATATGCATATAATTCCAACTTAGTGTTTCTATCATACCAAAGTCCTAAGTGAGGTGTGTGTTTAAGATATCTAAAGATCTTTTTCACTGCAGTTTAATGTGAGACTTTAGGACAAGATTGAAACCTAGCACACATACACACACTATACCTGATGTTAGGTCTTGATGCGGTTAAATATAACAATGAGCCAATCATAGACCTATATAGTGTGTTCTCAAAAGGTTTACTATTTTTATGCTTATCTAGTTTGGTGCTAACACTCATGGGTGTAGGTGTTGGTTTCGACTCTTCAAAGCCAAACTTCTTAATCATATCATTGACATACTTAAGTTGGCTAATGTGAATTCCTTGAGGGGTTTGTTTGATTTGAAGTCCTAAGAAATAATTCAACTCTCCTACCATTGACATTTCAAATTCTGACTTCATACACTCTTCGAAGTCTTTTACTAAGGTAGGGTTGGTTAAACCAAAGATTATATCATCTACATATATTTGAACTATTAATAAATCATTATCTTTTCTTCTTAGGAAGAATGTGTTGTCTGTGGCCCCCCTTTGATAATTGTTTGTAATAAGAAAGTTTGCAAATCTATCATACCAAGCTCTTGGAACTTGTTTCAAACCATATAAAGCTTTATTAAGCTTGTACACATGGTTAGGATTCTTTGGATCTTCGAATCCAGGGGGTTGTTTGACAAACACCTCTTCTTGGATGTATCCATTCAAGAACGCACTCTTGACATCCATCTGGAAGAGTTTAATATTGCTTAGAATTGCAATAGCAAGCAACAATCTAATTGCTTCTAGTCGTGCAACGGGTGCAAAGGTTTCTTCATAATCTATTCCTTCTTTTTTATTATAACCTTGTGTGACTAGCCTAGCCTTATTTCTTGTAATATTTCCTTGTTCATCCATTTTATTCCTAAAGACCCATTTAGTTCCTATTATAGACTTGTCTTCAGGTTTAGGTACTAAGTCCCACACGTTGTTCCTTGTATACTGATTCAATTCCTCATGCATGGCATCTATCCAAGATATATCACCTAAGACTTTACATTTTTAGGTTCTAAGTGCGAGATTAAGATATGTCCTTCAGGTTGACTTATATTTCTACGTGTTCTAACCCCAACACTTGGATCCCCAATGATTAATTCTTTAGGGTGTCACCAAATCCTAGATTGACTAGGTTCACCCTCATCTTGTTCAAATGTTTCATTTGTATGAACATTATCATATGTAATTGGATCATTAGTTGTATTATCTTCCAATTGCAAAATTTCTTCATTTATTTCATCTAAAGGTTCATGCATGTCTTGTTCAGGGGGAATTGGTTATACATGATCAAGTACAGGCTCAAGTAATATATCATCATCATCAAACATATTTTCAACATTATTTCTTGTTTATGTTGAGTTTTATTACAAACTTCAACATATGCATTTTCATTGAATTTCACATGTATGTATTCAATTATCTTTCTAGACACAGGATTATAACACCTATATGCTATTGAGTTAGCTGAATAACCAACAAATATGCATTCAATAGACTTTTGTTCAAACTTGTCTAGATTATCTTTAGTATTAAGTACAAAACATTTACATCCAAATACTCTAAGATAATCTACCTTAGGCTGTCTATTGTTTAACTATTCGTAAGGTGTTTTATCTAATTTCTTTCTAATAGAAGGTCTATTGATAATATAACATGCACAACTAACAGCTTCAACCCAAAAATATTTAGGTACATTGTTTTCACACAACATTGTTCTAGCAATTTCTTGAATTGTTCTATTCTTACGTTCAACAACTCCATTGAGTTGTGGTGTTTTAGGCGGTGAGAATTCGTATTTAATTCCATATAATTCATAAAACTTGATTACATCTTTGTTTTTAAATTCTCCACCTCTATCACTCCTAATTCTTTTGACATTTTCTTCGTAAATATTTTCGATTTGCTTGATAAGAGTTTTGATTTCCAATGGAGCATCATCTTTATGTGTTAAGAACAATTTCTATGTGTATCGTGAGTAATCATCTACTATGACACACACATAGTAGTGTCCACCTAGACTTGTTGTCCTACTTAGACCAAATAAGTCTAAGTGAAGCAATTCTAGTACATGACTAGTACTCACTTCATGTTTCGGTTTTAACGTTTCTTTAATGTGTTTTCCTTTAATACACGTTTCACATAGTTGAAAATTATCTAAGTCTAACTTAGGCATGCCTCTAATTAAATTCTTCTTAGATAACTTTTCAATAGTTGAAATTCCTATATAGCCTAGTCGTCTATGCTATAAGTTTACATCTAAGTCATATGATATTAAACATTTAACCTTAGCATCTAACATATTAGTTAGTGATAGTGTGTAAATGTTACCATCCCTATTTCCTTTTAATACAATTTCTCCTTTTTCATTTGTTATATCACAGGAATTGGGAAGAAAAGAAACATTATATCCACAATCTATAAGTTGAGAAATACTAAGTAAATTATATGAAAGATTACTTACTAACAACACATTTCGTATTTGAAATGTGTTAGGGTCCTCAGTTGTTCCTTTTTCAACAACTTTTTCTTTGTTGCTGTCACCGAATGTCACATTTCCTCTATTCTCGATATGTTCCAACTCGGTGAATAGGTTGGGGTTGCCCGTCAGATGCCTTGAACATCAACTATCTAAAAACCATTTGGTTTTTAGATTCTTTGACTTTTCCTCTTTCTTGCATTCCTTGCGATTTTCCTACAATGGAGACAAAGTTTTAGGTACCCTTTATTTGGGTCCTTGAATGTTAGTGGCACCATCCTTTTTAGATATCCCTTAGGTATCCAAACTTGGACATACCTTCTAGGCACATATTTGACATTAGTTGAATATAAAGAATTAACATGTTTTTGACCATTCCATTTAAAAGATGATGTATTGTCACACATGTTATATCTTGGTTGATAAGTACTATGTCTTGACCGATTTTGATAATGAGTGAAAGGCATATGATTTTGTTTCTTGAATGACATTATGTATGCTTGTTCATATGCATTTCTATAAGTCTTATATGTTTGTTGCTTATACTTAGGGTCATAAAAAGTTGGATGCATTTTATTATGTCTAGTTGCATTTGTATACATATAGGCATGATTTCTAAGTTGTCTAGATGCAAAATTTTGTCTAGTTGCACATTGATATGTGTGTGCTTTTGTGGGTGCATTTTGTATTTTTGCCTTAGAATAAATTGAAAAAGGAGTAGAAGAAGAGGTAGCAGGCAAAGTTGATTTCATTGTATTGTATGGCAGTTTTGTACTAGATGAAACAAACTTAGTATTTGTATCTACCTTTACATTTTCTTCTTTATAGTTTAAGCCGGTTTTATCGTTTCCATATTTTTGAGATGATATAAGTGTATCTAACATGTTTGTACCAAATTTAAATTGTTCCAACATTTTTTCTAAGTTTAGTTTAGTGGTTTTAAGTTGTATTATCTCATTTTCACAACTTTCTAACTTAGACTTCAACATACTATTTTCAGTTTTTAATGTTTGTTCATTTTTTCTATATGATTCAATTTTAATCTCTAAAGAATAAAGAGTATTAGTAGACTCTTGTTAATATATTATAATTGATCAGAAAACTTCAAGTTGGACGTCTTCAACTTGTCATTTTCTTCAATTAGTTTCTTCTTTTCTTTAGAGAGCCTTTTACAGTGAGCATGCATCCTTAAAAATTCTTCATACATTTCATCGAATGACATTTCATTATTAGAATCTTCCTCGTTGGATGCAAAGCAGACTTGAGCTTCCTCAGTGGCAGATTCTGAGTCAAAAGAGTCGATCCACGTGCCCGCCTTTATTGCTCGTTTGCCTTTCTTTGACTTGGTCTCCTTTGCCTTTGATTTTTGTATCTCCTTGTCTTGTTTATTGTTATTATTATTATTGTTGTTTGCGTTTTTCTTTGTCGGACAATCATAAGACATGTGTCTTTTTTAACCACATTCATAACATTTTAACTTTTTGTTATATCATTTGTTGTTATTAGAGTTGTTTTTATTAGGTTGAGAAGAAGAAGAAGAAGAAGAAGAAGAAGAAGAAGAAGAAGAAGAAGAAGAAGAAGATCGTTGTCTATTCCTATTAGGCCGTTTAAAAACTTTCTAAGTTTTCTAGCTATCAATATTAAGTCATCGTCTAATTCATTATCACTATTACTATCATCATTATTTACATATGATTCAGTTGATTTGAAAGCTATAGACATTAACGGATGACATAGTTGACTCGGACTTCCGTTGGCTTAGTTTTACCTCGTAAACTCTAAGTGAACCGATCAACTCATCCATTTTAGTGATTGACTTTGTCTCTTCGATTGCTGTTACCTTAAGATCCCATTCAGCAGGAAGGCTTCGCAACAGCTTTTGAACCTTCTCATTGTTGGTAAATGATTTGCCTAAAGATTCAAGGCCATTGAAAATGTTAGTAAACCTCAAATCCATAGATGTTATGGATTTGTTTGACAACATTTTGAAAGATTCAAGCTCAGACATAAGCATATTTATTTTTGACTCTTTTACCCCGCTAATACATTCATGCTTTAATTCTAATGATTTCCACATGTCGTGTGTGCTTGTGCAATTTGACACATATCTTGCTTCAGAAGTCGTTAGTCCGTTTAACATTAATTGCATAGCCTTAGGATTCATAGACATTTTCTTTTTATCTTCGGATGACCATTCACTTTTATATTTTTCTACTTCTTGTGTGACTCCACTAACTTGTACAATTTTCATTGGAATGTACGGCCCATCTTCAACTATAGACCATAAATCGATGTCTATAGCTATTAAGAATATCCGCATCTGAACTTTCTAATGAACAAAATTATTTCCATCGAAAAGAGGAGGACGTTGTGTAGACATACCTTCCAACTCACCTTTGTGAGAAACTATGGTCATTGTATGTACCTTTAATTTGAGATTACCAGGCTACTTTGAATTATTGTTTCTTGGTCTTGTCTTGTTCGTATGGTGTTGAATCTTGCTTCTTTGAGTGGTGTAGACCTTGCTCTAATACCAATTGTTGGATCGTGAACCTGCAATAAACACCACTAAAGGGGGGGGGGTGAATAGTGGTTAGCGAAAATTACACTACTACCCCTGATAAAAATCCCCTTTGAAAATAGAATCTGAGACTACCTCAGATTCAGAATCCGTTTTTGAAAAAATTCAAAAATCCTTGTACACAATTCCAAAAATTATGACAATTTTCAGAACTTAAGTTCAATGTGTTGGAAAGACTCTGTCCACAAATTAGACAAAACTAAGATCGTTTGGCCCCTCAAAAAAAATAAAAAGATTCAGATGGTCAATCTGGACAGGATTGGACAGAATGTTGCTAAAATTGAACAATTTTGTTTCTCTTTGAATACTCAACCAAAGAGGTTGACCTTTAAGTCAAAACACTCCTTAGGATGTCTAGTTTATGTTTTCAAAAGGTCCTGACATTGAACAATTTTTGGTCAAAACAGAATTCAAGTTTTCTCAAAACTGGTCAGATTGCGGCCAGATTAGAGCAGTTATCTTCCAATGACTGAAAGACTAACTTTTCCTTGCTCAAATCAAGTGATTCTTGTTGAAAATAAAAGATAACACTTTGAAGTATAACTCCACCAAAAATCACGAATTTGGAAAGTGTTTCGCTATTTTTTCAAAACGTGTAAAATTGTATGAAATCTGCAGTGAAAAACAGGCAGAAAACAGAAATGTAGAAACAAGACAAGAACAGCGAGAATTTATCCTAGTTCGGTCAATGTGACCTACTCCAGTGCCAAAAAAAACACTTTTCCTTGGATTTCACTATGGTATGAACTAAATTACAACAAGAACCAAGCTTGATCCTTGGGTTAAACACCAACCTTATTCAAGACTTGGATGAACACCTCTATGCAACTCTTGGTTGCAACACCTCTATCACCTATTGATGTAGCCTTATAGATTTGGCTAATCAATCTTACAAATGAAACACAAGAGGCTTGTAGCTCTACAACAAATATCATAAGAACACCTTAGCTATAAAGAATGAAACAAGAATGGAGAGTAGAAAAAGATAGCAAGACAAATCAACTTTTGCTTTTCAAGTGTGTTCTTTCTCTTCACCATTGCCTCCTATTTATAGTTTGAGTTGAGCCTTGTAGATAAGAACTCCAATGTGTCACTATCTTCATCATCAATGCATAAGTTTATTCACATCTTTGGTTGGTCTTGTACACTTGGCAAAATAAAACAACATAATTGGTCCACCTTTGCACTTGTAATGGCCGAAATTTCCACCTCAAAATAGTAAATAAAATGTGAAGATAAAATAGTGGGATAAGATGGTATAACTCCTCCACTATCCCCTCAACTCCTTGGCAAGATAATAGGGTATGTGAGAGCTCCATTTGACTCACACAATCTGCCAAGACTAGCCATAGCCGTTGGGTTCAAACTTTGAAATTTCCTAGTTGGCAATTTTTGCCAACTAGCTTCTTTTTGGTTGGTCCACTTATCCCCAAGCCATAAAATGAATACACCATTTTTCCATCTGTTAATACACGTTTGGGGGCTTGCATATATGTATATCAACTCAGATTTTTGAAGAAGAAATCAACAAAAAATAGTTGACAAGATTATATCAATATATAACATCAAAATTCCCACTATTTCTTCTTGTATGTAGTGATCATTTTCACACCTTGAACAACTTTACATTCTTTGAAATATGATGATAAATATATTCCAATAACATATAGAAGAAGGTATTCAAGAAAGAAATAAAATGTGACATCACAACCCGTCACATATGCCGCTACGTCGATAATATCATTATTTGAGAGACTAAGATAAAGAACCACCAAATAATCTTAAAAATGATCATACACAAGCTTCAGAATGAATATAATAACATACTCAAAAGATCCTTGAGTAAGAATACCAAAAATACCCTCAGGGGTAAAATGACCAAAATGCCCTTGGTGTGAGAAAACACCAGAAATGACCCCGATGGTCAGAAATAAATATGATAACACCTTTGTTATGATAAATAAAATGAGAATAAGTCCTTGAAGTATTTCCACCATATCATGTTTCTACAAAACTCAAAACACCAATTTTGCCCTTTTTAGTAAGTTGTAGAAACTTCCAATGCACATTAGTCACAAGACATTTATATTTATCAAAATCACATGATAATTACATAATGAACATATATAAAACATGTACAAATGAAAACAACCACTTTATTACATTTTAGAAAAATATTTCTGAAAACCCTAGACATCGATCGATCGAAGTGCATCAGCTTCAGAGATCGATGTCCCATAGTGAGTTTCAGAGTTTGTCTCTGACCTACATCGATTGATTGAAGTGAAGGTTTGATGTATACATCGATCGACCAATGTGTCTCAGGTTTAGAGATCGATGTCTCACAGTAAGGTCTTGAACTTTCTTTGCCTTACATAGATCGATTGATGTGAGAGATCGAAGTACATCGATCGATCGAAGTGCAACAACCTGAGAGATCGATGTCATTTTTCTCAACTTTTTCAATTTTTAATCACATATAACACCATCTATGACATTTTTATTAATTCACCACTTAAAATCATGACTTTGAAAATTATCCAACATATTTCTCAATATAGATCACTTGCTCCAGCAACTTGTGAGGTACAATGGTTATTGTATTTATTGAAAGATCTAGGAGTAGAGAAAAAACAACCTGTGGAGTTATTCTGTGACAAGAGTGCAATATAAATAGTGAAAAATCCAGTTTTTCATGAGAGGACTAAATATATAGAAGTGGATTCCCATGTGGTTAGAGACAAGTTTCAGGAAGGAGTGATTAAACCAATGCCAGTTAAGACTGAATTTTAGGTGGCTGACTTATTTACTAAAGCACTAAGTTCACAGAGATTACAATTTTTGACTTCAGCATTAGGAGTGTGCAACATTTATAAGAAGTCAAAATTGAGGGGGAGTGTTGAAGATAGTGGCTTGTTATTGCAAAGCAAAGGAGAGGAAAGAGGAGAAAAGTTGATGTTGAAGTCATCTTAGTTTTCAGAGGTGTGATCTGCCGTGATCACACCTTCAATGCTGGACCAAAATTGTAGGACTGTTCTGGTGCTAAGGTTGTATAGCTCAGCAGCCAAGTAAAGAAGCATTTTCAAGTGCCAAGCTGAAATAAAAGTAGCAACCAGTGAGATGGATCAAAGGCATTGAACAGTTGGCTGGTCTTGGCACGCGTGACACGTCTGACACGCTTGGTGCGCTGATGGTTGGTCTTCGCACGCGTGGCATGCTTGGTGCGCTGATAGTTGGTCTTGGCACGATAACACAGCAACTGCTGCATCAAGCCAAGTTGATTTTTCATGTGCCATGTGGTTTCTAGATACTTCTTTAGCTAGTATAAATACATGTAGATGTTGTGAATGGAGGCTTGAACGAAATACAAAGATTTTTTTCGCAGTTCTCTTTCTTCCTCTCCAAATTGCGCACTTTGCGCCTTTTTTCTTTTCTCTGCAACATTTAAACTTTTGTTCCTCTTCGTTTGTTCATTGCATCATTTGATCACGTTGTTTTGATGCTTGAATTCTGCGTTTAGTGCAATTGTAACACCTACACATAGTAGTCCCCTATTTCTTTACCATCGAGATGTCGGTCATAATTTTAAAAATACCTTTAATTGAGATCTTGGGATAGATCTTATTCCTTCATGCTTGCAGCTATATCTTTGGTAATACTGGTACTTCTTTAATACTGTGATGTAGTATGGTAGATTTTCAAAAAAAAAAATTTAGTAATAGGTAAAATTCTAGTGGTACAATCTTGGTTGCAAAAGCCGAAATCTCTCATTCTATGGCTTCCATTGCTCCAGTCACATGGAACATTGTGGAGGAGTTAAATCAGGTTTCGAGAGGCATTTTAGGTTGGTGAAAACTTACGCAGTGACTCACACAACGTGTCCAACAAACTGGCAGAAGTGGAACACCCTCTCAAAGTGTTCCTTCAGGCTAATAAAAATGGAGCACCCACACTGTGCGTATCCCTAAATTCGAACTCTTGCTTTTTTAGTAGCAATTCTCAACTCGAGTACCAATTGGATTATGCTCTGGTGGCTCTAGTGGTACAATATTAGTTGCAGAGGGAAAAGGATAAATCTGAGTAATTAGAATACAATGGTGCTTTTTGCTAATAAGTGTGGAAAAATTACCGGCCGTTACGTGCAATCTTTTGTGCGTAAAAGATGAAATCTTTCAGGAGGTTTTCAATGTCCTAGCCTTATGAAATTTATGGAGGACTTAAATTAGATGTTCAGTCGCCTTTTAGGTTGGCAGGCTACACAAGAGGACCCACACAATGTGCTCCTTACAAACTAGTAGGAGTGGAGCAATTGTCTCCTACAGATAGCAGTAGTAGAACATTCACACTACGAGTGTATCCGGATTCAAACCTTTTCTTTCTTAAAAGTAATATTCAACCTGAGTACTAACTGAACTACGTCATAGAAGCATCAAAGTTGTGTTGGGAGCGGCTCTGCCACAATATTGATAAAGCTCAAGTTACAATATCACAAAGAACAAAAAACAACTGGAAGCAGTATTAAAAAGACGACATCAGAGGTCACAGAAAATAATGCTCCCTACTGATAATAATTGATGAAACCAACCAGTCATGATTAGCCAATCCTTTGGAACGGCAGTCCAGAACTTTCAGGATTAAAGCGTCCTCTCTATTCTAATTTGACAGTCACTTTTGATTTTCTAATATATTACGAAAAAATAATTTAATATATTAATACTATTTTAATATAATTTTAAGGCAGTATTTCTGGTCTTTAATTTATTCTTATTTTTATGTTTTGTTTTATTATTTTTGATATCTAATGTGTTGTCTGTTATTAGCATTGATAAATATAATTTTAAAAAAATCATATAACTTTTTAAGATTGTAACGGGAAGTTGAGGACTTTTGTTCTGACAAACGGAAGTTGATAATTTATGAGACATTCCAAAAAAAAAGAAACATAGATTCTCCATGAGACAGAAGAAGTGTAAAAACGCATTGAATTTGTTCTGGAAATCTATCAGAATCAACAACGTTAGAGGTCTCAAAGTTAGTCTATGGAAGAAACTTTTTGACGCACAAGTCAGTTATGGGTGGTCCTATTATAGAAATACTTTTTCCAAGAATTTAGAGAACATTTCTCTTTGTGGGTCTTTTGTGAGTTTGAAAGGAATGTTTGTTAAACGGTATGAATATTCGGAAGAATATGCCCTTGGTCATTGCCTAGGTGTCATTTGGCTTATTGATTAGGGCAATTGTATGGGTTGCATCTTCCTGATGCTTTGATATTTTTGGTTAATATATTTGCATTTTAATTAAAAAAACTTCAGAAGAACATGCATTCCATCTATGCAGGCAAATTTTTTTGTAGTCGTAGACTGACTCAATGCATGTTTGGGGCCGCCAGACACTCCCAACTGTCATGTCTCGCTTATGTATGTTTGGGGCCACCTTGGTTGAGCTGAGCTAGTGTACTTGATGCCTGAATCCTTACACCGCTAAAGAACTTGCTGACTTGTCTTAACTCCTTGAGGTTCTCGAGCTCGAGCTGGTCCAGCCGACCTATTGGGTGCTTGACTGTATATGACCTGTTTTCGGTGTCATGGCAGATGTCATGGTGATATTTGAAATACAGTTATGGGTCTCTCTTGAGCTCAGCTTTGTAAATGGTTGTGGTCCTCCTGCAATCTATTCTCTTGTACGACAAAAATACGTTCTTTTGAGGCCACAAAAGATAATCATTCCTTGCCTCAGCCTCCTAGCCGATCAAAAGCACTGTATTTGTTCTTTGGCTTTTTTGGAGCTTCTTTCATTCATTCAGCTCGCCTTGTCTTTCTGTTCCTGGGCTTCTCTTTTCAGCCTATTCTCCTCTTCACCTGGGGCAAGATAATAGAATTTTTTTTGGCAATGATCTTAGAGATTTGGCATTCTCCTTGACAAGCTGGCGAAGAGACGATATGGCCTCAACCCATTCACAAATGCGTCAACCATCACACAGACGTTATAGTCTTCGACCTCCAGAGACTCGTCAGTGAACCTTTGCATGTAGTGGAGCATTGAATCATTGGATCCATGTCTTAAAGACATCAAATGTGAAGAATGTTGGACAAAAGGGTGTTGAGGCACAAACTCTACCTTAAACCTCTGAGCTAGATGCATGAAAGAATAGATTGATTAATATGGCAACTCCTAGAACAATCTGTGGGCTTTCTGTCTCAAATATATAAGGAAAGTCTTGCACCTCAAGGGATCTGGCATAGTTTTTAGATTCATCGTTGTCTGAAACTAAAAGAGATGATAAGTTGGGTAGGAGGTTCCTTCATAAGTGTCAATCTTTGGCACTTTAAAATTGTCGACAGCGGTAAACTCAACAATGTCCTTAAGAAAAGAGACTTTATTGTACAGTTTGCGTATAACCTTGATATCTTGAGGATGACCCGTGTCAAAGATTCTCATGGTGATGATTAGGTTGTGAAGTTCGTTGTACATGTTTGGACTATCTCGTCCTAACCCCTTGTGGCTTTCTCCAGGAGGGAGAAGCATCATCTTGAGGCTTTTTCCTTTCCCTTTTGCATCCACCATAAACTTATCCCTTTGTTTCAAGGAATATTATTCGGATTGTTGACCATCTTGGCTGTCATAAGAAGAGGCTTCAACTGCATGTGTTGCTTCAAGAGCCTTTCCCTTAATCTGCTCCACTGGAGCTTGAAGCACACCTATTTTTTGCACGACATATTAAACCATATGTATTTTTTCTTCATGAGTAACTCTTGGGTTTGTGTTATGAAGCTCAACCTGTTCATTTATGTCATGCTATGATGGACAGTTAGTTGCTATGTTTTTGTGACGGTGAGAGAAAACTCTGCACAATTTATTGGAAAACAATAGATTGTGTAGAGAAAAATCTGTCCAGCTCAGACATACAAATTCTGCCGAGCTACCGAGCTGCACACCGCAACTTGGAAACCAACTATCTTAAGATAGCGCTACCAATTCCCAATTTGGAAATATTTTTCCCATGATTTCAAATGATCAGGAAGCCCAGGAAGCAGTAGTCGATCTGATATACCAAAACAAATACAGCTAACTACCGAAGACTCTCTAGAAGAAACAGTTGACTATGACCATGAAACCCAAACAGAAGACAGACCAATAGCACTAAGAAAATGAACCAGCGAATGTACTAAGAATCCTATCTGCACTAAATACCCCCATAGAAGAGTATATATCCTACAATAAGTTAAATTCAAACTTAAGAACATTTGTATGTTCACTTGATAATAATCTCCTTCCTAAAAATATAGAAGAAGCACTTAGCCGACCTGAATGGCGAAATGCAGTACATGAAGAGATGAATGCCTTAATAAAGAATCTAACATGGGAGCTAGTACCAACCTCAGCCACTATAAGACCAGTAGGGTGTAGGTAGATATTCACAGTTAAGTACAACAATAATGGAACAATAAATAAATATAAAGCAAGATTAGTAGCTAAAGGCTTCAAAAAAACAAATGGAGTAGATTATCTAGAGACATTCGTAGCAGTTGCTAAACTAAATACCATTATGGTCATCTTCTCTATAGAAGTTAATCTAGACTGGAAACTTTACCAACTAGATGTAAAAAATGATTTTCTAATCAAGGATTTGGCAGAGGAGGTTTACATGAGTAATCCACTAGGATTTAATTATGAAACAAATAAGGATAAAGTCTACAAGTTGAGAAAATCTCTACATGAGCTGAAACAATCACCTCGGGTATGGTTCAAAACCTTAACAAAAGTAGTGACCGACCTGAAATTTAACCAAAGTCATAGTGATCATACACTATTTACGAAAGTTTCATCTAAGAAAAAGATGACCATACTAATAGTATATGTAGACGATTTCATGATAACTGGGTATGATGACCACAACACAGACCATATCAAAACACAACTATTTGAGCAATTTGACATGAAGGATCTAGGTAAGTTATGATACTTGCTAGGAATAGAAATTGCTAAGAACAAAGAAGGATTGTTTATTTCGCAAAGGAAATACATACTCGACCTTCTAAAAAAAATTGGTCTGCTCGGATGCAGTCCAGCAAGCACACCAATAGAACTTGGACATAGGCCAATAGAACAATGGGATACTACCCCAACCAATAAACTTAGATATCAAAGACTAGTTGGAAAATTAATCTATCTATCACATGCTAGGCCAGTTATGCAGTTAGTTTTATATCACAATATTTGCATACTCCTACTAATGAGCATCTCCATGCTGCATTAAGAATTCTGAGGTACCTCAAGAATGCACCAGGACAAGGACTGTGTTTCAGAAAGAGCACATATCGAAGTGTGAAGATATTTACAGATGCAGACTGTGCTAGATCCAAAACTGACATGAGATCAACTATAGGCTATGGAACCTTTCTATGGGGAAACTTGGTCACTTGACCGAGCAAGAAGCAACCAGCAGTGTCAAGAAGCAGTGCAGAAGTAGAGTTGAGGGCACTTGCACTAGTTATATGCGAAGGTATTTGGATTAAGAGAGTACTTGAAGATCTGCATATAGAGGTAAGGTTACCAATCCAAATCTACTACGATAGTGTCTTTGCAATAAGCATGACAGAGAACATGGTTCAACATGAGAAATTGAAACATGTTGAAGCGACAGACATTTTATTTGAGAAAAATTAGAAGGGAATGAGGTTAGCTTAGTACATATCTCAACCAAGGATCAAATAGCTGATGCTCTCACAAAACCAATTTCAACAAGTGTTTTTCAGTACTCGATCTCCAAGCTTGGTTGTATAAATATATACAACTAAGCTTGAGGGAAAGTGTGGAAACAAGTCCAGTCGAGGTGTGCAGATGCTGGAGTCAGGTATGTCGACTTGATCTAAGTAACCACCGTGCTGGAAAATAAAACTGTCAGCCGAGCTGAGCTGAACTAAGAAGAAGAACTGACGAAGGAAGGTTGAGCTGAGCTGAAGAGAAGCTTATGTGAAAAGGATGAAGGATAGCCGTGCTGAGCTGAAGGCAAGCTGAAGCGAAAAGGAGCACGAAACAAAGACAAACTGAAGACAACAAAGCTGAAGTAAAAAGGTGCTGAGCCGATGTGACGAGGTGAAGCACAAATCAATTGAGCAGCACTAAGGCTGATCTGTAATACTTTGTAAACATTATAACCCAGAATTCTTTTACTGTACATAACTGAGCAGAACAAGTAACTAGCTGTTACCTTAGACGTTGGAGATTAATGTAGATGAACAGTGACCACTATCCAAGTGGTAAATTAAAACCAGAGTTAATTGCACCTGGTATCCATACTTTGCCACCAAGTTTTAAGTAGCATCCATTCTTTCATGAAACTCACTTACCTCCCATACTTATAGGTGAAATTGACACCTGACATCGGACAACCGGGAAATGACCTGCTGTAGGCGGTTTTTATGAAAATTCCTTTTTTTCACTTTTCCCCCAAGAGTCGCCAAACTTTTTCCAGACCTGGTTAATTTTATCTTCCCTCCATTACTTCCAATCTATTCTTTCCTCCAAAAACTTTGTGCATTTGCACCAGGTATTTTCGCCATGTATTTTGGCAGCAGCAATGATAATTCACTCCCAAATGAGTTCTATGGTCGCCAAAGTTATCTTCCTAGTACTCATTTTCTGGGTTTCTTACATCGCCGAGGTTTCGTAACATTGCCTTTTCTATCCTCAGGGAAAATACTACAACCAAGGTGAAGGATTGCCGGAACGTCACCGGAGTCGAGAGAGAATTCCGGGAATCTCCTCATCAAGCTGGAGATCGGCACGGTCACTGTCCCGTATGAGAGTTTCACAGTATCAATGGGAGGAAGAAGAGCAGCAACATCTTTATCCACGTGAATGCAAACAACAATATTCAACCTTTACAAAACCAACTTCATCACAAAATCATACAAATTCAACATCATCAAAAGGGTCTAAAAAATGGAGACTGAAAGACTTTTTCTTGTTCAGAAGCGCATCGGAAGGTCGATCATCTGATAAAGATCCACTCAGGAAGCACAGTGCTGCAGCTACATTCAGGAGATACGAAGAAGTGAGGAACACATCAAAAAAATTGGATAATTCTTCTGGCAATGGATCTTTGTCAAAGAGAAGGAGAAAGCTTTCTGCTCATGAATTTCATTATACCGCGAATCGAGCAGCTTCAGAAGATTTAAGGAAGAAAACGTTCTTGCCTTACAAGCAGGGAATTTTGGGAAGGCTCGCATTTACGCCTAATGGCTTTGGATTTTACAATAACTCATTTTTTAAATAGAAGATAGTTATAGAATATTAGATTGGTGTTGTGTTGTTTTGGATAGTATTGTTCTCAATTTAATCAAGAAAAAGATGATTGTGTATGCAATTAGTTAGTCTTTCGCCCTGAGCTATGTTCACTCTTTCATACGCTTAACGGGAAAATGAAGGTGGGAAGTTTTTGATTTTGTTTTCCCTTTAATATTGAAGGTAATATACACAACCTTGGTTAAAGTCGGGTTAAAAGTAGAGTTAAGTCCGGTCAAAGGTCGATTTCAGCAGTCAACGGTAGACCAGCAGGTCATCCGGATGTCATGTGTTAATTTCACCTATAAGTATGGCTGCTGGTAAGTGAGTTTCATGAAAGAATGGATACTACTTAAAACTTGGTGGCAAAGTATGGATACCAGGTGCAATTAACTCATTAAAACCATTAGGAGTAGAATTATCCCTATCAAAAAGAAGCAACCTTGTAAAATTACCGTTAACTTGAATAAAATTTTGAAATTCTTCGATCTCGACATGCTACATGTCCCAAAAATATTTTCGAATGCCAAAGAGTGCAACCAGCCTTCAGTATATGGAAACAAGATGGTGTAACAACGGAAAGAAATTTTGGAGACAAGCTTCAGAGATCTCAATAGAAAAATCTTAAGTTGGAGTATACCATGGAAAATGTGATCGCTAAATAAGAAATTTTTAAGTTGGAGGATACCATATATTATGGCATATATAGAGAGGCTTGTATCGTTCTCCATACTAAAATTGTTTAATTATCATATTTGACTAAAATGGCCTAACAAACAGATTTATAAAACAATGGCATACAAGTGGAAGGATTATTTAATGAAAGAGATGACATTCGTTGTTTCAGGTCTATGCGCCAAACCAGAAGTACTTATTTTGATTTACCATTTTTTTTAAAGCTCGAAAGACACTTGGAGCACCAGAATCCGCTAAACCCTGCAAGTTGGATACCATTGCCAAGAAGCTGTTGCAATTCATCACCTCAGTCACGGAAAACAAAGGAGAAAAGTAGACGAAAAGAATCCGATAAAATAATTTATAACCAGTATGAATATTAATTTGATAATCATGAAAATGATTATGTGTATGATGATACAAATCAATTTCATAGCTACTTGTAAAAGAACAATGTATTGGATAGACCCATCATGACATTACTGCATGGATTAGCGTCACAAATAAATCTCATGATAGTTATATTTTAATCCTTAGACTTGAGATTGAAATATCATAGTTTCCGACATAAGTACTATTATATTTAAAATGATCAAACATTATCCGTAACTGGATAATAATAAAGGTCATGATTGAATATGATAAAAATTATGTAGAGGATATCGAACAATCAAGAAATGATTTGTCCCTTTATTTTGAGAGAGATATCTTTTGGGCCCCTCGATAAGTGAGACGGTAAAATGCATGGTCGTGCTCAAATGAATTGATAGTGTGATCAATATCATTTGTTTTATCAGTCTACTGAAGATCGAGTAATCATACGTTTGAACAATATAAGTATGACGCTGACCATGACTTATTTTCAAACTAGATATCATGTGACAAAGGGATTAATACATGTACTATTATTAGGCTAGTTGAACTATACTCGTATTAATTGTGTAGTCATAATGACTTGCTAGAGACCAATTGTGACTTATTGGTTTAATAGAGATTTAACCGACTGCAAATTAATATGGGCCTATCGGATCACACACAAGAATGCGTATGGGCTGATATTAATAATATTAATATTAGATATTAATTATTATTACTTATATATATATATATATATATATATATTACTTGATAATAATAACAACAGAATCCATATCTGATATGGATTTTGAATGGTCTTATCCAATCCTGACAGAATCCATATTTGATATGGATTTTGATTGACCTTAACCAATCCGATTTCGAATCAGATTTAAGGTCTATATATATGTGTATAGAGCTCTCTCTCGTACAGAGATTACAAGAGGAAAAACAGAAATCCCTAACTCGGTTTTGGAGAAAAATGAGTTTCAGCCGTGCCGTTCTAGAGAGTTACCACTCCATCGGAAGTATTTGTGTGGATATCGATAGAGGGTGATCGTATCATTGCACCTCCTTCGTCTGCGGATTTCGAATCTACAGAGATTAATTTTTGAATTTTTTTCATCGTATTAAATGAACAACATGGATCCTTGGTAAGAAATGAAAGATGAAATTTTTCCGTTGCATGTTTTGATAACAGTGGTCACATTGATTTTCTAATATGATGCAGATCGGACTTTTTTGAGCGGAAATTCCCCTGCGCTTCACATGAAAAAGAAAACTACAATAACACTTTTTATCCCTAAAACGTGCATGTAATTAATTAAAAATTATGTTCCATATTCTGATTAAATGACAGTTTGAACAACGTCGAGTTCTAAAAGTGATAACTGTTAGGTCCGAAATACACTCTAGAGGGAGGGTGAATAGAGTGTTTGGCTATTTTGCGGAATTTTCTCGTTTGCTCAACTCAAAAAGATATTCAAAATCAGAGCAAGAATGGGAGATGAGAAGTAGTGAATGAGTACACCGGATATAGAGTGGTTCGAATCGTAAATGATTCTACTCCACTACCACTTTGTTTCCAAAGTGGATTTTCAACAACTACTCTTCTTATTATGAACAATAAGAACAACCACAGCAACACTTACACTAACACTTTAGTGTAAGCAACAACAACAGCAACTTCTTGCACAAAACACACTTGTGCAACTACAGCAACTACAGCTTCTTAGCAAGAACAACTTCTTGCTTCCTCACTACTTCAACAAAAGTTTCCTCAAGAACTTCTCACAGTGGGTTGAAGAAATATGGTAAGGATCACACTTTCTCACAAGTCTAAGCACAAGCAAGAGATCAAATATTTATGGTTCCTCTTGTGCTTGACTCTTTTTCTCTCAATATACAATAATGAAGATCAAAGAAAAGCTAAACAAGCTTTAAACAAATTTACAAGTATGAGAGAAATATACAACAATGGAAAATGAAGCTAGATGATGTTGAAAGTGTGTTTTTGCCTCATCCAAGCCTCCTCTATTTATAGATGAAGTTCACCACGTTTTTGAGGCTCTCCACCAAGTCTTCATCTTCAAAAATGTCAAGATAGTGCCCAAATAGTCTTTAGCCACCCTATGGAGTGATTTGATCTTGGATAGCCACCCTAGAGAATCTTAGACATGTATACAATAGTCAAGGAAGCATGTAATAGGTTGGGTTAAAGTCCACAAGTATTTTGAGCAAGATTGGAAAGAGAAAACATTATAAATCTCCCTTGGATTTTGTTCCAACGTTTAAAAAATTTTGAATTCTGTAGTACATCGATCGATCGATGTCTCTTATTTGAGAGACTGAAGTATACATCGATCGATCGATGTCTTGTAGCTTAGAGATCGATGTCTCACAGAAAGTTCTAGGTTTTGATCTTTCATACATCGATCGATCGATGTATGTGCTTCTAGAGATCGATGTACACATCGATCGATCAATGTGCATGACTTCAGAGATCGATGTCTCACAGAAAGTTCCTGGGTTTGTTCTGTTACACATCGATCGATCGATGTCTCTTCTTCAAGAGACTGATGTATACATTGATCGATCGATGTCCTTCAATTTAGAGATCGATGTCTCACAGTGTGTTTTTCTTATTTTCCTTCATATTCCAAGTGTTAGATTCCTTTTTGTCTTTTTCAAACCATCTTTTAATTTCATCAAAACTCTTCATATCCCAACATTCTCCCCCTTTTTGATGATTTCAAAACCAAGATTTAAAAGATGTTTTTGAAAAATATGTTTATGCTAACAAAGAGTTTAAGACATATGAAAATTCAATCTCCCCCTTTCTCCATGTATTTTATGCTCCCCCTCAACTTATGAAATAAGTTATTATGTCCAAAAACTCCCCCTCAACCATACATCCAAATCATATTTTTGTCTCCTTACACATATGTCCTTCAACATATACCCATATGTATCATTTCATACAATGTATTACCCAATCATGTTTTATATCAAGCAAGCAAACTATACCAAGTTATCATATGTTGATATATCCTTTAAGCAAACATATTAAGCAAAACCAATATATCCATCAAGCAATTTAGCATATGTCAATCTATCAGTCAAGCACTCAAGTATGCTACTATATCCATCAGGCAATTTAGCATACCAAAATATTAAGCAATTTAGCATACCAAAATATTAAGCAATTTAGCATACCAAAATATTAAGCCAATCATGACATATTAAACAAAACTACTTCTCCCCCTTTTTGAAATTATCAAAAGCCATGAAATAAAAGTAGATACGATAGTCTTACGATAAAAACATACTAAGCAACAAGAGAGATAATAGTTATTCTACTCTAGAATTACTACGGGACATGGGGGATGAAGAAATGCTAGTCCTAATCCTCGTCCGATGAGTAGGTTAAGCCTAGGATGCATGCCTTCATCTTAGCTTTGAACCTTGCAAATTTGTTTTTCAAGGTTCCCATCTCGTGTTGAAGCTCCACGACTTGTTGTTGTAATTCTGGAATACTTGAGCTAGGTCCGCTTTGTGTTCCTTCTTCAGATTCAGGAATAGGTAACTGTGTATCTCTCGGGCCTGTGTCCTCATCAGCTGCAGGTGGCTGAGATTCATCGTCCTCTTCTTCTATTTCTTGTTCCACTCCTTTTCGTGCTTCTTTTCTTGATTTGTTGATTTGTTGAATGTTGATTTTGTCGTAATAGTCCTTAACAGAAATTTTCTCAACCTCCGAATTATCAATCTCAATACCCGACTTTCTGAGCATATAGTAGATAAGGTTTGCATACGGAAGGGCTTTGGTCTTTTTGGTGGCGGCTTCTATAACATTTGCAATGAAGATCTCTCCAAAATTTAATTGTTCCCTATTGGCCATTCGATAGGCAATATAAAAATCAAGATTGCTAGGAAGTTTTGCCGATTTCCCATTGATACAAAAGGTGACAATGGCAGTTAATACCCTATATACTAATGGCATGTCTTAGTATTTTTGGTCGGATAGAAGCCTAGAAAACTCTTAACTTGCTCTTCACTCACTTGCCATTTGTTCTCATCCCAATACCAAACTTCAAACAATTCTAAGCCTTCATCTGGAACTCCAATGTATTCACAAATCATTCTACACGTCCATTCAATATGTTGACCATCAATTATACTATTCAAGGAGTAAGGAAAACCATTCACATACTCAATCCACAAATTTGCATAGAAAAGTCTAGTATACTTCTTAGACATTTTCTTCATATTACTTCCAATCCAAATATTTCTCCAATTTTGAGCATCTATCCAATCAATAATTTGACCTAATTCATTGTTAGAAGCAATATCCTCTATTTGTAACAATTTCAATGGAATTGTTGCTCTGTCAGAATTTTCCCATTCCATGAACAATTCTTGAGCTTTAAGAGTAATGTAAGCAAAAGTACCTGTACCAAAGGGCTCATCCAGAACTCCTTTGATATTTCTCTTGATCCAAGAAAAATTTTTGTAGGTGAGGTTGCTCCTAATCTGGTTCAAGATTTCAGCTTGACTGAAATCTGTTTGTCTAGGCCTAGTATTTCCACTTCTAGGCTGTGTAGGGACTTGAGACCTAGAAGAATGCCCTTGTTGTACATGGCTTGACCCTTCTTCTTCAGGTTGTGATGCCCTAGCCTTCTTGGAAGTGTGTTTTGATTTTGGCATTTTCGGATTTGAGGTCTAGGGTTTGAAAAAATTGGAACTTAATTGAAGGAAGGAAGATGATATAATGGAGTTGATAGAGATGGGGATTTTGAAGAGTTTCAGAAGAAAATGAGGGAAGAATCTGTTTTGAGGAAGAAGAAATCGCCAGAGGGGTTTTCTAGAGTTGAGAATACGTATTTCTGGTGAAGAAGGAAGAATTCTGCGTGTTTAAGTCGACTGCAGAAATTCTGGATTCGTCTACATCAATCGATCGATGTAGAGATCGATGTATACATCGATCTCTCAGATAGGTACATCGATCGATCGATGTACCTGTTTTTCTGAAATTTGATTTTCTTAATTTTTAAGCATTGTTTATCATTCCTAGTCTTGTTCTAATTGATTCAAAGGTATCGGTAGGGAGTGACTTGGTAAAAATATCCGCTAGTTGGTCATTTGTTGGAACAAATTCAATGCATACCAATCCCTTTTGGACGCAATCTCTTATAAAGTGATGCCTTACTTCAATGTGTTTTGTCCTACTATGATGAACTGGATTTTGTGCTATACTTATGGCTGATGTGTTGTCACATAGGATGGGAACTTTATCAAACTTAACATTGTAATCGTTCAGGGTGTTGATCATCCAAAGTAGTTGTGCACAACACGAAGCGGCCGATACATATTCGGATTCTGCCGTGGAAAGTGACACACTATTTTGTTACTTGGAGAACCAAGAAACTAAGCAATCTCCAAGGAATTGACATGTCCCGGAGGTGCTTTTCCTATCAACAAGATTTCCGGCATAGTCGGAGTCACTATATCCTCTTAGATCAAAACAGCCATTTTTGGGATAAAACAATCCGAAGTTCAGAGTTCCTTTTAAATACCTAAAAATTTGTTTAATGGCGACTAAATGCGATTCCTTAGGCATACTTTGAAATCTGGCACATAAGCACACAGCATGCAAAATATCTGGCCTACTAACGGTCAAATAAAGTAAACTACCAATCATACCCCTATACTTTGTTACCTCAACCGGCTTTCCTTTTTCGTCTTTGTCAAGCTTTGTACTTGTGCTCATCAGAGTGCTCACACTTCTTCCATCCTCGAATTTGTACTTCTTGAGCAAATCCTTTGTGTACTTTGTTTGAGATATGTACACTCCATCTTGAGTTTGCTTGATTTGTAGACCAAGGAAGTAGTTGAGTTCACCCATCATGCTCATTTCAAATTCTCCTTCCATCAATTTTGCAAAATGCTCACAAAGAGAATCGTTAGTAGCACCAAATATAATATCATCCACATAAATTTGAACAAGCAATTGATGGTTTCCTTGTTCTTTAATAAAAAGAGTAGTGTCGACTTTTCCTCTTGAAAACTCGTTCTCAAGTAGGAAGTTACTTAACCTATCATACCAAGCCCTAGGAGCTTGTTTAAGTCCATAAAGGGCCTTTTTGAGTTTAAAAACATGATTTGGATAATCATGATTTTCAAACCCCGGAGGTTGAGCTACATAGACCTCTTCTTGAATTATTCCATTCAAGAATGCGGATTTCACATCCATTTGATATAGTTTGAAATCCTTATAGCATGCATATGCTAATAGCATCCTAATAGCTTCTAACCTAGCTACGGGGGCAAAAGTTTCATCATAGTCTATGACTTCCTCTTGCCTATAGCCTTGGGCTACTAATCTAGTTTTGTTTCTAGTGATGTTTCCTTTATCATCCATTTTATTTCTAAATACCCATTTAGTGCCAATTACGGGATGATCACTAGGTTTAGTAACTAATTCCCAAACATCACTTCTTTCAAATTGATTTAATTCTTCTTGCATAGCCAATACCCAATCTTCATCATTTATTGCCTCCTTTATGTTTTTAGGCTCAACTTGTGAAATAAAAGCATTTTCATTGAATTTTCTCCTTGTCATTATGCCTTGGCTAGTTTCACCTAATATCAACTCTTTAGGGTGATCTTTCCTATACTTATATGAATCCGGTAAATTTGAGGTATCTCCTCCTACTTCTTCATTTTCAACCTTAGGTTCAAGTGGATCAATCCTAAGGTCAATAACAATATTACCTTTTGGATTCTCAAATTTCTCTATATGGCTTACTTCAATTATTTCATCATCATCATCGTCATCATTAATGTTTGATTTGTCCTCATTGAGTTCACTAAATTTTACATGAATTGATTCTTCAACTTTCATGCTTCTTTTATTATATACTCTAAATGCCTTGCTATTTTGAGCATAACCCATAAAGATTCCTTCATCCGCTTTGAAGTCGAGTTTATCCAAGTTATCTTTGGTGTTAAGTATAAAGCACTTACAACCAAAAACCTTGAAATAACCAATATTTGGTACTCTACCTTTCCAAAGCTCATAAGGAGTCTTTTTGAGAAATGGTCTCAAATAAACTCTATTTATCACATGACAAGCGGTATTTACCGCTTCGGCCCAAAAATATTTAGGTAACTCAAATTCGTTTAGCATGGCTCTACTCATTTCTTGAAGTGTTCTATTCTTCCTTTCCGCAACACCATTTTGTTGAGGAGTTCTTGGAGCTGAGAAATTGTGTCCATACCCCTTGGATACACAAAATTCTTGAAATTCTCCATCAAACTCACCACCTCTATCACTTCTAATTTCCTTAATTGTGTCCTATCTTTGATTTTCTAATCTTTTACAAAGCTTTATAAATTCTTGGCATGCATCATTCTTTTTAGCTAAGAACATTACCCAAGTGTACCTGGAGAAGTCATCTACCACCACAAAGGTGTAATGTTTTCCACTTAGACTTGCTGTACCAATATCCCCATACAAATCCATATGAAGCAATTGTAGGGGTTTGGTGGTGGAGATTTTACTTTTGGGTTTGAAGCTTGTTTTAACAAGCTTTGCCTTTTGACAAGTGACACATAAGCCATGGTTTTCGAAATTTAATTTTGGAAGACCTTGGACCTTTCCATTTTTGCAAATTTCTTTGAAGTTTTTAAAGCTAATATGTCCAAGTCGTCTGTGCCATAGTTGAGTCAAATCATTTTTGGCAACTAGGCAAGAAACATTTTGTGATATCAAATCATGTGTGCTAAATTTGTAAACATCATTTTTACGAATAGCTTCAAAAACAATCTTATCGTTCTTTTTCACAACACATTTTCTTTTCACAAACTCTATTTGAAAATTAGCATCACATAGTTGGCTAACACTTATCAAATTATACTTAAGCCCTTCTACATAAAGTACATTATTAATAGTAAAGGAAGAATTACCAATTTTTCCATGTCCAAGGATTTTGGCTCTCCTATTGCCAAAATGCACCGTTCAACCATCTTGGAGCTTGAGCTTGGTGAACAACGTCTTGTCTCCGGTCATGTGAGTTGAACATCCGCTGCCCATAAGCCATTTGGTTCCTTCTTCTTTGGCTACTCCATTTATCTTGAGAGCCTCAAGGTCATCTTCAATCGCCATAAGACAAGTATGTTGAAACTTTGGATTGTCAACCATTGCCACAAGTCCAACACCTTGATCTTCACTCTCTTCACCTTCCGATTCCGAAAGAAGATTATCCCACGTGGTTACCTCCGCGTTGAGGGCTTTCTTCTTTTGAGGAAAAACCTTCTTCTCTTGCTTTTGCGGCTCTTTTACGTGGCAATCGGCAATGAAGTGACCGGGTCGACCACATCTATAGCAATTTTCACTTGCTTCCTTTTCTTTAGATGGTTTCTTGAAAAACTTTCTTGCTTGAGCTTTGTTTCTAGTTGCCATTCTTCTAAATTTTCTTACTAGAAGGGCAACTTCCTCATCCGATTCATCGGACTCTACCACCAATCCTTTGTGTGATGTTTGTGTAGGCTTGATGGGATTCATCCTATTTTGTTCATCGATAAAAATTTCATGAGTAAGAAGATTACCGGATAGCTCATCAAGGGTAAGAGTCTTGAGATTCTTTGATTCGGTGATGGCGGTGACTTTGGGTGTCCATTCTCTTGGTAAAGAGTTGAGGAGTTTTGAGACAAGATCTTCATTTGAGATTTTCTTGTCAACGATGGAGAGTTGATTCACTATTCGTGTGAATCGATCGATTGTCTCCTCAATCTTCTCACCGCTTTTCATTCCGAACATCTCATACTCCTTCATGAGCATGAGTCTTTTGGCCATTCTTACTTGCTCAGTTCCTTCATGTATCATTTCAAGCCTTTTCCATGCCTCATGGGCTGTTTCAAGACCTTGGAGTCTAATGAGCTCAGTGGTGGTAAGAGCACTTGAGAGAATGTCAAAAGCTTTGCCATTGATGGCGAAATTTATCTTCTCTTCGTCGGTGTAGTCATCCTCATCTTTGAACATTGATTCTCCTTTTGAGTTGGTAATCATAGGAACTTCAATTCCTTTGACAACAGCTCTCCATATATCAAATCCACAGCCTTTCAAATGATTGATCATTCGAAATTTCCATAAAGAATAGTTTTGGGCATCAAACATAGGAGCTTTAGTGTTTGATCCGGAAAATAGTGCAATAGGCTTGGGGGATGAAGAGGTCGAGGTTGAGGTTGTCATTGCCATGATCTTTAACCTTGCTACTTGCAAAGATAGGCCAAGCAATCAAGGTTAGGCTCTGATACCAATTGTTAGGTCCGAAATACACTCTAGAGGGAGGGTGAATAGAGTGTTTGGCTATTTTGCGGAATTTTCTCGTTTGCTCAACTCAAAAAGATATTCAAAATCAGAGCAAGAATGGGAGATGAGAAGTAGTGAATGAGTACACCGGATATAGAGTGGTTCGAATCGTAAATGATTCTACTCCACTACCACTTTGTTTCCAAAGTGGATTTTCAACAACTACTCTTCTTATTATGAATAATAAGAACAACCACAGCAACACTTACACTAACACTTTAGTGTAAGCAACAACAACAGCAACTTCTTGCACAAAACACACTTGTGCAACTACAGCAACTACAGCTTCTTAGCAAGAACAACTTCTTGCTTCCTCACTACTTCAACAAAAGTTCCCTCAAGAACTTCTCACAGTGGGTTGAAGAAATATGGTAAGGATCACACTTTCTCACAAGTCTAAGCACAAGCAAGAGATCAAATATTTATGGTTCCTCTTGTGCTTGACTCTTTTTCTCTCAATATACAATAATGAAGATCAAAGAAAAGCTAGACAAGCTTTAAACAAATTTACAAGTATGAGAGAAATATACAACAATGGAAAATGAAGCTAGATGATGTTGAAAGTGTGTTTTTGCCTCATCCAAGCCTCCTCTATTTATAGATGAAGTTCACCACGTTTTTGAGGCTCTCCACCAAGTCTTCATCTTCAAAAATGTCAAGATAGTGCCCAAATAGTCTTTAGCCACCCTATGGAGTGATTTGATCTTGGATAGCCACCCTAGAGAATCTTAGACATGTATACAATAGTCAAGGAAGCATGTAATAGGTTGGGTTAAAGTCCACAAGTATTTTGAGCAAGATTGGAAAGAGAAAACATTATAAATCTCCCTTGGATTTTGTTCCAACGTTTAAAAAATTTTGAATTCTGTAGTACATCGATCGATCGATGTCTCTTATTTGAGAGACTGAAGTATACATCGATCGATCGATGTCTTGTAGCTTAGAGATCGATGTCTCACAGAAAGTTCTAGGTTTTGATCTTTCATACATCGATCGATCGATGTATGTACTTCTAGAGATCGATGTACATATCGATCGATCGATGTGCATGACTTCAGAGATCGATGTCTCACAGAAAGTTCCTGGGTTTGTTCTGTTACACATCGATCGATCGATGTCTCTTCTTCAAGAGACTGATGTATACATTGATCGATCGATGTCCTTCAATTTAGAGATCGATGTTTCACAGTGTGTTTTTCTTATTTTCCTTCATATTCCAAGTGTTAGATTCCTTTTTGTCTTTTTCAAACCATCTTATAATTTCATCAAAACTCTTCATATCCCAACAATAACCTCTGTGCAATGTCTTTCTATCTTGTTAATGCAGAAATACGGTACAGCAAAGTTGTAAAACGCGCGTGGTAATTAATTTCAATTCACATGACTTCTTCCACTAATAGTATATTCCCCAACATCGCGTCCACATGACTAAAGCTCATCCTTACCCACCATTATTCCGTGTTTTCTCCACCATATTACAGTGATTATGGAACAAGCTATGCCATGGAACAAGCTATGCCTTTTTTGTTTACCCTTAAATGGACCGTTATGGCCTCCAAACACATTTAACATCCTCCGGTAGGTAATCACCAAATTTGATATGGTGAACGTATCAATACCAAATCCATTTCAACTCCCTCAAGACCCCTCTACAGTCTTAAATTACATATCAACACCCTCTACATAGTGTAAACAACAACATAATACTATGTTTTCACTTTTTCACCTCCTCCTCCATGCCAAAAGGAAACATATTATTTCCCTCCTCCTCTCAAACTCATGCCATTCAATTATTAAAGAAGCTTTATTCTCCTCTTATTCGATTATCAACAAAATTATGTTGTCACCTCATTCCATTACCAACAAAATTATGTTACTATCTTATTCCATTGCTAACGAAATACCACGTAACAATGAATAAAATGATATGCAAGAGGTGATGAAGCCGGATCTTCACCAAGGATCAAAGATGACCTCAAATAGACGACGTCAGTTAACGGGAAGAGTTGTTAACTGGTTTGAAGGTTAGTGCTGGAATAACTTCCTGAATGTCCTGCACAAGGAAGCAAAGATCAGAGGTCCCGGGGGGATGGCCCCGGAAAAAACCCTCCGACGCTCAAGTCAGTTTGGGTCATTTCTCACTGAGAATGTAATTTAGTGTATAGAGTTAGAAACTTCTCACAGGTCTTAGCCGAAGAGAAAGTTCGGTATATTAGCTCCAGGTTGTATGAGGAATAGATTTTGGATTCGGATCCCTTTTCAGGTCTGTATTGGCTTGCTTTTATTAACCTTTTTCCGCCCTTAGCCTCTGATGACGGATGAGATGTTTGTTGAGGCAGAAAGCCTAGGACACCGTAGGTCTGCTGATGTGACTGGTAGACCGGCTGATGTGGCTAATAGGCCTGCTGGAGTGACCTTGGCGTGTACAGGCTGAATAGCCAGCTGTAGTCACTATATTCGAATTGCACTTCTGCCTGATGGTTCCTCGATGTAACGCTGTGCTTGATTCCTTCGGTGAAGTGCCTAACTAAACCTTGCCGAAGTGCAAGGTCAAGTCTTGCTGAAGTGCAACGTTGAATCTAGCTGAAGTGGCCTGAGGTGTAGCACTTGAGCTGAAGCTGATGTTGGGGTTCGGTGCCAAGGTGCAGTCCTTGGCATATTCTTCGATAGCAGAAAGGATGCCATGGGGCTCAGCCGAAGTGCAATCACGGCTGAACAGTACTTGGGTGCTGAACTGCTAGAGTTGTGTCGTTGACTGTTGTTGACTAACAAACGATTAATTATGGTTTATCATTTGCCCCCAGATTCGGTGTGGCTGAACTGAACTGTGAAGGCAGATAAATCTTGTTCTAATGAGTCTGTGATGTGTCGTCATTAACTGAGCAGTTATCCTCTTATATGCGCTGTAACTCCCGCTTTTAATGTAAGCGTTAATTCCAACGCCTCATCATTATCTTTTCGGCATTACAGCTCCCGAGGGGGGAAAATACCCGAACCGTTGCCTCTTCGAATTTCAAACGAAAAGTTATAACCTTTTATTTCTCTTCATATAAATAGGGACAGTTGCCCTAACCCTTTCTTTTCTTCTTCTTCTATTCTGCGCATAGCCTATTCTGCATTTCTGCTGCTCCTCTTTGCCTTCGAAGCTTTTCTCCATCTTTATTCCGGTGCTCTTCCTTTCAGCTCAACCCTTCCATTTTCTGTAAGTATTTCTTCATCTTACTCATGGCTTTTGTTGTTTCATCCGCTCCTTCGGATTCCCAGAATAGATCAACCCACTCTTACCTAGATGATCTGGAGGGAGACCAAGAGGTTCAATCCCTTCAAGAGATGTCTGGTTCCAGTGAGGACAACCGCCCCTTAAGGAGGTTACGCCCTGCTGGGGAACCTTCCACGGTTGCCTCCACCTCTTCTTCCATAGTGCCCTTACCATTTGTTGACAGGGGTTCACCTTCACCAATAGTGCAGAGTTCATCCTGCACTTTGAAGATTGCTGACCTCTCCCACTTTTGTAGCGAGTTTAACATAGATAGAGATAGCTTTTCTCCAATTTTGCCTCTTTCTCATCAAACTGCCTATGATCCACCCATTGGGTATGAGGCAGTTTATGAATAAACTTCAGGTCAGGGTTTGACCTTCCTGTTCCTGGCCCTCTTCTTCAAATCCTTGACTTTTACCATCTTAGATTACCTCAAATCATGCCCAATGGTATGAAATTCATTGCCAGCTATCTGCTCTACCTGAGAGCAGCTGAGGCTGAGTTTGACTTAGCCGTCTTTAGGGGGATGTTTGTGCGCAAACACAAAGAAAGCTGGTACTACTTTAGTAGGAGACATCCTAATGAAGCTATTAACCATGCTATAAACATCCCTCTTCCATCAAGAACTGGAAAGGCCGATTTTTCTTTGTCAAGGCCATAGGGGTACCTGAGAGAATCCTATGGAAGTCCGGCCCTGTAGATAACAAGAGGCCAAGCGAAAATGTAGCGCCCCGTACTCAGCTACCCCTCGTACGGTGCACCCGCCGTACCTTCCCTTTCGGAAAAGTACAAAGCGTCGATACTTAACTCGTAAAACCCATGAATAAACATGGAGTACAAAGTCACGATCTTAACAGGTAGATAAAAAATAAGGCAAAATTCGAACCTTAATCCGAAAGCGTCAAATCGCGAACACATAGCAAAATTATACAAACTGAACCGATAGCAAACTACCCCGCGAAATTATACAAACATTATCCGAAAAGAATCCGAAAGTAGCTAAGTCCCAAAATGTCCCAAAGGCTCATCAAAAGCTTCCATCATCATTCTCTTAACAGCGACTTCAATAACCTATGGGTATGGCTCCCTCGGCTCATCATCAATCCACTCGACTTCATTACCTGGCTCTGGGAGAAAAATAAATGGGTGAGAGACAGAGTCGCCAGCAAGTATACAATAACACCGTACAATAAAGAGAAAACGACATACAAGAATCAAACCCCAATTCCTTAAGTTAAAACATACCTGCCAATACTTTTCTGAAGCGTCATACTTAAAGTCATATCAATACTTAGCTAACAACTAAATGTCATCATTTAGTTAGATTCTACATGCTATAGCCAACCCTTACTTCTATGAATAGGTATCATGCATAATGCGTATGAAAATGCGAATGCAATGCAAATGCAACGGAAAACATTCTTTCTTTCATTTAGACATGCTCATAAAAATACTTGAACTTTCTTTCTTTCTTTTAAATCATGCTCATCATAAAACAAGAGTGTGTGTCAGCCTATTATACCGGGCATGACTCGGTTCTTATAACATGATCATCTTCAGGTCTATTATACCGGACCTGGCTCGGTTCTTATACTCTTCAGACCTATTATACCGGGCCTGGATCGGTTCTTACATTTCATCAGACCTATTATACCGGGCCTGGATCGGTTCTTATACTTCTTCAGATCAATTAACCCCGGATCTGTAGCGGGTTAAGCTGGCCAGAAGGGACGAAATTCTTTCAAAACAGAAACTTTATATAAACATCGATAAAATCATGAGCATGGAACATATGAGCATGTCAATGCAAGTGCATGAGATGCAACATGGTAAAATGCATTTATAACATCATAAACAACTTTCTTCATGGGCTGGAAAACGATCCAGCAGCATGTCCTGTATTGTCCGGCCTTAAAATCAATCTTTTGAGCCTATTTTCCAGAAACTAAAAATATGGACATGCACCACATGATCTTAACTACATTCTGTACAAATTTCATGCGATTTCGACAAGCGTAGGTGCCTCAATAAAAATAATTCCCAACAAGGGTACAACAGAAATTCTGCTGCACTCTCAACTCCATTCCTTACCTTGTCTCCATCCATAAACTCATTATGGGGCTCACTTAGCACCTGGAAATCTTTCCTATTTCCTTTATGAACAATATTCAAATGCCCATTCACCAAAACAAGTCAAAATAAATACGATACAATTCATACAAGCACAAAGGGTCAATCTGTCCTGTTTTCCAGAATGTTACACCAATTTTACCTCAATGGTTTACCACAAAGATCAATAGACAAAATCAATTTCTTTACATGGATACTTAACTCTATGTCTTAAGTACCTCCTGTAAAAATTTCAGGTCAATCCAAGACGTTTAAGGTACTTAAATAATTTTCCTCCCTAAGGTGGTACGACCAGAAACTGTTTTGACCCCTTGATACTGAAAATTCATTTCTGACCAATCCACAAATGATTTTCAAAAAATTCCAACGCCACAATAAACTAGACATAATAAGCTACGACCAAACCAAAAATAAGCTCAATCCAACGTTCAGAAGGTCCTTAACTAAGTCCATCAATTTGGCATAAAATCTGTCCAGAATTCTGTTTTCAGCCAACATGCATAGAAGTATCCTTTCCTTCCTAATTTTGTTCTTTAGCCTATAATCCAAGTTAATGGTCATTCAATAGACATAATAAGGCTTCCCTATACTAATTCAAGTCTCTTTTTAGCATGCAAAAGTCGTTCATATGGGCTGTTCATTCTTCCAAACAAAACAGTCCCCTAGTCCAACAATTTCAAAACATAAGAAAAGGTAACAACTTAGGCATATTTTCACTAAAATCATGTCTTAGGCTTCTAGACATTCAAGTATGCACATAATCACATATATTGTAAGGGGTTAAAGTATACTTGCCTCTTCAAGCTAAAGCTCTTGCCTTTGCTTGGTTATGAAGTGAGATGTGATGAGATCCTTCACCTTCTTCACCTTAAGCATACGGTTTTAAAGGAGTGAAATGAAAAGATTAGTTCTTTATTCAATAGAGGAACTAGGTTATCTTTAAGGCTAGAGCATCTTACCAAAATGATCTTGGAATGGAGGTTCAAGCACCTCAATATAACACCACCTAGAAAAGTTGAAGGCTTTCACCTATTTCAACCATGAAACCCACGGTTTTGGCATGGAGAAGGAGAGTTCATGTGAGCTTCATTCTTTACCAAAATGAGAATTCTCTTAAGGGAACTTGGAATAAGACTTACCTAGATGTCTTCTTGAGTCTTGAAGTTGAAGTTAAACTCCCATCCTTCAAGATGTTGGGGGCGAAACCTTGGTGAGGGAGATGAGGGAACTTTTGCTAAGTGTTGCTCTTGCTTGAATGTGTCTTGAGAGGAGTCTCAAGATGACAAGAAGGTAGATGTTTCTAGAAAGGTTTAACACATGCTAGGGGGCGGTTTTGGAGGGAGATTTGTGAGGGTTAGGGCTTTCTTGAGTGTTAATCAAGGTTAAGTTAGTATAACCTTGGTTACTTTATTCAAACTATAGTTACTTTTGTGCTAACCCAAGTTACTTTATTAAATCATGGTTACATTAACCTTGGTTTAGAGAAAAGTACCCATGGTAGGATTTAAAAATCCTCCATGTCTAGACATTAAGGGGGGGGGCGGTTTTGGTTGGGGTCTTTATGACCTCAACCATACTACTTCCTTCTTTAATGAGTGGTCTTAACTTGTTCCTTAAATGCATGTCTATTTTATTTTCTATTTATTCTTTGCATAATAACTTCTTGTCTTATTATTTTAACTAATAAAATTGGCTAGAGATTTCTAGAACATCTCCATGTATAGGCCGAAATCTTGGGCCTCTTAGGCATCTTGATATTCCTTGTAATTTTGATTCATATACCATATTGTTGCCTATATTTTATTGTATTCCAAGATTAGCATATGTATGCATACATATACCATATACACGCACATACATATATATTGGTATGTATGGTTCATATAACTCTACATTTCATGTATTACTTTCTTGAAGTTTCCCTTATTTAATTTGGCTTGGTACCACCTTAATAATGATTAAGTAAAGAGGCTTAAATTGACTTAAGTAACATGCGCTAAAAGGAATTTCCGCTTTCATTCCGTCTCATATTCATAGTTTTCACGTACGTGATCGTTGGGGTACAACATCCTTCCCCCCTTCAATAAAGTTTCGTCCCCGAAACTTATGAACTGTCAAAGAGACAGGGGTACTTTTGCTTCATGCCTTCCTCTAACTCCCAAGTGGCCTCATCAACTGAATGGTTCTTCCATTGCACCTTGACCATAGGAATAGACTTATTCCTCAATGCTTTCACTTCCCTATCAATTATCCTTTCGGGTTCCTCAACATATGATACATCAGCTTCAATCTTCAAAGGTTGCTCATCCATAATATGGCTTGAATCATGCACATACTTATGCAATTGTGATATATGAAACACATTGTGTAATTGAGACAACGATGGTGGTAGTGCAAGTCTATAAGCAACTTCTCCAATCCTTTCCAAGATCTCAAATGATCCAATGAATCTAGGACTAAGCTTCCCTTTAATTCCGAACCGCTTTACTCCTTTCGATGGGGGATACCTTCAAGAATACCTTATCTCCTACTTGAAACTCAAGGGGTCGACGCCTCACGTCGGCCCACGCCTTGCTTCTATCCTGAGCAGCCTTCAATCTTTGTCTTGCAATCATAACTTTTTCCTTGGTTTGCTCTACTAAGTCAGATCCTGTGAAAATCTTATCTCCAATCTCATCCCAATACAATGGCGATCGACATTTTCTTCCATAGAGAGCTTCATAAGGAGCCATTCCAATAGATCTGTGATAGCTGTTATTGTATGAAAACTCAACCAACTTCAAACTCTTATCCCAGCTACCTCCAAAGTCCAACACACAAGCACGCAACATGTCCTCCAATGTTTGAATTGTTCTCTCTGATTGACCGTCAGTCTGGGGATGAAAAGCTGAACTCATGCGAACTTCCGTACCCATCGCTTTCTGAAATGCCGTCCAAAACCTTGATGTGAAGCGGGGGTCTCGGTCACAAACTATGCTCATAGGAACTCCATGCGAACATACAATCTGATCAACATACATAGAAGCCAACTTTTCCATGGGTGCTTTAATCGACATTGCCATGAAATGAGAACTCTTCGTCAGACGATCCACAATAACCCAAATAGTGTCATATCCACTTCTTGTCTTAGGTAAATCGGTCACAAAATCCATAGCGATGTGATCCCACTTCCACTCAGGCACCTCAAGTGGTTGCAATAATCCAGCTGGCCTCTGATGTTCTGCTTTGACTTTCTGACATACAAGACATTTCTCAACAAACTCTGCTATCTGGTTTTTCATTCTTGGCCACCAAAACTTTTGCTTCAAGTCATGATACATCTTATTTGCTCCTGGGTGAATAGACAAGCGTGAATTATGGGCTTCCTGAAACACTTCACTCTTTATCGCATCATCATTAGGCACACACAATCGACTTCTAAACCACAAACTGCCGTCACTACGGACTTCAAAATCGTCAGATGGCTTCTCCTTCAGCTTGTTCTTAACTTTCATCAATGTATCATCCTTAACTTGAGTCTCCTTAATCTTATCGATCAGAGAAGGAATCACTACTAACTTTGCAAGCACGTCGGAAATCGAATCCACTTCTTCCAGACCAAACTCTTCCATATCACGCTGTAAAGGTGGTTGACGAGGATGACTCGTCTTACGACTCAAGGCATCAGCAACTCTATTAGCTTTACCTGGATGATATTGAATAGAGACGTCATAATCCTTGATCAACTCAAGCCATCGCCTTTGGCGCATATTCAGCTCCTTTTGAGTGAAGAGGTATTTCAAACTCTTATGATCCGTGAAGATCTCACACTTCTCTCCATACAGATAATGACGCCAAATCTTCAGGGCAAATACAACTGCTGCAAGCTCAAGGTCATGTACTGGATAATTCTGTTCAAACGGCTTAAGCTGGCGAGACGCATACGCGATCACCCGCCCATTCTGCATAAGAACAAAACCCAATCCATTCTTGGAAGCATCGCTGTAGATCACAAACTGTTCTCCTGAAACGGGCTGAGCCAAAACTGGTGCAGACGTCAACCTTGCCTTCAGCTCAGAAAAGCTACTTTCACAATCCTCATTCCATACAAATTTTGTCTTCTTCTGAGTCAATCTAGTGAGTGGCATAGCTATCCTTGAAAATCCTTCAACAAACTTGCGGTAGTAACCGGCCAGTCCGAGAAAACTCCTTACTTCAGTGACATTGGTCGGTCTCGGCCACTCAGTAATTGCCTCAATCTTTATGGGATCAACCGAAATCCCATTTTCAGTAATAATATGGCCCAGAAATGACACACTATGCAACCAAAACTCACATTTACTGAATTTCGCATAGAGCTGATGCTTCCTTAGAATACCAAGTATTGTCCTCAGATGAGCTGTATGAGTTTCCTCATCAGGCGAATAAATCAGGATATCGTCAATAAAGACTACCACATACTTATCCAATTGGTCCCGGAACACCCGATTCATAAGATCCATAAACGCTGCAGGGGCGTTGGTCAGCCCAAAAGGCATTACGAGAAATTCATAATGTCCATATCTCGTCCTGAATGCTGTCTTAGGAATATCCTCAACTCTTATCTTCAATTGAAAATATCCAGATCTTAGGTCCACTTTGCTAAACACCCGAGCTCCCTGCATTAGGATACTTTAGATATTATTCATGATTTTTATATTGAAATAAGACTTGGTAATTACTGACCCGAAGCTGGTCGAACAAATCGTCGATCCGAGGCAACGGATACTTATTCTTTACGGTGATCTTGTTGAGTTCCCGATAATCAATACACAGCCGCATACCTCCATCCTTCTTCTTTACAAATAAAACTGGGGCACCCCATGGCGACACACTTGGACGAATCAACTTCTTTTCCAATAACTCATGCAATTGCTCTTTTAGTTCCTTCAGCTCGGCGGGTGCCATGCGGTAAGGAGCTTTAGAAATGGGCTCAGCTCCGGGGATGAGATTTATCTCAAAGGAAATTTCTCGATCAGGGGGAGTCCTGGTAGTTCCTCTGGAAAGACATCAAGAAACTCTTGAACTACTGGAACTTGCGAAATGTCCACTGCTGCCTGCTCGACACTAAGAGCATAAACAAGATAGCCTTGACATCCCTTTCGCAACGCTTGACGGGCACGTGCTGTATTCACAAAAATATTCTTTGACTTCTTCAAC
>AP025043.1:13989686-14029194 GCA_036186865.1 Eustoma russellianum | reverse complement strand
TGTATTCACAAAAATATTCTTTGACTTCTTCAACTTGGGACCTCCCTGAAATGATACTTTCTCTTGCTCCGGGGCGTTGAAAGTGACTTTCTTCTGATTGCAGTCAATATGGGCATGGCTCTTAGACAACCAGTCCATACCAAGAATAATGTCAAAGTCATTCATAGCAATCGGGATCAGATCAGCCGCGAACCGATGGTCATCGAGCTCGACCGCGCAATCCTTATACAGATGATGAGACGTAAGCACTTGACCACCAGCGGCTTGGATTCGATAGGGTGATTTCAGCCGGATGGGATCATGGTCTAATCCCTTTGCAAATTTCTTAGATATAAAGGAGTGGCTGGCGCCACTATCAAACAACACGTTTGCGGGCATGCAACATACAAGAATAGCGCCTGAATCATGCAAAGCCTTAACTACGCAGCAATATAGTATTTATCAAATTAGTATTGCATAATTTTAAATCATACCAGCCACAACGTCTCCAGCTTCCTCAACTGCAGCATCGGTCATCACATGCACACGCGCATTTGGGCGCTGACGTTGGTTCCTCTGCTGCTGACCACCACGCTCACGACAATCTCTCAGAATATGCCCAGTCTTCCCACATCCAACACAAGCAGCTCCCTTATCAGGACAATCCCTAATTATATGACCAGTCTTGCCGCAACCAAAGCACTTACCAGCTTGTACATAGCACTCGCCCAAATGATTCTTCTGACAATGGGGACACATGGGAATGGCCTGCTGCTGTTGTCCTTGATTTCCTTGATTATTTCTCTGATTATTCTGATTCTGCCCACGGCGCTGTCCACGATTCTGATTTCCTCTTTGGTTCTGATTCTGCGGTCTACCTTGCCTCCCATGAAAATTCTGTCTAGTCATTTTCCTTGCTCCTTTATCACTAGAAGTGTCCCTTCCTCTTTTCTGGCCCATCGTCGCATCACAACGAATGATATCCTTCTTGATCCGATAACATGCATCAACAAGTGCCTCAAAATCAGCAGAGATAACATTTACCAACCAAGTGCGAATCCTTGGGTTCAGCCCACTCTCAAACTTCACCATCTTAGATTCCTCATCATTCATCGTAGCCGGAGAAAATCTACCCAAAGCCAGAAACTTGCTCACATATTCAGACACAGTCATACCAGGTTCTTGCTTCAACATTTAAAAATCATGCCTCTTTTGCATCTTTACTGACGGGGGAAAATAAAACTTGTTGAACTCTTGGATGAATCTCTCCCATGGAATAGGTCGGGGCAAAGGTTGCAGCTTAGCCTTCCACCACTGGTTTGCCTCACCAAGGAGGAAAGGCCTCACAGCTTGGGTTTTCATATTATCAGGGGCTCCATTCAGTTCAAAACAGTTCTCCACTTCATCTAGCCATTTTTCAGCCATATCGGGGTCAGACTTGCCTTCAAAAGGCGGTACATTCGCTCGCTTGAGCTTCTCAAAGTAATACTGCGCATCTCTTATCGGTTCATAAGGAGGAGGAGGGGCAACTGGCTGAATCATTCCCTGGCCAATCTGAGTTACGGTCTGACAGAATGCTTGGAAATCTGGAATAAGAAGTGGCACTTGCGGAAGAGGATTTCCTTGAGCTGGTGGGGGATTTTCATTCTGCGGTGGAGGAGGAGGCGGCGGATTCTGATTCTGAGGAGGAGGTGGAGGGACTTGATCTTGAGGTTGTGGAGGGTTTGGTTCGGGTGCATGGGCAGCATCTCTGCGAGGTCTACCACGAGTCCGAACCATCTGTATACGGAGCAGAAAGATATATATATGTATATATGGATCGAAATGACTGCCTGAATTTAGACATGCTGGGAAAAAGGAATTTAAAGCAGGAAAAAGAGTTAATATGCGATATATCAGGCTAGCAGGTCAACCAAGGGGACCCTATTTCCAATCTAAGTTGTCTAAGCTAAGGCCATCTCTCTTCTAAGATCATGACTTAATTCTAAGATCAATTCTTAGTTTTCTAAGATCATAACTTAGCTTCTATGCTCTGCCCGAATCTAGAGCCTAGGCTCTGATACCACCTGTAGCGCCCCGTACTCGGCTACCCCTCGTACGGTGCACTCGCCGTACCTTCCCTTTCGGAAAAGTACAAAGCGTCGATACTTAACTCGTAAAACCCATGAATAAACATGGAGTACAAAGTCACGATCTCAACAGGTAGATAAAAAATACGGCAGAATTCGAACCTTAATCCGAAAGCGTCAAATCGCGAATACATAGCAAAATTATACAAACTGAACCGATAGCAAACTACCCCGCGAAATTATACAAACATTATCCGAAAAGAATCCGAAAGTAGCTAAGTCCCAAAATGTCCCAAAGGCTCATCAAAAGCTTCCATCATCATTCTCTTAACAGCGACTTCAATAACCTATGGGTATGGCACCCTCGGCTCATCATCAATCCACTCGACTTCATAACCTGGCTCTGGGGGAAAAATAAATGGGTGAGCGACAGAGTCGCCAGCAAGTATACAATAACACCGTACAATAAAGAGAAAACGGCATACAAGAATCAAACCCCAATTCCTTAAGTTAAAACATACCTGCCAATACTTTTCCGAAGCGTCATACTTAAAGTCATATCAATACTTAGCTAAGAACTAAATGTCATCATTTAGTTAGATTCTACATGCTATAGCCAACCCTTACTTCTATGAATAGGTATCATGCATAATGCGTATGAAAATGCGAATGCAATGCAAATGCAACGGAAAACATTCTTTCTTTCATTTAGACATGCTCATAAAAATACTTGAACTTTCTTTCTTTCTTTTAAATCATGCTCATCATAAAACAAGAGTGTGTGTCAGCCTATTATACCGGGCATGACTCGGTTCTTATAACATGATCATCTTCAGGTCTATTATACCGGACCTGGCTCGGTTCTTATACTCTTCAGACCTATTATACCGGGCCTGGATCGGTTCTTACATTTCATCAGACCTAATATACCGGGCCTGGATCGGTTTTTATACTTCTTCAGATCAATTAACCCCGGATCTGTAGCGGGTTAAGCTGGCCAGAAGGGACGAAATTCTTTCAAAACAGAAACTTTATATAAACATCGATAAAATCATGAGCATGGAACATATGAGCATGTCAATGCAAGTGCATGAGTGCAACATGGTAAAATGCATTTATAACATCATAAACAACTTTTTTCATGGGCTGGAAAACGATCCAGCAGCATGTCCTATATTGTCCGGCCTTAAAATCAATCTTTTGAGCCTATTTTCCAAAAACTAAAAATATGGACATGCACCAATGATCTTAACTACATTCTGTACAAATTTCATGCGATTTCGACAAGCGTAGGTGCCTCAATAAAAATAATTCCCAACAAGGGTACAACAGAAATTCTGCTGCACTCTCAACTCCATTCCTTACCTTGTCTCCATCCATAAACTCATTATGGGGCTCACTTAGCACCTGGAAATCTTTCCTATTTCCTTTATGAACAATATTCAAATGCCCATTCACCAAAACAAGTCAAAAATAAATACGATACAATTCATACAAGCACAAAGGGTCAATCTGTCCTGTTTTCCAGAATGTTACACCAATTTTACCTCAATGGTTTACCACCAAGATCAATAGACAAAATCAATTTATTTACATGGATACTTAACTCTATGTCTTAAGTACCTCATGTAAAAATTTCAGGTCAATCCAAGACGTTTAAGGTACTTAAATAATTTTCCTCCCTAAGGTGGTACGACCAGAAACTGTTTTGACCCCTTGATACAAAAATTCATTTCTGACCAATCCACAAATGATTTTCCAGAAATTCCAACGCCACAATAAACTAGACATAATAAGCTACGACCACACCAAAAATAAGCTCAATCCAACGTTCAGAAGGTCCTTAACTAAGTCCATCAATTTGGCATAAAATCTGTCCAGAATTCTGTTTTCAGCCAACATGCATAGAAATATCCTTTCCTTCCTAATTTTGTTCTTTAGCCTATAATCCAAGTTAATGGTCATTCAATAGACATAATAAGGCTTCCCTATACTAATTCAAGTCTCTTTTTAGCATGCAAAAGTCGTTCATATGGGCTGTTCATTCTTCCAAACAAAACAGTCCCCTAGTCCAACAATTTCAAAACATAAGAAAAGGTAACAACTTAGGCATATTTTCACTAAAGTCATGTCTTAAGCTTCTAGACATTCAAGTATGCACATAATCACATATATTGTAAGGGGTTAAAGTATACTTGCCTCTTCAAGCTAAAGCTCTTGCCTTTGCATGGTTATGAAGTGAGATGTGATGAGATCCTTCACCTTCTTCACCTTAAGCATACGGTTTTAAAGGAGTGAAATGAAAAGATTAGTTCTTTATTCAATAGAGGAACTAGGTTATCTTTAAGGCTAGAGCATCTTACCAAAATAATCTTGGAATGGAGGTTCAAGCACCTCAATATAACACCACCTAGAAAGTTGAAGGCTTTCACCTATTTCAACCATGAAACCCACGGTTTTGGCATGGAGAAGGAGAGTTCATGTGAGCTTCATTCTTTACCAAAATGAGAATTCTCTTAAGGGAACTTGGAATAAGACTTACCTAGATGTCTTCTTGAGTCTTGAAGTTGAAGTTAAACTCCCATCCTTCAAGATGTTGGGGGCGAAACCTTGGTGAGGGAGATGAGGGAACTTTTGCTAAGTGTTGCTCTTGCTTGAATGTGTCTTGAGAGGAGTCTCAAGATGACAAGAAGGTAGATGTTTCTAGAAAGGTTTAACACATGCTAGGGGGCGGTTTTGGAGGGAGATTTGTGAGGGTTAGGGCTTTCTTGAGTGTTAATCAAGGTTAAGTTAGTATAACCTTGGTTACTTTATTCAAACTATAGTTACTTTTGTGCTAACCCAAGTTACTTTATTAAATCATGGTTACATTAACCTTGGTTTAGAGAAAAGTACCCATGGTAGGATTTAAAAATCCTCCATGTCTAGACATTAAGGGGGGGGGGGCGGTTTTGGTTGGGGTCTTTATGACCTCAACCATACTACTTCCTTCTTTAATGAGTTGTCTTAACTTGTTCCTTAAATGCATGTCTATTTTATTTCTATTTATTCTTTGCATAATAACTTCTTGTCTTATTATTTTAACTAATAAAATTGGCTAGAGATTTCTAGAACATCTCCATGTATAGGCCGAAATCTTGGGCCTCTTAGGCATCTTGATATTCCTTGTAATTTTGATTCATACACCATATTGTTGCCTATATTTTATTGTATTCCAAGATTAGCATATGTATGCATACATATACCATATACAAGCACATACATATATATTGGTATGTATGGTTCATATAACTCTACATTTCATGTATTACTTTCTTGAAGTTTCCCTTATTTAATTTGGCTTGGTACCACCTTAATAATGATTAAGTAAATAGGCTTAAATTGACTTAAGTAACATGCGCTAAAAGGAATTTCCGCTTTCATTCCGTCTCATATTCATAGTTTTCACGTACATGATCGTTGGGGTACAACAGAAAAAGCCTGTGATGAAGCCTCTAAGTTACTGCAGCTTCCCCAAGCCGTAGACTGGAAGATGGTAGACAGGTCGGTTGTAAAGGCGGTCGATCTGTATCATATGTGGCCGTCACACCAGTTTGAATCCCTCGGCTCATCTTCTTTAGCCTTAATCTTGGGTATGTTTACATGCTTTAGATATCTACTGACTTTTCTTGATGTTGCGCACACATTTTGACTAATCTGTTGTTGTGTTTTGCAGGAACCATGGTGTCTGAAAACCTCGGTAAACTGAAGAAACTGGTTCTCAAGAAGAGGAAGAGAGAGGATGGACATCATTCTTCTGCTCAGCCGTCCTCCAAGACTCCTTCTGAGATGCAGGCCCTGCCTGCTCCTCCTGTTGCTCCTTCACCTAAGCAAGGTAAGAACCATCAACCTTGGTGTTAATGCCTTCTTTGTTTTATTCCTGCATTTTTAACTTGAGTTTTTTGTTGCATCCCGGACTTCAGTTGGCACATCTGCTGCAGCCAAGAAGCCTGTTCAGGCTGCAACTCAGCCTGTGAAGAAGAAGGTTTCTGGGGCCCCAGACTTGCCTCCCAAATCCGTTGCAAAGGCTGGGGCAGGTGTCCAGAAGACTGCCCCTCCTCCTAAGGTCATCATCAAGGCTCCTCAAGCCAAGGTGACTCCACCAGCTGTGTCAACCAGTTCTGATCCAGCTCTTGTTGCTCCGATTTCTGTTACAATTCTTGCTGCACTAGTTCCTGATGCGGTTCATGCTGCACCAGCTTCTGTTCCAGCCTCGGCGACATCAATCTTTCCTCTAGGGGGGTCAATTATCAGGGATCCAAAAGATGCCCTCACTGGAGGAGTCGCTATAACTTCAGGGTAGGCTTCTCCACGACACCCTCTTGGGAAGGCTCCATCTGAGGGGGAGCCCTCCCATCTGCACCGCTGGGCCTAGACGAAACTGGTGTACTGCATTGCTGATACTGCGGCTCATCCAGGGATGGCAAGAAAGTTGGCAGATCTGCCAATGCTGCCCGTGGATGGGGATCGTTTTTCACGCCAAGACTGGGAGTCTGCTTTTGATACGTACTACAGAATCATGTCCATGGTGAGTTTCTTTCGACTCCTCCAATCGTTTTACTTAGATTGTTGAAATGATGACTTGAACATGTTGGTTATTACAGTACCATGCCCAGGAATGTGACATACTGAGGAGAGCAGAGGAAATGCGCAGCTTGGTGGTGAAACTCTCTGTGGCCAACGCTGACCTGAAGAAGGCCAATGATGAGTTGGCTGAGATGGCAACTCCTGATAATTCCAGGATGGAAGAGATAGATGCTGAGATGAAGACGTTGAGGTAAAAAATGGACTCAACGAAATCAGAGTTGGACTCCTTGAAATCCGAAAATTCCCAACTTAGAGAAGGCAAGGAGAAGTCCGACACTCGGCTGGCAGTAGCCAATTCATAAGTGGACGAGCTGAAGGGAGTCATCTCCAACCTAGAGCTGGCATCTACCAAGACCCAGGCTGAGTTGGAGTTCTTCCAGAAGGGATTCCATGATGTGGAGCAAGAACTGTCCCAGCTGAAGAGCCAATCTGAAGCAGATCAGAAGATCAAGGATGAACTGGCCCAGCAACTTGAAGCAGAGTAGAAGAGCAAAGCTGAGCTCATCTCTCAGTTTGAGTCTGAAGCTGAAGAAATCAAAAAATCTGCTGTTGCTGAGTTCAGGAAGTCTCAGTACTTTGAAGATCATTTGCTGTAGATGCAAGGTGCTGTTTTGGCAATGGGACAGACTTGTGCAATTGACGCTTGTCAAGAAGTCTATCCAAACCTGGATAAGGGCATCCTCAACTTGCCGATCTCTACAACACTGAGGCTGAGGCTGTATTTGATAAGCTCCTTGAGCAATTCTAGGAAGGGGTTGACCTCAGGGAGGCCGACCAGGAGGAGGAGGAGTAGTCTAGGATTTTTTCCTTGTAATCTTTTGTAGTTGTAATAGATGAATTTTTTTAATGAAAATCCACTTCTTTTCTGCAACTCATACTCTTCAGCTTGTTTCAATTTCCTTGACTATCTTTGTCTTCTGCATGTGAAGTTTCATTTGCTCTATTTCAATAGTTAATGCAAATATTTGTCCTCGGCTTCTGAGAGAATCTTCTTGCTCTATTTCCATAGTTTGCAAGTGTTTGTGTTCGGTTTGAGAAACTTTCATTTGCTCTAAATCAATAGTTATTGCAAGTATTTGTCTTCGGTTTGAGAAACTTTCATTTGCTCTATATACATAGTTATTGCAAGTATTTGTCTTCAGCACTGCGAAGTTTTACTTGCTCTATTTCCATAGTTTGCAAGTATTGATCTTCTGCTCTGCGAAGTTCCATTTTCTATATTTCCATAGTTATGTAAGTATTTTTCTTCTGCACTACGAAGTTTTACTTACTCTATGTCCATAGTTTGCAAGTACTGATCTTCTGCACTGCGAAGTTCCATTTTCATTTGCTCTATATCCATAGTTATTGCAAGTATTTTTCTTCTGCACTACGAAGCTTTACTTGCTCTATTTCCATAGTTTGCATATATTTGTCTTCGGTTTGAGAAACCTTCATTTGCTCTATATCCATAGTTATGTAAGTATTTTTCTTCTGCACAGCGAAGTTTTACTTACTCTATTGCAAATATTGATCTTCGGTTTGAGAAACCTTCATTTGCTCTATATCCATAGTTATGTAAGTATTTTTCTTCTGCACTGTGAAGTTTTACTTACTCTATTTCCATAGTTTGCAAATATTGATCTTCTGCACTACGAAGTTCCATTTTCATTTGCTCTATATCCATAGTTATTGCAAGTATTTGTCTTCAGCACCGCAAAGTTTTACTTGCTCTATTTCCATAGTTTGCAAATATTGATCTTCTGCTCTGCGAAGATCCATTTTCATTTGCTCTATATCCATAGTTATTGCAAGTATTTGTCTTCAGCACCGCGAAGTTTTACTTGCTCTATTTCCATAGTTTGCAAATATTGATCTTCTGATCTGCGAAGTTCCATTTGCTCTATTTCCATAGTTTGCAAATATTGATCTTCTGCACTGCGAAGTTCCATTTTCATTTGCTCTATATCCATAGTTATTGCAAGTATTTGTCTTCAGCACCGCAAAGTTTTACTTGCTCTATTTTCATAGTTTGCAAATATTGATCTTCTGCTCTGCGAAGTTCCATTTTCATTTGCTCTATATCCATAGTTATTGCAAGTATTTGTCTTCAGCACCGCGAAGTTTTAGTTGCTCTATTTCCATAGTTTGCAAATATTGATCTTCTGCTCTGCGAAGTTCCATGTGCTCTATTTCCATAGTTTGCAAATATTTATATTTAGCCTCGGCCCTTGGCTCCGCCAAAAATATTTCGCCGTTTGATTGAACTGCAGCTCAGCCAGGCATTAATTTGCCACTGATAATAATTTCTAGATAAAGTAAACCTGTTACTTGATCCATTTAGACAGTATGAACGAACCATACGTTGACTTTGTAATGAACATTGTTTTATTCAATCTTCAGTACCGCTAGTAACAAATGATTTACATTTCTCTATCACTGCTAGCAAAAGAATACTGTGAAAGACTTCTTTGGGAAAACCACTCAGACCTGCTGAGGTGAAATTCATCATTGATATAGAAGCCTTAAATGAGTAGAATGCCAAGTCCTTGGTAAAGTTTTGCCTTCCAAGGTCTGTAATTTATAAGCCTCATTTGAGCGCACCTCCTCTATCCGATAAGGTCCTTCCCACTTAGGATTAAGAGTTCCAGTCGGTGCTGCATGACTTGCTTCATTATTGCGCAATACCAAATCTCCCACTTGATAGGATCTTGGTCGTACTCGAGAATTGTAATATTGCACAATTAGATTCTTGTATTGAGCCATGCGGACATGAGCCTGCTCCCTTTTTTCTTCCAGTTCATCCAAATTCAACCGCAACTCCTGGTTATTGGTTTCAGCAGGATAATAATCTGTTCGGGTAGAGCTGGAACCAATTTCGGCTGGGATGACCGCCTCAGTGCCGTACACTAAGGAAAACGGTGTTTCCTTAGTGGAAGTGGAAGGAGTAGTTCGATAAGCCCATAATACGCTTGGGAGCTCCTCTACCCAACTTGATCCAATTTGGTATAGACGTTTTCTCAGTCCATCCTTGATTGTTATGTTGGCCAACTCAACTTGTCAGTTAGCTTGAGGGTGTGCTACCGAAGTGAAATCCTGTTCAATCTTGAGCTCGGCACACCAACTCTTGACAGGGTCATCAGCGAATTGTTTTCCATTGTCCGATATAAGGACTTGTGGAAGGCCGAAGCGGCATATGATGTTCTTCCACAAGAACTTCTTGATCTGATTCCCCGTTATTGAAGCTAAGGGTTCTACTTCCACCCATTTGGTGAAGTAATCAATGGCAACAACCAAAAATTTGACTGATCCTGGAGCTTGGGGCAGAGGTCCAACAAGATCTATCCCCCATTATACAAATCGCTAGGGACTTGTAATAGAAGTGAGCTCTTGGCTTGGCAAATGTGTCATTGGAGCATTGACTTGGCATGCTGGACACTTTTTGACCAATTCTTCTGCATCATGTCACAGAGTGGGCCAGTAGTATCTAGCAAGATAACATTTCCTTGCCAACGACCGGGCACCAGAATGATTTCCGCAGATTCCTTGGTGCATTTCTCGAAGGATGTAATCTCCTTCATCTTCAGTCACGCACTTCAACCAAGGCTGCGAAAATGATTTTTTATAAAGGTGGTCGTTGAAAAGGGCATACCTTATTGCCTTCAGACGAAGGCGCCGAGCTGCACGTTTGTCCTCGGGCTGAACTCCATGCTGCAAGAAATTAGCGAGTTCGTCCATCCAGGTATTGTGATAATCCACTTGCAGCACTTCATTAGCATCATAAGCGCGATGCTTCACCAGCTCCACAACTATCTTTTTTCCCAAAGTTGTTGAAGTGGATGATGCTAGCCGAGATAACACGTCAGCTCTTTTGTTGGCAGATCTGGGGATATGTTCAATGCTGAAGTGCTCGAATGCCTGTCCGAGCTGCAGCACTTTAGCCAAATATTTTTTCATGTTTTCTCTTTGGCCTCATAATCCCCATTGACCTGAGAAACAATCAGTTGTGAATCACTTCGGGAGATGATTCGTTCTGCCCCCAACTTTCTTGCGAGGCCTAATCTTGCTATGAGGGCCTCGTATTCTGCCTCGTTGTTAGTTGATTCAAAGTCAAATCACAAGGCGTATTCAAATTCTTCTTTGTTGGGGTTGACGATTAGGAGTCCTGCTCCACAACCATCTTTGGATGAAGACCCATCCACATAAAATGTCCAGTCAGCCACTGGCTTGATATCTTCCTCCACGGATATCCCTTCTGCCAAGAAGTCTGCTAAGGCTTGGGATTTTATAGAAGTTCTTGACTTGTATTGGATATCATACTCTGCAAGCTCCACGGCCCATTTTGTAACTCGGCCAGATGTGTCTGGCCTTGATAAGATTTTTTTTAAAGGTTGGTCAGTGACCACTATAATAGGATGAGCTTGCAGGTATGGCCTGAACTTCCTCCTTGCCACTACAAGTGCCAAGACTACCTTCTCAGCATTGGGGTATCTCACTTCAGGCCCATGTAAGATTTTGCTTGCGAAATAGATGGGCCTCTGCACATTATCCTGCTCCTTGAGCAGGACTACGCTTACAGCTTCTTTGCACGCTGAGAGGTATATATATAGCTCTTCTCCGGACAGAGGTGAAGTAAGCATTGGCACCTCAGCCAGATGGGACTTCAGCTCGTCGAAGGCTTTCTGACATTGATCGTCCCACTGGAAAGATGTTTTCTTCTTCAGAACCTGGAAGAAAGGAAGGGATCTTTCGGCCGACTTGGATAGAAATATGCTCAGCGCAGCAATTCGGCCCGTTAACCTCTGCACTTCCTTTACATTCCTAGGGGGATGCATGTTTTGTAAGGCTTCAATTTTAATAGGGTTTGCCTGTACCCCATCTTTGGAAACCATGTATCCCAAGAACTTTCCAGTGCGTACTCCAAATGTGAACTTCTTCGGGTTTAGTCTCATGCGTGAGTCTCTTAGCACAGTGAAAACTTCCCTTAAGTTTTGAATATACTGATCAAGAGTCCTGCTCTTGATAAGCATATCGTCAATGTAGACTTCCATTATCCGGCCAATTTGTTCACTGAACAAGGAATGGACCAGACGTTGATAGGTGGCCCCGGCATTCTTCAATCCAAAAGGCATAGTTACATAACAATAAGTACCTGACTCTGTTATGAAAGCAGTTTTTTCCTGATCTTCTAATGCCACGATGATCTATGATAGCCTTTAAAGGCATCCAAGAAATCAAAGATTTCATGCCCAAGGGTTGAATCCACTAACCTATCAATTTTCAGAAGTGGGTAACAATCTTTTGGACACGCTTTGTTAAGGTCAGTGTAATCGATACACATTCTCCAAGACTCATCCTGCTTGGGGACCACCACTGGGTTAGTCAACCAGATCGGATAAAGCACTTCAACAATGAATTTTATAGGCAATAACTTTTTGACTTCTTCTTCAATGACTTTATTCCTTTCTGGAGCGAAGTTCCGCTTCTTTTGCTTGACGGGCTTTGCCAAAGGATCAACATTCAGCTTATGCTCAGCTAAATGTGAAGGAATCCCTGGCATGTCTTCAGCAGTCCATGCGAAAATAATCGCGAATTCTCTCAGCAAATCCTGTAGCTGAGCTAACAGTTTGGATGGCATCCAGGTCCCGATCTTTATGACATTCTTAGGCCGGCTCGGATCCAGGACAAAGTCTTGCACTGCATCATCCGACTGCAAGTGTTCTTCATCTAAAGGTATCAGTTCATCAAGACTGACTTGTTGAACTGATTTATTTCCCTTAGTGGCAATAGCGTAGCAACTCTGTGCCACTTGTGTATCATCTTGTATAGTTGCCACTCCCCCTGGAGTGGGAAACTTCATGTTGATATGCAGAGGTGATACAATGGCCTCCAATGCCACCAAAGATGGGCGGCCCAATATGACGTTGTATGAGGATATGTCCTTGACTACCACAAAGTCTATCCATATGCATCGATAGGCAGGGGGTTTGCTAAAACTGCAGCTGAGCATGACCAGACCTGCTGGCCGCACCGCATCTCCAGTAAATCCATACAAGGAAGAAGTAACCGGCCTCATCAAGGAATCGGGTAAACCGAGCCTCTGATATACCCGATAGAACATTATATTTACGGCACTGCCGGTGTCTACATAAACACGTCAGACCTCCACAACCTTATCGGGAGGGAGGTGTATACACAGCTCTATTACTAAACCTGTGTTGTTGGAGTCCAGTGGAATGGGATCTTCTGGACCATAAGTCAGTTCTCTTGCCATCTTGGCTCTTTTAGATGGTGGTCCTGATGAGGTTCCTGAAGAACTAGGTGCTCCTTCACCTGTGTAAGGTGGACCTCCAGAGATTGTATAAATAATGGTATTGACCTGGGGCCGACCTGCAACCCCATGCCTTCCTTGCCCCTCATCATCGTCATTCCTACGCTGTCGAGGCGGGGATTCTGGTCGGCATCTGTCCTTTTGAGGGTCTTTATGAAAATCCAGACGGTTGTTCAGGCGTGATCGAGGGTCATAAAACTGCTTTAAATAACCCTGTTTGATCAGTTGTTTGATAGCCTGAGCCAGCTGCCTGCAATCTTCTGTATCATGCCTGATATCTCTATGGTAGCGGCAATAGAGTTTTGGATTTCACTTTGTCCTAGGCCCGTACAGAGGCTTTGGATCTGTCCTCAGACCGTCTTTCTCCATGACGGTCAAAATGTAATCTTGTGAGGCCAACAGGGGGTAAGCCCTCTTTACCACCTTTGTCTTTTCCATCCATGCGATCGAACGCGCTGCGCCGATCATGGTCTTTTCCTTCATTGCGCCGATCCTCCTTTTTTGAACTAGATCGGCTTTCTTGCCGGGCTCCGTGCTCGGCTTCTCTCTTCAATCTGTTTGCCTCCTCTCCTCGGGCAAACTGGTGAGCTTTCTCCAAGCATTCTCATAGAGTTATGGGCCCCTCTTCAGCTAGTTGAGAGAAGAAACGGCCAGCTTAGAGACCATTAATAAAAGCAGCAGCTTTGACACCTTCGTTTCTGTCACTGACCTTCAGTGACTCATCTGAAAAAAGCTGCATGTATTTTAACACAGATTCATCTGGACCTTGTCTCAAGGTCATCAGATGAGTTGAGTTCTTCACAAATGGGGTGCTGGACACAAACTGTGACTTGAACTTCTGTGCCAGCTGTTTAAAAGACTTCACAGACTTTGATGGAAGCTCTTGGAACCATCTCCTGGCCTTTCCCCTTAAATATAAAGGGAATGTTTTGCAACGCAGAGGGTCTGGGATGTTTTTCAGACTCATTGCAGTTTGAAACTGGAAGAGATGATCCGTTGGGTCCGTGGTCCCATCATAAGTGTCCATCTTTGGCACCTTAAAGCTGTCTGGCGCCAAGTACTCTGCTATATCCCAGGAAAAAGGACTTTCCTGGACTGCCTGTACAAACTCTTGCCTGTGCTCTTCATAGTAAGCTCTCGGCCTGCGAAGAACTTCTTCGTCCTTGGGGATTAGAGACTTTGACCTCACACTTAAGTGAGGTCTGACATATGTTCTGACTCCACGGTTGGAGCTTTGAAACTGTGTCTTCTAGCATTCGCCATAAAACCTTTAAGCGGTCTAGAGGACTGGTTTTGCGATGCTTCTCTAGGGGGAAGATGTGGATCTTCCTCCATATTTTGCACCTCTGGCTGTTTGCCTTTGAGATGCTGTACCATGGCTTCAAACACGTACATGTTCTCTGCAACGTATTTCATTGCTTTATCCCTTTCTTCCCTTGAAACTTCTGGGACAGGGTTAGGATTAGACATAGGCAATTCAGGTACCCGAGAAACCTGTTCTGGGACACCTGAACTAGTAACCATGCGTCGTGGTTGGTTAGATGACTCACCCAAACCTTCACGACGACCTTTCGTCATAGATAGACGTTGGCTGTTTTGAGTTTGAACTTTTTACTGGATTAAGGGACTAAGGGACCCTCCTTCCAGCGCCAAATGATGAAGTCACATCTTCACCAAGGGTCAAAGATGACCTCAAGTAGACGACGTCAGTTAATGGGAAGAGTTGTTAACTGGTTTGAAGATTGGTGCTGGAATAACTTCCTGAATGTCCTGCACAAGGAAGCAAAGATCAGAGGTCCCGGGGGGATGACCCCGGGAAAAACCCTCCGATGCTTAAGTCAGTTTGGGCCATTTCTCACTAAGAATGTAATTTAGTGTATGGAGTTAGAAAATTCTCACATGTCTTAGCCGAAGAGAAAGTTCAGTGTATTAGCTCCAGGCTGTATGAGGAATAGATTTTGGATTCGGATCCCTTTTCAGGTCTGTATTGGCTTGCTTTTATTAACCTTTTCTCGCCCTTAGCCTCTGATGACGGATGAGATGTTTGCTTTGGGCAGAAAGCCTAGGACACCGTAGGTCTGCTGATGTGACTGGTAGACCGGCTGATGTGACTAATAGGTCTGCTGGAGTGACCTTGGCGTGTGCAGGCTGAATAGCCAGCTGTAGTCACTATATTTGAATTGCACTTCTGCCTAATGGTTCCTCGATGTAACGCTGTTCTTGATTCCTTCGCTGAAGTGCCTAACTAAACCTTGCCGAAGTGCAAGGTCAAGTCTTGTTGAAGTGCAACGTTGAATCTAGCTGAAGTGGTCTGAGGTGTAGCACTTGAGCTGAAGCTGATGTTGGGGTTCGGTGCCGAGGTGCCGTCCTTGGCATATTCTTCGATAGCAGAAAGGATGCCATGGAGCTCAGCCGAAGTGCAATCACGGCTGAACAGCAATACTTGGGTGCTGAACTGCTAGAGTTGTACCGTTGACTGTTGTTGACTAACAGACGATTAATTATGGTTTATCAAGATGAATTCTCCTACCATAAGTGCATATATTTATCATGCATATCAGTTGATTCCTCTTCTAATAGTTTGAAAACACGAATCTGAATGTGTAAGTAGTTTCGAGAAAGAGCACTTTCCAAGAAGGATCTACTCCGCCTTGTATATTATCTGAGCACGAAGCATTTCTTGCTTATTGGCTTTCAATCTTTGTCTGTCCTAATTCTCCAATGCTGAACGAAGGCTCTTCTCAGCCCGCAAAGAGCTCTACTACTATACTAACTCTCGACACAAGCACTTTTTGAACATTTTCTACAACAAATCTAAATTCAGTGACATTTTCCCATCAAGAATCCATCTGCATACAGAGTAAATATAGACATTGCAATGATGGAGTTTCACTAAAAGTGTAGATTTTTGTTTTCAAATATGTACAACTTATCTTTCTATTACGTTCAACTACGATTTATTCCTTTTTCATTTTTATGTACTCAGAAAGTGTTGCTCAACTTTAATTATATAAAATCCCAATTGTTCTATTTTATCATTTTATTTTCTTATTTACATCGGCCTTACAGTGTCCCAGTAACTGAACAGGAGGTGACTGCACCCGACGCAATTTGGTATTCTAATTTAATTTCAATTATGCCTACACCGTCTCAACGGTGCTAGTGGTACCGTCTTTTGATGTCCACTGCATTAAATACAAACTATTACAACAGCTATCACTATCACCATGGTGTTCCACACACCAATAAGACTGTAGCAACAACTACACACCGTCATATCGGTGCTCTATACCCACTAATCATTCTGATCACGGTGTTGATGATATTGTTGTGTGAAGAGTTTTATTGACACAACACTTCATCAAATGAGTTTTTTCTATTTTTCTATTTTTCATGAAAAAAATTATGAATATTTGATCTTAGCCAATAATCCAAATGCTCCTGTTGACCATACAGTCTATACAGCAGGTTCTGTCGCTTCATCGAATAAGTGGTTTCCGTAAAGTACGGTATACGCCTCATGCATCCACCTGGCTTTATATCTCTATGTAGTTGAATGGGATATTTTTGGTACATAACACTGTCATTCCCAGTGTACAAGTCAATTAATAGAAAAGCGCAATCCCAGTGCAACACCATGGCGGTGTATGCGTAATCCATATAACAGATTCTGTGATATCCGTTTAACATTAAAAGACATTTTCAGAAAAAGCGATAAATGATTGTAGCCCACGGCAAATTAATTTCAACCCCTAGGCCCGACGTAATTTCCACCCAAGAATATAGGGTTGGACACTTTAACCTGATTTTAGCACTAAAGACTCTAAGGCTAGCCTCCAAATTCATCTTCTTCCTTCATGTTTATCCATAAGAAGGCTTGATTGCTTTAAATTATTACTTTGATCGTGTCTTGATTTATATTTAATGGCCCAATCAATGGATGATTAGACATCAAATATCCATAGAGGTTCAATGGCTTCAAATTAATCTATGATTATTTAAGAGAATGATCCAAAGCATTTGTAAAAGGCATTCAAAGATAGTGCAAGAAGTTTTGTTGCATATTTATTCCAAGTTTATTGGGATAATTTATAACAGAAATAAATGGTCCATGTTTCAATAAGGTCTAAGACCTAGAAGACATTTATTATGAACTCCTTTGTGTTTCAGTAGGTGAGTTGGAACACAGAAGCTGATTAAGGATACACTCTTACTATGCTTTCATAGTCATTTTCATCTTTTAGGCTTGTAAAGTTTAAATTAGTTTTGTGTAATTGTTTTAATAGTGTAACTAGAAGACCAAATTAATGCTAGCATGAGCTCAAATTCATACACTCTTACTATGCTTTGCCCCCACACTTCCAACAATCAGGGGATAATTAAATTTTTTTTTTAATTGCCCATATGCATAATTTAGTCGACAACTACAAGGTATTTTGAGGTTAAGACCCCTCTCGATCGATGTTGTGATTGTTTTAATCATGTGAGCTCCTGAAAAAAGCCGAAGATGACATGTCGTTTCAATAGTAAAACTAAGCCTTAGAGCAAAAGGTCATTCTCTGGTCTTTAGGGCCACCACGTTCCATGCCTAAGAAGCATTGTGGAAGATGCAAATCAGAAGCCCAACAACTTACTAGGTTGGGTGAGAACTTATGCAGTGACTCACGGAAGGTGTCCCCCGTAAACCAAGCCTTCGGCCTAACAACAGTGGAACACTCATACTGTGGGTGTCACTGGAATCGAATTCTTGACTATTAAAACAAATTCCAATCCGAATACCGATTGGGCTATGCCCAGAGTCACTATCCCTTAAGCTCGTTCTATTAAAGGACATGTTTTGATTTGCTTTAAGAATGAGGCAAAAGATCTCTACACAGTTTGGATGTGATTCATTTTTCAGCTCCTATGATGAAACGATTTAACCACAACTGCATATCATTGATGCATTTAGCTTGACCAGTGGAGAATATCCATATTTAAAAATTGATGATAGTTTTACTAATTTTGTGCAATATATAATACTTTCTCGGACCCAGTTTTATTTCCATATACATAAAATAGAAAGTAATACAAAAACATCATTTAGTATATTTTCTGGTCTTTAAAACTATTTTTACTTTTTATTTTTACCCTTTTTTTGTATTACTTTGCTTATATTTCATGCTTTCTTTTTATTTGTTGCTTAGAAGGATAAATCTGATAAGCTTATTATGGAAAGTCGACAACATATTTGAATTGTCTAAGAAGAAATAATGGACTACAAAACTAGACTAGATGGAGTAATGGTTATCTCATATTACATCCTCCTCATCCTCATCCGGACCCAGTATATCCCAACGACAGCAAAAGCTATCATTAGGGTCTGGGGAAGATAAGTGGTAGGCAGACAATACCTCTATCCCAAGGGGATAGGGAGCCTGCTTCCAGTGAGACCCCGGGCTCTATATGTACCATCATAAATAACATAATAATAGAGATATTCTGTGCTAGTGTGCTAGTGAGGAAATTCAAGGAATATAAAAAAAACTTTCAATATTAAAATACAAATCAGTGTATATGTACATGTAATGTAAAACAACGGTATAACGGTATAACATACGCAACCAAGTGGAAAGTCAACCTAAAGTGTAGATAGTGTCTACGTCTATCTATGTCCCTAAATATACTCTAAAGTGTCCCTATATATGGCCTATACGTCGTTAACCTTAATCTTATGTCTCCATGAACTCCTATCCTGAACCTTGTCCTCAGAGAGATGCAAATCTAGTAGGTCGTGCCTTATCTGCTCATCCCAAGTCAGTTTGGGCCTGCCTTTACTCCTGTTTCCCACTACAATGAGGCTTTCAATTGCTCTGACCGACGCCGTTGTCTGTCTCCGCTTGACATGCCCAAACCATCTCATTCTTCCCTCCCTTATATTATCTGCTATACTAGCCACGCCTAACCTTTCTCGAAACACTTCGTTTCTGATCTGGTCTTGCCTTCTATGCCCATACATCCACCTTAACATCTTCATCTCTGGCACTTCCATCTTCTGTAATTGTGATCTCTTGATTGCCCAGCAATCTGTCCTATATAGTATTGCTGGTCTCACTGTCACCCTATAAAATTTTCTCTTTAATTTAGTTGGGAAATTTTTGTCACACAGCACCCCTGAGGCCGCCTTCCATCTACACCAGCCTGCTTGAGCTCGATGTGCTACATCATTATCTATGTCACCATTCTGCTGCACAAATGATCCTAGGCACTTAAACTACTTACCTGTGGTACCACTTGACCATCGATGGTGAGTTGGCTATCCTAATTGTAAGCTACGCCGCTGAAGGCGCAGTGCAGATACTCGGTCTTAGAACGGCTAATCTTTAAGCATTTTCACTCTAAAACACCTCTCCACTGCTCTAGTCTCATAGTCAGTGTAGCGCCCCGCTCCCGAGCTCTAGCATCAGGAATAGTGCACCCGCCGTATCTCGCTAAGGAGAATACAAGGCGTCGAATTAATCTCTTACATGTCAGAAATGACGTAGAAATTTTTCTCGCGGAAACGTAAATCATAACTTAAATTAAACTCCAACAATCGTCATTACATTACAGAATAAAAATTCTGATAATAAAAGTACTAAGAAGTCTCTGAAAATCCCCAAAAGGTAACTAAGAACAGTCAGCTGCAGGTCCCATCGTATCCTAGATGCAGCTATCAACCAGCCCACTCTGCTATGTCCTTCCCGTCCTCAACGAAGATGCGCTCGTAGTCCTCATCCGGCTCACCTGGGAAGTAGGGGTGAGTGACAGAAATCACCCAGTAGATGCCCGCCTCAAACAAATACAAAACATACATACCGAAATGATATAACCACATAGCACATAAAAACAAGTTAAAACCACATAGCACATAAAAACAAGATAAAACCACATAGCACATAAATATAAGATAAAACCACATAGCACAAAAATATAAGATAACATGCATAAGATAAAGTAAGTGCGGTAAGTAAAGCACTCCACATAAAAATGCGCAACTACGTGATGCATGCTCAATCCACGTGTCACACGCAACAAAAATCATATCGCGCAAAATGCCGATATCTCCACCGTGCAATGCATGAACCTGGGTCCTACTGAGTGGCTGTGGGTCGTATCCACCCACAGTCACCATACTGAGTGTGTGTGGCCGCGCCACCGTACACCATCCTGAGTGTGCGTGGCCCCGCCACCGTACACCATCCTGATCGCCCGTGACCCGTACGTCACGACCTGCCATAATGCAACGCACGTGCCATGAATGCAAAAACACAATCGTCTGAGGCCTCTGGTCCATCCTCACCATCATTCGGCACTCAAATTTAGGTTCGTAAATTTTCCGAATATTAGAAAGTTGTTATTTATCATCTCCCTTAATTTTCCCTTAGCTTGTATTAATTTTCTAAAATGTTCTACTAATTTTCTCTATTTCTCCCTTATTTAATTCTATTTATTACTATTTATTTTTAATTTCTTGAATTTACCAAACTTTAGAAATTAAGTAGAAATAATTTAATTTTAACCCTTTATATTTTCTGGAATTTATTTGAATTTTACTGGTATTTAATTATATTTTTCTATATATATTTTTTGAGTGGTTAATGGCCCGCCTTCGGTCCGATCCGCTGGCCAGCAGGCTCGGTCCGTTGGTCGGCCTGTTCTCTGCCTTAAATTAATTTAATTTTTATCTACTGGTTGTTCCACCAGTGGCAACGCGCGCTGTGATTCGTTTTTCGATCCCAACCCCCATTTTCTCCTATTTCCAGTCTATACGAACCTATTCTAAGGCCAAAACACAACTTTTTAAAGGTCCTAGTTTAACAGTTCCCCCTTTTTTTTCAATTCTTTAAGGGTATTTTTTTTGTTCCGGTTCAATCTTACCACCAAATTCACACACATACAAGCACATAGTAGCCATAAACAATATATCTCATGCTTTCCAACATATACAAAATTTACAACTTAAACCAATAAACACAACGAAACAAAATTTACAACTTAAACAAATAAAAAACAACGAAACAAAATTTACAGCTTAAACAAATAAAAACAACGAAACACATTAGTATACTATCAAAGCATGCATGAATCATAACCGTTTGAGGGGGGAAGAGGCACCTACCTTTTTGACGAATTAACTTCCTTCTCCACTAGGCTCGAATCTAAACAATTGTAGTATAAACATCAATACCTAATAATAAAGGTTAATTTGGCTTACTTATTATAATTAGTTCCTAGCTTTCTATTTTTTTTTGCTGTTTGTCATACCAACATACACACACACACACACACACACATATATGTATTCTTATAATTTATATTATAAAATATGAATGTACCATTTTACAAATCTTTTGGCCCCTTTTTAACAACTGTTACACAAACCAATATATACATATATATTACAAAATAGCGATTTCAAACTTAACTTAATTTTGTTTGGCCAGTGTTGCGAAACAGTAATTCACCTTTGATTTTTTTTATTCATATATATACATATATCCAATTCATATATACACCATACATATCATATATAGCTTGGAAATCATATATTTTGAAAACTTGCACATTCAACATACAATCAATGATAAGGCCAAAATACACCCACTGAACACTCTTATAATTCTCGGCTCTTTTTTTTTTCTCATCAAAACACAATTTCCTTATACTATAATCTAGCCACACAACATTTCAAATATAAATATTTATTTTATATATACTAAACGATGTTGACAAAACGCCAAATACTTTATCTAAAATATAAAGCTTCTGTAAAAAAGAAAAGGATCCGCTCTTTTAAAATATACTACATCAATCTATACAAATCACAATTATGTATGCATGATCTAATTTGATATAAAAATAGCATAATAGCTTTGTAAAAACATAGCAAATCAGGAATAGTGCACCCGCCGTATCTCGCTAAGGAGAATACAAGGCGTCGAATCAATCTCTTACATGTCAGAAATGATGTAGAAATTTTTCTCGCGGAAATGTAAATCATAAGTTAAATTAAACTCCAACAATCGTCATTACATTACTGAATAAAAATTCTGATAATAAAAGTACTAAGAAGTCTGTGAAAATCCCCAAAAGGTAACTAAGAACAGTCAGGTGCAGGTCCCATCGTATCCTAGATGCAGCTATCAACCAGCCGACTCTGCTATGTCCTTCCCGTCCTCAACGAAGATGCGCTCGTAATCCTCATCTGGCTCACCTGGGAAGTAGGGTGAGTGACAGAAATCACCCAGTAGATACCCGCCTCAAACAAATACAAAACGTACATACCGAAATGATATAACCGCATAGCACATAAATATAAGATAAAACCACATAGCACATAAATATAAGATAAAACCACATAGCACATAAATATAAGATAAAACCACATAGCACATAAATATAAGATAACATGCATAAGATAAAGTAAGTGCGGTAAATAAAGCACTCCACATAAAAACGCGCAACTACGTGATGCATGCTCAATCCACGTGTCACACGCACAAAAATAATGTCACACAAAATGCCGATATCTCCACCGTACAATGCATGAACCCGGGTCCTACTGAGTGGCTGTGGGTCGTACCCACCCACAATCACCATACTGAGTGTGTGTGGCCGCGCCACCGTACACCATCCTGAGTGTGCGTGGCCCCGCCACCGTACACCATCCTGAGCGCCCGTGAACCGTACGTCACGACCTGCCATAATGCAACGCATGTGCCATGAATGCAAAAACACAATCGTCTGAGGCCTCTGGTCTATCCTCACCATCATTCGGCACTCAAATTTAGGTTCGTAAATTTTCCGAATATTAGAGAGTTGTTATTTATCATCTCCCTTAATTTTCCCTTAGCTTGTATTAATTTTTTAAAATGTTCTACTAATTTTCTCTATTTCTCCCTTATTTAATTCTATTTATTACTATTTATTTTTAATTTCTTGAATTTACTAAACTTTAGAAATTAAGTAGAAATAATTTAATTTTAACCCTTTATATTTTCTGGAATTTATTTGAATTTTACTGGTATTTAATTATATTTTTCTACATATATTTTTTGAGTGGTTAATGGCCCGCCTTCGGTCCGATCCGCTGGCCAGCCGGCTCGGTCCGTTGGTCGGCCTGTTCTCTGCCTTAAATTAATTTAATTTTTATCTACTGGTTGTTCCACCAGTGGCAACGCGCGCTGTGATTCGTTTTTCGATCCCAACCCCCATTTTCTCCTATTTCCAGTCTATAAGAACCTATTCTAAGGCCAAAACACAACTTTTTAAAGGTCCTAGTGTAACAGTTCCCCCTTTTTTTTCAATTCTTTAAGGGTATTCTTTTGTTCCGGTTCAATCTTACCACCAAATTCACACACATACAAGCACATAGTAGCCATAAACAATATATCTCATGCTTTCCAACATATACAAAATTTATAACTTAAACCAATAAACACAACGAAACAAAATTTACAACTTAAACAAATAAAAACAACAAAACAAAATTTACAACTTAAACAAATAAAAACAGCGAAACACATTAGTATACCATCAAAGCATGCATGAATCATACCCGTTTGAGGGGGAAAGAGGCACCTACCTTTTTGAAAACTTGCATATTCAACATACAATCAATGATAAGGCCAAAATACACCCACTGAACACTCTTATAATTCTCGGCTCTTTTTTTTCTCATCAAAACACAATTTCCTTATACTATAATCTAGCCACACAACATTTCAAATATAATTATTTATTTTATATATACTAAATGATGTCGACAAAATGCCAAATACTTTATCTAAAATATAAAGCTTCTGTAAAAAAGAAAAGGATCCGCTCTTTTAAAATATACTACATCAATTTATACAAATCACAATTACGTATGCATGATCTAATTTGATATGAAAATAGCATAATAACTTTGTAAAAACATAGCAAATATAAGGATACCTGACTCGTATCTTGATTAAACATGATACACGAAGGATGGATGAAGAACGGATTAAAATTAGTTGAATTCCTTCCTAACTGCTGGCGACCGTCTGGGAGAATAAAGGATGGTGCTGCTTTTGTTTTTGAAATATACAGAATATGGAGTTGATCTTTGGGAGAAATAGGCATCCAGTTTGTTCTCTCTCTTTTTATTCTTTTTTTTCTTTTTGATACAATAAAGGGTGGCCTGCCGTTGATGCTCTCAGGAATAGGGCCGAAAGTTTTTCTTAATGAAGATGGTGATTTTTGATTTTCTGTTGAATGTGTGTATAGAAATAGAGGGATGTAGAGTAGAATCTTTGGGGGTTTAGGTTATCTTGTTCTAATTTGAATTTGTAATTTGATTTACATTTTATCTTTTATTTATTTCCTAGTCACATTAGGATTCTAGAGTTTTTATTTTATTTTATTTCCTATTATTATTTTTCAACCGTGTGTGTGTAGTGATACATAATATATATCTTTTGTTATTTCATGTTATTAACGTGTGTGCATGCATGTGTATAGCCTACAAGACACGGGTCATAACACTCAGGGTATGTCTACTTTCTGCGACTAATACAATATCGTCAGCAAAAAGCATACACCACGGAACTGCCTCCTGTATCGGCTTTGACAACTCGTCACTGCAAAAAGAAATGGGCTCAACGCAGACCCTTGATGGAGACCGACCTCCACCGGAAAGAAGTCCGTATTTCCCACAGGCGTACGAACGGTTGTTTTTGTCCTAGCATACATATCTCTAATTATGTCTATATACTTCATAGGGATCCCTCTTGCATTCAGACTATCCCATATCAGGCTACGCGGCACACTATCATATGCTTTTTCAAGATCGATGAAAACTATATGTAAATCGCGCTTCTTCTCCCTATACTTCTCCATTAATCTCCTGAGAATGTTTATTGCTTCCGTAGTTCACCTTCCTGGCATAAAACCAAATTGGTTCGCCGTAACCTGAATTTCTCTCCTAATTCGAGTGTCAATTACTCTCTCCCATAACTTCATGGTATGGCTTAGCAACTTAATCCCTCTATAGTTCCCACAACACTGTGTGTCTCCTTTGTTCTTATATAGGAGGACCACGACACTATTTCTCCACTCATCTGGGATCTTTCCTGTTTTGTAAATACGGTTGAACAGAGTAGTTAGCAATTGGAGCCCTTCCTCTCCTAAATACTTCCACGCCTCAATGAGTATGTTATCTAGGCCGACCGCTAGCTTTAGCTCTTCCCATCTTCTTCAGTGTTTTCATCACCTCTCCTTGTATGATGTTCATCACCTCTCCATGATATGTTCAATAAATTTGTATCTCAAATAACAGACTTTGTAATTAGACAATATAAAAAATCTACACATATTTTTAAGATTTTAATTGATTGAGGAACATCAATTCTTTGTTCTGAAAGTTTAAAATTTGTTTCAGATATATGATGTTATATTACATAATTTGATGGACTCGATGAAAAGAGGGATGGGAGGGAATATACAGCGAAGGCAAACAAAAACAGAAAAGATCAGGATAGCTCCCAAAGCGTTGCTCATTGATACTCAAATAATAGATTCTATTACAGATGTCGTCGGTTTAATTCTTGAGAACCACAGTATCCAGGTTAAAGTCTTACCGTCATCGATTTATATCAAACGGGCTTGACCTTGATCCATTGTAGGCACGTAGTAAAAGCTCTCACATAAAAACTGTCAAATAAACCTGATTTACATATTATATAAAGTTTCTTGAAGTTAAGCGGTAAAAATATTCTAAGTCATGGTACGACTTTCTTTTTTACTACAACAAAAGAAGAGGATAAATATAGGAGGAGGAGACAATGGGGCGTGGGAACAGCAAAAACAGGGCAGATATGGACTGCGCCTAAATTAAAGAGTCCAAACCCATCTCCTTTCTGGGACCCGGAAACCGAATCCTGACCTCATCATCCAGCTCAATACCTGTGTCCGTGTTTTGTGCCTCGTTGGCACCCTTTCCCACCGTGGCTTCCTCCAAGACTACCCTGGGACTTTCTCTTTTTCTTATTTTTTCTTCCGCCCATTCAGATGCTATTTGCAGGAGGGGTATCAATTAGTTCCCGGCGAAGACGAATTAAATTATAATTTAAGTCACTCGTATTTATATAAATAATCTAATGAAATAAAATTAGTATGGTAAATCACCAGTGTAGAATGTTCAATATGATTCTAATTTTAATTCTGGAATAAGTTTTTTTTTTAACATATTGTAACATTTTTTATGCTAATTATTTTTATTGTTTTATGTTAGTTTATTTCTTTTGCATAATAAAAGAAATAAAAAAGATTTGAACTTTATTTAAATAATACATTTTATTTATAATCATGATTATAGTTCACATTCCAAACACAACCTTAGTTCCGTAGGTATGGGGGAGAGGGAGGGAGGGGGCGCAGTGATCAGTTTGAATCTTAGAGCAAAATGTCATTTACTATCTCTGAAGGCCCATCGACTCAGCCCCAAAGAGCATTGTGGAGGATGCAAATCAAGAGCCCACGGCCTTTCTCTTGCCCCAAGGATTATTGTAGAGGATGCAAGTCTTCTAAGTTGAGTGAGAACTTACGCAGTGACTCACACAAGGTGTAACCCCGCTTGCTAGAGAGTTGAGTGAGAACTTACGCAGTGACCTACACAAGGTATAACCCCGCAAACCAGGTCTTCCGCCTAGCCGCAGTGGAACATCCATACTATGCATGTCTCTGGATTCGAACTCTTGACCTGAACAAATCCCAACCTGAGTACCAACTGAGCTATGCCCTGGAAACGTGATCATTTTGGATCTATTGTTACAAGATTTTAATTTTCCCCTTGATATAAAATATAAACTGACTTCTATTTGACTTCTTTTTATGCAATACCTATGTGATGAATCTAAAAAACCTAGATTCTATAAAAAAGGGAAAACGAAGATGATGGTTGATTTTGTGGTGCGTTGCCAACATGACACAAATGATTAGGCATGGCTTTTACAAGAAAGTTAACTATAAAAAGAAAAACCTATACACTCCACAAACTATGTAGACGTTTATAATTTCTAAACTGTAGCATATTTTACTAGTAACTGCTATATATATGAATATTTACTCTATACCTCATTAGATAATGGATAGATGTCACTCAGTTAGACACGACCAGCCTGCTAATTTGATATTGCTCTTATTTATATATATCTTATATATTAGATATTAAATAAGCAATAATTACTCCGAAAATGTAATACACGTCCAAAATGTATTTTGATAGCTCAGTTCGAGTATATTGTAAAATAAACCATGTTCAAGTCAAATTAATGCTGTAGACTTGAATTACAGATGAAATATTTTGCGATTAAACATTCATTCAACAAAGGTTTTTTAAGTAACAAGTCTAAGACATTTTCGGTGCACTAGGCTCCTGTGTTTGTGCAAGATTCAGAGAGAGACCAGATTGTTTCGCGATCCGTAGCCTTACCCTACAATTTGTGCAAGAAGCAGCTTCCGCCGCTCGAATCCATGACCTCAAGGTCACGAAGAGCAACTTTATCAGTTGCTCCAAAGTCCGCCCCTCTTTTGATAACAAGTCTAATCTACTTAAACTATACTCAAATCAGACTAGATTAAAATATTTCAAATGAATAACAACTTGTAATTTGAGCAATACAAGGGAGGTGGATGTGATTGACCCCTTCAAAAACCTTTTTTTTTATATAAAAAAAAAAAAAAAAAAAACCAAGAAGGGATGCATCCAATTGATTCAGAATTGTGTAGCATTTCCATCCGCAATACTAATCTCATGACAACCCAGCCGCCCACATCTACCGCTCTCCTCCTCCTTTCCCTATCTTTGTTGTGAGGATATTATTTATACCCTCATCCATTTAATATTGTATTCCCTATGGATATTTCCAAGTAAACTTCTCCCCTTTTCCCTCTATATATTTCTCCAGTATCTCTAACTCAAACATTCATTATTTAATTTTCCTATTTTCTACATCATGATACCCTTTGCCAAGAAAGTGTAATCCTCTTCCTTAGCCACCCCAAATGCCATGACTTGCGGAAATAGTACTTCCCCTTTTCCTTCCACCCCCACAACCACCGAAACAGCGTTTTATTCAACCCTATTCCACCACCCTCCTTCAAGCTCTATTGATTTTTTCTTCCAACTACCAAAAGGGATCCGGGTGGGATTGGTTTCTTGGATGATATTGGCGGGCAGTGTTGATGGATGTGTCTATGCTTGTACAGAGAAAGTTTAGGGTTTGAGAGCTGTTGGATGAGAGGAGGGTTGATGATCATCTTGATAATTTAGATGAAATTGAGAAGTCATATTTGAAAACGCCTTAAAGCAAAATTGCAACAGCTAAAGATGAGAAAAGAAAGGAGTTTCCACCACCTTTATCTTTTGCGCCACGATGGTAAGCCATGTATTTTCTTCGACCCATGAGAACAGACGGAAGATTACAGCTTACGGAGGTGAAGATTTTCCCGGCCGGAGATTCTCCGGGCTTCACGACAGGATGGACGGTTGAGATTGCATCTTATCCCCGAAGATGACGATGTGGTAGAACAGAAGAAGAGGAGGAGATGGAAGAAGAAAAGAAAATGAGAGGGAAGAGTCTATTCAGAATATGATAATGAAAATTTGGAAATACAGTAATAGATGATGTGTTGGAGGATGAATGGGAAGAGGGACTAGGCGAAGGTCAACAAGTGTCTCCGACCAGTAGAGGCGGCGGCGGCCAGGACAGTGCTAGAAGATGGTTGTGAGGAGGTGAACAATCATCACCACCATCACCGTCATGTGTGGAGGCAACATTATGTGACAATTAGTTAATGTTGGTTAACGTCGAGCATGAGGATTTTTTGTACCTCAGTTGTACGAAAGACTTATTGATACAATAATAAATTATTTATAATTAATATATCAGGTGGTTTCTGCCATATATGGAAAGGAATTCTGTATCAGTTGTACGAAAATCTATTGATGTAACAATAAATTTATTTATAATTAATACATTAGATGGTGTCTCATTTCGTTTCAATGATGACAGAAAGTCCACATGTTTCAGCTTAAGGCTAAATCCGCTTCTACTGTCTCTTTTTGTGAATCAGGGTGGGAGGTGTGGTTCATACTTGCACTCAAGGTTTTCCAATGTACAAATAGATTGCAGTGCAAATTTATCTATAAATGGTAATGTACCATCACAACCAACTTTTTCATTTACAATGGAGTGAAGATCTTCACTTGGAATAAAATGGAATAAAACAAAATAGTCACTAAATTGCCTAGGCTTCTTATATTAATAAGTAGCAGTTGATTGACATTGACGTAATTTTTATTGTGGGGTGTTATACCCCGGAAATTTTCGAGTTTTGCCGTTAAGGATAATTTAAAACTAGAGTAGACCGTTGGGTGTAACGACCCCTCGGAGTTAAATTAATCATTGCGAATCGTTTTTGTTCAAGTGATCCATAATCTTAAAGAGGTATTAAATTTATATATAAGATAATAAAGGGGGCAGGAAATAAATGAAAATAATAATAATAATAATAATAGTAATAATAGAAGAAAAAAATGATAAATAAGTAAATAAACTTTTAAAGAAAAAAAGGAGGAGAGACGGTTGGGGAAAAAAGAAAAAAAAAAGAAGAAAAAAAGAAAATTTAGATAAGAGATAATAGGTGGCGAGAGGTGAGGGAGAAAAAAATAAAAAAAATAATAATAAACAAATAAACAAATAAAGCAAATATAAAATGTAGGAAAAGGTAATGGGTGTCCGTAGGTGATAAAGTGGAAAAGGAAAAAATAAAATAAATAAAATAAAATAAAGGAGAGGGCTTCCAACGTGGGTAGTGGGGTAACAAACCCCCCAAATTTTTGCTCTTTCCATTATCCCTATAAACTACCCTTTTAATTCTCTGCCAAGGAGTGAAAAGTGAAAACAAAGAAAAAAAGGGGACAGAGGCAGGCAGCGGGACGGAGAGGGAAAGGAGAAGAAAGGAAAACTGTCCCTAATCCGGTAAAGAGTATAGTTGTCCGCAATCGAGGTAGGTTCTCTTTTCTCCCTCCAATTGGTACAAATTCAAGCATGCATTGGTGATATATATGTGTTTTTGTTGATTTAATTGTTGAAATCTATAGCCCTGTTAATTATCTGTGAAAAAGGATGAATTTTGATTACTGTGGATGCGTTTGATTACTTGGAATACGTTTGATGACTGTGGAATGCGTTATACTGGTTTGCGTGGATTGGATTTGATTTTAGGGAAAAATTTGATAATCAAAATATACTGAATTTGATTTAGGAAAAATTTGATAATCAAAATAGTAAAACTGATTTGGTTTGGTTTTAGGGAAAAAATTTGATAATCAAAATAGTATCTTTGCGCATGCGAGTCTGTGGAATGCTGCGCAGAAGTCTATGCGATGCGGTGCTTCTACGTCTATCTGATTTGATGTTAGGGATGAATTTGATATCAAACGAATTTCTAGGATTTATTTTATTAATGTTATTTAATTGATTAAAATAGTATTAAATATAGTAAAAATATAAGTAAATATCGGAAAGTCATAATAAATTCCAGAAATTATAAATACTGAAATTAAATGATTTTCATCAAATTTCTGTGTTAGCGGGTCGATTGTGCGTAGGCCCTGACCCATTTACTTAATATATATAAAATAAAATAAAATAAAATAATCTAATAAGCCGACCGCGGGCCGGGCCGAATGGCCAACGGACCGGACCCCAGTTGGCTGGCCTAATTAAAAGGAAAAAATAATAAAAATAATATAATTCTGAATTTGTGGAAATTCTATAAATGTTATTTTAAAAATAATATTAATTCTGAATTTGTGGAGTAATTCTGTAAATGTCATTTAATTAATTTTAAATAGTAATAATTATAGGGAAAATATAAATAAAATCGGAAAATTATATATAAATTCCGAAAAGTACAAAATGCTGAGATTAAATTATTTTTACTAAAGGTCATTAATTGTGATAATTCATTTAAATTGGATAATTGGTAATAAATAGAAATAAATTAGAAAAAATGAGAAAAAAATATAGAAAATGCACAATAAATATATACAAGCCATGAAAAAATAGGTTTAACGTCAAACAACATTAAATCATTACTCGGATAATAAATGAACCTAGATTTGAGTGCCGGAGGATGGCGAGGATGGGCCAGGGGCCTCAGACGATCTTTAAATGAACCTAGATTTGAGTGCCGGAGGATGGTGAGGATGGGCCAGGGCCTCAGGCGATTGTGTTTTTACATTCATGGCACGTGCATTGCATTGATGGCGGGTCGTGACGTACGGGTCACGGGCGCTCAGGATGGTGTACGGTGGCGGGGCCACGACACTCAGGATGGTGTGCGGTGGCGCGGCCACGCACACTCAGTATGGTGACTGTGGGGTGTACGACCTGCAGCCACTCAGTAGGACCCGGGTTCATGCATTGCACGGTGGAGATATCGGTATCTTGTGTGACATGACTTTGTTGCGTGTGACATGCATAGTAGGACATGCATCACGTTGTTGCGCATTTTTATCTGGAGTGAATTACTTTTCCGCATTCATATGCTTATGTGATATCATGTTTTACGTGCTATGTGTTATATCATTTTTGGATGCTCGTCTTGTACTACTTGGAGGCAGGTGCCTACTGAGTGATTTCCCAGTCACTCACCCCTACTTCCCCCCCCCCACCAGGTGAGCACGAGGAAGAGTACGACTATATCTTTGCTGAGGACGGGGCTGACACAGTAGTATGGGCATACTGACGGTCGCGCCTAGGATACAAAGGACCTTGCGGCTGTCTGTGGTTATTTTATTGGGATTATATCAGACACTACCTTGCGTTAAATGATAGATAGTAGATGCTAGTACTCTTTCCAAAAGTCGGTACATTATTGTATTGAGGATTTACTTTATCAAGAAAACTTTACATTATTGTATTTCGTTTCCGCGCGAAAAATTCCTACGGCTTTTCAGGCATGTTAGAAATTGGTTCGACACTTTGTATTCTCCTTAGTGAGATACGGCGGGCGCACTGTTCCCGATGCTAGGGTTCGGGAGCGGGGCGCTATAGGTGGTATCAGAGCCGAGGCTTCAGATCCGCCTCGGGAACACAGGATTAACTAGATCACCTAGACATAAGCTATGACTCTTCTAGAAATGCCAATTATACCCTAATAAATGAAGTAGACCTAAGTTATGATCGGGATTGGGAGGTGTGCCGTTGGTGAGCTTTCTCTATTTAATGATCATTAGACCCCCAAACCTTCGCATGAGCCTCATAAGGTCTCGAATCCATCGATCACTCCCGTCCGAATTCTCATCAAGTTTAGCACGAGATCCAGGAAAGTACTGCTCTGTCGTGAATAATCTGGCAAAGGAGGCAACGGTGCCTGTGGTAACGACCACCAGGATCAGGGGGGCATTCTCCAGGCATTAGTTGACACCATGGCCACCACTTTAGCGCAATAGCGGCAGTAGCAGTTGAACCGACGGCTTCCGCTGCTGCCACACCACCACCAGACCCAGTCTACTTACTACATGGAAATGCAGGACTTCCGGAATCTGATGTGTCTAGAAGGACCCTTCACCGGGCATGCACAAATATGCGACATGGCCACTAATAATTACAAGATCGCTCGCGATAGAAGTACAGTCATAGAGGAGTGCATGGCAACCGCTGCCACCATGTGCTCATTGTTGACACCACATTTGGGTCAGTGTGAGGGAATTATGCAAGGATGAGTGCGACAACCAGGACGTTTTACGAGAAAGGACACTGAGCGGAGGCCGGCACCACCATCAGAACAGAATCAGGAACAGTATACAAAGGAAGCAAGGTCAGTGCCGAGATCCCGTGATGACTGATGCGAACATCGGGAATGGCGACATCATATCAGAGTTCAACCGCCGTCGACCAGGTATCAATGACTCATCATCAGTACAGAGGACGTTAGTCAGAGATAAATGATTAGAGTTGCGCACGGAAGCATGACTTCCTTAAGTCACGTAAGTTCAGAAGAGTGAACCTCAGTGGAGCTAAAGAAGATTAAGGATATCGCTGAGTAGCACTGACCACCAAGGTGACTGAACTAAGGAGTTCTCTTGGTTTGGCCAGCTGCTATATGGAATTCGTTTAAGGATTTTTGTCAATACTGGTGTCCTGAGCAGGTGAAAGCATAAGGCAAAGTTCGAGTGGACAGTTGTTATCAACAAAGAATCAACAAAGCTTCGCCGAGCTGAAAAAAAGTAATAATAATAATAAATTTAAACACAAGACCGTAATACACAACGTTGCTAATTGACTATAAATACACGCACTATTAACAAAACATACTTTAACGACATATTCCCACATATCAACCACGTACTACAACATTAACATACAAAATCCAGCATAATTACGCCAAAGATATAACACAGTAAAAAAAGATACCATAACCTAATGAAGTATAAATAAACAACGACATAAGTCAACATATGTATATGCACACACACGCACACATATACATACATATACAATATATACACATATACATATACACAAGCGACCAACATGAAAACACGAAGTAATTGGTAAAAGCTCACAATATATACACATAATACGATAGCAACGTAGGAGTAGTGAACATGTAAAAGATATACGATAAGTCAGGATTATCCGTAAACGTTAAGTTGTTAAAAAAACCACACACACAAAACCAAACCAAACAGCACTGAGTCTATTGCAACAACAAAGAAACATATAGATAAATACAATTGTTACCACTTAATAATATAACGTAAATAAGTCAATTTACGAAAACATGCAAATGATGCACGAAACAAAAGTAATTATACTATGTCACGTAAATATGCATAGGTAGACACACAGCTATATCAATGACACCACGACATGACCAATACAACAAAACAGTAATAAACATCATGACATATAACGACAACAAACAATACAATTACAAAGAATACAGTAACACAAATACTTTTTATACAAGACATGGATTACGATACAGCATAGTATAGATTAAAGTATAAATAACTTAATAACGTGACCTATAAAAAAAGAGGTTAAAAAAATTATACTTGAACACCCAAGTAAATTATATATCTAAATTACGGTAAAAATCTATGTATTTATGCATTTTTTCGAAATAATATATACAACGACATTTATACAACAATAAAACAAGCTAGTACGAGAAATATAGAGTACCGGTAAACAAAAATTATTAACGACTAACATAAGTACAACAAGAGAGATCACGACAAACAAAGACTAAAATGAGTGCGCACAGCGTGTGTACCACTTAAAAATCAACTAATATACAATATAAATATAATACACATGACAAACTACAGATAACGGTGGTGAATTCATTTGCTACATTTGATACATAAGTCATACATGCTTATGACATAAGGATACACAACATACTATATATATATATATATATTTTTTTTTTATAAAACGTGGTATTTTATTGAACAAATCCCTCACTTGTGGCGGAGGAAAACCATATTACATCCAAATGAATAAGTAGATAGAAAAGCAACTGATTATCAACATCCCGGCAATATATGATATGCCGCATTAAAACCTTGCCGAGTAAAACCACCCTTGTGGATAAAACCCCGGCTAAGGAAAAAGCGTACATATTTATATGCCTGGATGGTTGATATTCGCTATTGTGTAATGAATGAGAGAAACGTAACCGCGTTCTATACAAGCATAATAAAATAAGCCAACAAGCAGGAGCATCTCTGAAGCGCCGCAATGCCCGTCAATGTGGTGAAAGTAATCCGCAACGTATGTTTGGTGCCAAGGTATCCAAAGAACAACAACGCATCCAACAAGGGTAGCTATCGAGTGGGTAGGTGAGGGCCATACAATGAACATACTCAGGTCGCCAAGATGAAGTGCCATCCAGGTTCGCTCCCACGCAGCCAGAGAAGAAAGAGACAAGTAAATATGTTCAACGTATGTTTGGTATATATATATATATATATAATATTATATATATATTTTTATAAACAGAAATTTTATTAAGTAGCAACCTCACTTATGGCGGAAGAAAACCATATTACAAAAGTCAGAGTATGTGAATAAATGAATTAACGAACTAATAATCTCATATCTCCAGTCGTATATGATATGCCGCATTAAAACCTTGCCAAGTAAAACCACCCTTGTGGATAAAACCTTGGCGAAGGAAAAAGCGTACATATTTATACGGCTGTCATTGATATATATATGTGGAACAGTGTGTACAAATGAAGTTGTGCTGCAGGCGGATGTAATAATAATTTGGGGCCGCAGACAGGGTAATCGCCAACGTGTGACCTTTGTTGCCGTGTGTTGAACCAACCTTCGAAGTCTTCATGGAAAATAGGATGCCATCGTGACAGACGGATGAAAGGATGCACTTGTTCCATATAAATGGTAGTCGTCACAGTTGTAATCTCGCGCGGATGAAGAGAAAATATTAAAAGAGTAGAAAGCCCAAAAGTAAGTAGCATAAACAGAATGTCGAATTGCATACCCAAGTCGCCTTGACTAGGCAGCCAAGGCGACAGTGTGTAGATTCCAGCAGTTAAATTTCTGGATGTATCTGCTTCTTGATGTAATCCTGTGATCCAGCAGTATTATCCTCCACTCGCCAATGCAAAAATGAGAGTGTAATAAATGCGCCAATATGATGTCCAAGTCGCTCCCATGAAACAAAATAGCATGTTATATTGATATAAGAAACCGCGTAATTCATAAAAAGAGGGATGAATAAACGTACCGTGCCCGCCTGCAGCCCAATGGGTGCAGGCAGGTGAGGCAAAACAGCGCCAATCCATATGGAAGACCGTAAATGTCAAGGAACTCGTAAATGAACAGATGTGAGATCTAAAGTGACAGCTGCCTTGACCAAAGATGGGAGAGTAGCCGCGGTATAATATATCGTAATTGGGTATAACATGGCCTGCTGTGCTAAGTAATGTGCTACCATATTTGCTTCGCGATAAATATGACTGCTAGGGAGTCGATGAGAATGAACTAGATCAAGAAGCCAACGAAGATGGGAATTCCCATGGGTGGCGTGAGACTGCCTGAGCCGATCAGTCAGTTGGACGCAATCGGACTCGAGGGTAATTGAGCGATAAAACGGAAGGAAATAAAGAAGACCAAAAAGCGCAGCTTGGTATATATATATATATATATATATATATATATATATATATATATAATATATATATATATACACCAAACATGTTCAAACAAATTAACCATTAAAGTGATGCACATATTAAAACTCGCGTATGCCGATGTATATAATGGACGGAGCTACGTTTTAGCATTGTATTTCATTCTCCGACCGATGAGCATTCTGAGAAGACGATACAGACGTTGGAGGACGTGATGAGGGCTTGCGCCTTTTACTTCAAGAGGAACTAGGATGGTAGGACCAAGTTGATTGAGTTCTCCTACAACAACAGCTACCATAGCGCCATCGGCATGACACCATTTGAGGCGCTCTATCGGCGCAAGTGTAGATCCCCTATCCATTGGATTGAAGGATAAGCTGAGGCCTTGGTATATTGGCCCTACGAGGTGCTCGAAAGGATTGGTTCGTTAGCTTATCGTTTCGCAATACCTCCGGCACTAGCTCAAGTACACAATGTATTTCATGTCTCAGCTGAGAAGGGATGTTTCGGATCAGAGCTATGTACTAGACGCACCGCCTTGAAGAGTAGACCGAATACATTATGTGAGGAGACTTCTGCTCAGATCATAGATCGCAAAGATCAAAAGCTAGGAAGAAGAATCATTCCGTATGTCAAGGTGCAGTGGAACAATCATAAGGAAAACGGAAGCGACATGGGAGCTAGAAGATAAGATGGGGAAAGCTACCACGGTCTTTTTAAATAAGGTACGTCAAGTTTCGAGGACAAAACTTCTTGTAAGGTGGGTAGGATGTTATACCTCGGAAATTTTCGAGTTAGCCGTTAAGGGGTAATTTAAAACTAGAGTAGCCGTTGTTGGTGTAACGACCCCTCGGAGTTAAATTAATCATTGCGAATCGTTTTGTTCAAGTGATCCATAATCTTAAAGAGGTATTAAATTTATATAAGATAAATAAAGGGTGGCAGGAAATAAAATGAAAATAATAATAATAGTAATAATAGAAGAAAAAATGATAAATAAGTAATAAACTTTTAAAGAAAAAAAAGGAGGAGAGACGGTTGGGAAAAAAAAGAAAAAAAGAAAAAAAAAGAAAATTTAGATAAGAGATAATAGGTGGCGAGAGGTGAGGGAGAAAAAAATAAAAAAAAAAAAATAATAAACAAATAAACAAATAAAGCAAATATAAAATGTAGGAAAAGGTAATGGGTGTCGTAGGTGATAAAGTGGAAAAGGAAAAAAAATAAATAAAATAAAATAAAGGAGAGGGCTTCCAACGTGGGTAGTGGGGTAACAAACCCCCAAATTTTTGCTTTTCCATTATCCCTATAAACTACCCTTTTAATTCTCTGCCAAGGAGTGAAAAGTGAAAACAAAGAAAAAAAAGGGGACAGAGGCAGGCAGCGGGAAGGAGAGGGAAAGGAGAAGAAAGAAAACTGTCCCTAATCCGGTAAAGAGTATAGTTGTCCGCAATCGAGGTAGGTTCTCTTCTTCCTCCAATTGGTACAAATTCAAGCATGCATTGGTGATATATTATGTGTTTTTGTTGATTTAATTGTTGCAATCTATAGCCTGTTAATTATCTGTGAAAAAGCATGAATTTTGATTACTGTGGAATGCGTTTGATTACTTGGAATACGTTTGATGACTGTGGAATGCGTATACTGGTTTGCGTGGATTGGATTTGATTTTAGGGAAAAATTTGATAATCAAAATAGACTGAATTTGATTTTAGGGAAAAATTTGATAATCAAATTTGTCAAACTTGGTTTGATTTTAGGGAAAAAATTTGATAATCAAAATAGTATCTTTGCGCATGCGAGTCTGTGGAATGCTGCGCAGAAGTCTATGCGATGCGTGCTCTACGTCTATCTGATTTGATGTTAGGGATGAATTTGATATCAAAAGAATTTCTAGGATTTATTTTATTAATGTTATTTAATTGATTAAAAATAGTATTAAATATAGTAAAAATATAAGTAAATATCGGAAAGTCATAAATAAATTCCAGAAATTATAAATACTGAAATTAAATGATTTTCATCAAATTTCTGTGTAGCGGGTCGATTGTGCGTAGGTCTGACCCATTTGCTTAATATATATAAAATAAAATAAAATAAAATAATCTAATAAGCCGACCGCGGGCCGGGCCGAATGGCCAACGGACCGGGCCCCAGTTGGCTGGCCTAATTAAACGGGAAAAAATAATAAAAATAATATAATTCTGAATTTGTGGAAATTCTATAAATGTTATTTTAAAAATAATATAATTCTGAATTTGTGGAAATTCTGTAAATGTTATTTAATTAATTTTAAATAGTAATAATTATAGGGAAAATATAAATAAAATTGGAAAATTATATATAAATTCCGAAAAGTACAAAATGCTGAGATTAAATTATTTTTACTAAAGGTCATTAATTGTGATAATTCATTTAAATTGGATAATTGGGTAATAAATAGAAATAAATTAGAAAAAATGAGAAAAAAATATAGAAAATGCACAATAAATATATACAAGCCATGAAAAAAATAGGTTTAACGTCAAACAACATTAAATCATTACTCGGATAATAAATGAACCTAGATTTGAGTGCCGGAGGATGGAGAGGAGGCCAGGGGCCTCAGACGATCTTTAAATGAACCTAGATTTGAGTGCCGGAGGATGGTGAGGATGGGCCAGGGGCCTCAGGCGATTGTGTTTTTACATTCATGGCACGTGCATTGCATTAATGGCGGGTCGTGACGTACGGGTCAGGGCGCTCAGGATGGTGTACGGTGGCGGGGCCACGACACTCAGGATGGTGTGCGGTGGCGCGGCCACGCACACTCAGTATGGTGACTGTGGAGTGTATCTTGTGTGACATGACTTTGTTGCGTGTGACATGCATAGTAGGACATGCATCACGTTGTTGCGCATTTTTATCTGGAGTGAATTACTTTTCCACATTCATATGCTTATGTGATATCATGTTTTACGTGCTATATGTTATATCATTTTTGGATGCTCGTCTTGTACTACTTGGAGGCAGGTGCCTACTGAGTGATTTCCCAGTCACTCACCCCTACTTTCCCCCCCACCAGGTGAGCACGAGGAAGAGTATGACTATATCTTTGCTGAGGACGGGGCTGACACAGTAGTATGGGCATACTGACGGTCGCGCCTAGGATACGAAAGGACCTTGCGGCTGTCTGTGGTTATTTTATTGGGATTATATCAGACACTACCTTGCGTTAAATGATAGATAGTAGATGCTAGTACTCTTTCCAAAAGTCGGTACATTATTGTATTGAGGATTTACTTTATCAAGAAAACT
>AP025043.1:13780298-13980061 GCA_036186865.1 Eustoma russellianum | reverse complement strand
CACTTTCTTGCTACTAAAACCTTGAGCATACTTCATGAATGATCCAACTTTTATATGAACATATATACCTAATTTGAAAATCCATGAAGGATCTAGGAAGATTACTTGCATTTTATCACTTAGTTCTAATAGAAGATCTATTCATTTGGCTTGGAGAAATCTTTCTCCTTTCCCCTTGAACATGCCATGGTTTGGAGAAGAAAAGAACCATAGTGAGTAGCTTATGGAAGATGATAAATAGAAGAACTTAACTCATTCTAAATGAAGCTCTTACCATGTTCCTTCTTGTTTCTTGGTTCTACACAAATTTGGTCACTACACTTTGATGAAGGAAAGTATTCTAACTATGGTCTTGAAGAGATGAAGTGATGTGGAGAGAAGAATTTTCTTTCCTTCTCCCTTGCTATTCTCGGCCATGAAGGAAAATGGAGGTTGGAAGACTTTGTTTTTCTCCTTTTCTTGGAGAGGAAAGAGAGTGGTCTTAGAGGATGGAGATTAGCTAAGTGTAAAATGAAAGGAAGAAGAGGCTCCTCTCTCTTCTGCAGTGGCGGTCGAGGGGGAATAAGTGAGGAGTGGATGATGACCATAATGAGTCTTGGAAGATTGGAAGAAAATGATGGAAGGATGTGGAGTGTTAGGAGAAAAATCTTTTTCTCCTTTTTGACCAAAGGTGTCCTGCCATAATGGAGTAGGATGGAAGTTGTTGGCTTTGGATGAAAATGTAATAAGTGTGTAGGAAGAGTGTAAGAGAAGGTGTAAGGGTCGAAAGGCTTTTTGGTAAGGTATGATGACTTCTTAGTTGTATAAGACAACAAAAACTTTCTTCTTCCCTCTTGTTTGTGTTGGACGGCCATGGAGGGTGAGAGTGGGTAAAATAGGACAGAATTTCATCATTTGGTTTCTACATAATTTTTTACACTTGGCATTTTGTTATGGTAGTAATGTAACCACACTTTCTTCATTCTTTTCATACCCTCGGCCGATGTTTATATGCCTATATATATGCATTTCTTTTCCTTCTACCCAAAATATCTTGTCATGTCTCGTTTTGTTTTTTCTTTTGTTTAAGTAGTGTAAAATTCTTGTGTTATGTCTTTTTCTTTTGATTTAATTTATTCTAATACTTAAGTTGTTACTTACTAGTCTCATTTAATTTTTATCATTAGATCTTAAAATGTTCATTACCTAGTTTCATCGTATATCGATATATTGAGTAGTTTATCGTTTGATTATTTTTCTGGGTGTTACTAATGCCGATATATTATCTTATCTATTTTATATTATCGGATGATAATAAGATAAGGGGTGTAACCTAATGAGGTGAACCCATTATATACGATCGGTATCCTAATTAATTCCTATTCGAATCTTTATTACACGATAACTTTATCGATATTCAACTTTTATTTTCTTTATTTATTATATTATTTCTTTTTCCACCGACCCGAAGATACGGGTCGCAACACTATCTATCAAAACTTATCTAGATCTATCTAATTTGTTTTAGATGATAGATTTGATTACGATGGAAGATATCATGGTATAAAGTATATGATGCAATGAGTGTGTTTTATGTAATCTTCACTATCTATGTGCATGACTTATGACATCTTTGAATTTGACAGTAAAATCTTTAGTTATCAAAAAAGGTTGGCCATATTTCCATGATAGCAAAACATTAACTCTCATAAACAGATATTATATTTACATTTTTTTAAATAATTACTGTTGCGGGTTGTTTGTCTCGGAAAGATTAAAAGTACAAATAAACCAAGCGGTTCGTGACCCGATCAAACATGGGTCAAGTTTTATTTGACTAGTTCGGTTCGACAATGCTCGTGATCGAACATGGTTTGACTCGATTACATAACCAATCAATCATGAGCATATTAATCGTGGAACCGTTAGCTCGTGAGTATACTCAAATTTAAAATATGTGTAAAAAGTTATGTATGTATGATTATACTATCATATTTGTTTGATACAAACAATAAAAAACATGATAACCACTGCTTACTCAAATGGTAATAGTTTTCATATAAATAATAATAATGATTCAATAATACGCCTAAAAATGAATGTTTATATTCATATGTATACTACTTTTAAAATAAAAAAATATTTTTGATTATACTCGAATAGACTCAAATTCTCCTCAAATTTGGCTCAAGTTTGAAGGTGCTCAAAGTCGAGTCTGCGATCGAAAAGAAAATAAAGCTCCTACTCGAGTTCGATATGGAAGAATTTTAAAGTTACTCAACTCGAGAATAAAATATTCGGATCGAAACGGATCGTTTGCACCCCTAGGAAATACTATGTTTTTATTATTCAACAACACATTTTTTTATTTTTTCGGGAAAACAACACAAATTCAAACATAAAATAAATTACATCAATGATAAAGAAATTGCAAAATTATGCTATTTGAAGGGAATCTCATACCTCCATATATGGAAAAGATTTCAATTCTCAAGGATTTCGATTTCTCTTACTAATATGAAAGAGGACGAAAATAGACTTAAAATTATAAAAAATCCACAGTTACTTAAAATTATAAGAGAACCACAAAGTTTACTAATTGTTTCCAGAATTAACAATATGGTGATCTCTGTTTTTTTCAGTTTTCTTCTTTTTTTTACCGAAACGTAGCAGTCGAGCTCGTATTTAAGCAGTAACAAAATAGAATTAATGTTGAATTGCAATTAATAATTGATAGTAATACATTTTACCATATAGATCGCATTCACCTTCAAAACAGGCTGTCAGAGAAACAATTGTTGCAAAAGGATATGGTATTTCTTATGGGTCCAGATCTAGAGAGGCTAGATGCTGTAACCGAAATTAAGGGGAAAAATCAAAAATCAAATTAAAATTAATTAAATTAAATCTAATAATTAAAACCTAATTAAACTACCCACTGCCCCAATCACTCCCCCCACTCACCCCAAATCCCTTATAACCGTCCCCCAATTAATTAAAATCCTTCTCTATTCACTCCCTCACTCACACGCACAAACTAAAAGAAAAAAAAAGTTACCTTGGTGAGAATAGAGAGAATCGACAGAGAGGAAAGGAAAAGGAGAGAATGAGAAAGGAAAAAGAGAAGAGAGTGAAAGAAAGAGAGAGGAAAGACGGTTACCTTCACCTAATAGGACCCGGTACATGCATAGCATAACATGAAAAAGAAAGAACATAGCGTGTGATATTAAATGACTGCGTGTGACACGGAGATAGAAAGCATACATCATGAAGTTGCGCATTGCATTTGTTATTATTGTGATTATCGATGACCTTGTTATTAAGTTGTTTCAGTGTTATGTTTTGGGATACGGATCGGGTCGGGTATGTGTTATTTATTTATTTATGCTTTATTACTTTATTTATTTATATGTTTCTGCTTTACATGCTTTATCTGTTTACCCGACTCAGTATGTGACAGTCCCTTTTTCGGGAGAGACATGTAACCTATGAGTGACTCCCATCACTCACCCCTACCTCGCCTCCATAGGTGAGCAGGACTTGAATATATCTTTATAGAGGATGAGACTGATCGTGCAAGCTAGGGAGAGTGAGCCGGGCTCAGGGCTCGTGTTTGAATTGCGTGACCAGATGCTTGCTGTGGGATAGTTAGATGGCTCTTTTTATCTAGACTCTTGATCTGTATTCAGACTATTCTAGTCTTCGTACTTGACATAGCGGGCTTCATCAGCCTTGGTACTTTGTTTTATTTTCAAAGGAGTTAATTTAATTAAGTTGTTTATTTTTATTATCGTTTCAGCAAAAAATTTATACGTCATTTCTGACGTGTAAAGAAGTTTGAACGACGCATTGTAGTTCTCGTAGTAGGCTACGACAAGTGTTCTGTTCTCGAAGCTAGGGTTCGGGAGCAGGATGCTACAGGTGGTACTAGAGCCGAAGCTCCAGATACGCCTCGGAAACGCAGCATTAATTAAATTACTTAGACTTAAGCTACGATCTCCTCCTAAAATGACGATTTTATCCTTAAACAGCAACATAGGGTTAAGTGATAATCTTAGACTTAAGATATGATTGGGTTAAGGGGTACGAGGGTGAGCGATCGTTTTATTTACTAATTACCTTTCTACCCCTATATTTTAGAGCGAATTTCCATAAACGACCAAATTTTCTAAATTACCCTCAAACTTTGCTGGACTAACGAAGTGTTTGTACTGTTGCAAAATTTACATGAAAGATGCTGTCCAGATGTTATCCACAGGGAAACGACGGGAATGGAGGTGACGATCAGAGTCAGGGGGCCATACCCCAAGCGTTGACCGACACTATGGCCACTCTGACTAACATTGTGGCACAGCAGCAGCAGAAGCACATTGATCAGCAGCAGGTACCGCCGCCCCACCTCCACCCGGTCTCCGATTCTACTACAGGGAGATGCAAAAATCCGGCATTCCGATGTTTCGAGAGACTTCCTGTCTGGAAGAGACGGAGATATGGTTGAAGAATGTATTTGACCAGCTCCGTTGTTGAGGTTGTTGCATCCTTCCTTGAGGGAGAGGTTGAGCAGTGGTGGCACAGCGTATAGATCCGCCGAACCGCACCGGTGACATGGAAACAGTTCAGAGAAGAGTTTCAGAAGTTCTATATTCCAGACATTGTGATTAGAAGAGAATGTTCGAGTTCTAGACGCTGACCCAGGGTTCTATGACGATGGCCCAGTACACTGAGTGTTTTCATGCATTGGGTAGGTTCATGCCATCTACCATGGAAAATGAGAGGGCCAAGATGCTGAAGTACAGAACCGGGTCAAACTCTCACATTCAGACTGGAATTGTATACACGAGGCCGAGGACATGAGGATCTTTTGGAGGTATGTCGTGAGGTGGAGGATGACCTAGCGAGAGTTGCGACTGAGGAGAGGGGCAAGAGGCCCTGTGAGGATTCCATTTAAGGAGAGCTGGGCGCTGGGTGAAGGTGCCCCGGCATCGGCCGATTGGTCAGCAGCAGCCACCAAGGGACAAGGGACCAGCACTGCCATGCACCTACTGTGGATGCACCCACCCGGGCGAGTGTTGGAAGAAGACGAATCTATGCTTTTGGTGCGGCAAGACATGACATTATGCTAGAGACTGTCCAGAGCAGCAGTAGCCACAGCCTCACCGGGATCAGCAGAGAGGACGACCAAAGACAAATGCTCGTGTGCACGTGATGATTGATACCAACGTTGAGGAAGCTGGTGACATCGTGACAGGTACTTTTAAGTACGCATCGTTTAAATTTCACTTTAAATTAAATCATTTGCTTATGTGTGTTTGCTGCATGATTAACGTGAATATATTAGGTACAATCTTGATAAATAAGTACCCGCCAACATTTTATTCGACAGTGGCGCCAGCCATTCTTTTGTCGCAAGGAGGTTCGTTAAGAACCTAGATATTCTACCCGGTTGGCTTGAAGCACCATACAGAGTTCAGACGGCACGCGAACAGGTGATCGTGTCTCAGCAGCAGTATAGAGGATGCAAGTTGGAGATTGATGGTCAGGAGTTTACAGCGACGCTGATCCCGATACAAATAAAGGACTTCAACGTCATTCTAGGCATGGAATTTCTGACAAAGTACTATGCTACCATCGACTGCAGACAGAAATAGGTGAGCATCAGGGGTCTGAACATGCAAGAGATTATTTTACAGGGGAACACTAAACTGGAGAAGGTGCCCCAAGCAGAGGTACTTAACCGCGATGCAAGCTCATCAGGTGCTGAGGAAAGGTGGGGAAGGTTCCTTGGTTTATGCACTCAAGGCAGAACAACATGTGCCCTCTCTCGATATGATCCCGGTGGTGAACGAGTTCAAAGATTCCTTTCCGCATGAATTGCCTGGATTACCCCCCCCCCCCCGAGTCGAGAAGTAGAGTTCGAGATTAATCTGATCCCTGGAGCTGAACCCATCTCGAAGGCACCTTACCGCATGGCTCCAGCCAAACATAAAGAACTGATAGAGCAGCTACATGATTTGTTGGATCGCAAGTTCATTTGTCCAAACGTATCGCCATGGGGAGCTCCGGTTCTGTTTGTCAAGAAGAAGGATGGGAGCAGGCGCTTATGCATAGATTATCAAGAAATCAACAAGATCAACATTAAGAACAAGTATCCCCTACCGCGGATCGAGGATCTATTCGATCAACTGAAGGTAAGCTTTAATTGTAACAATGTTGATTGAATAGACAAAATTCAATTTTAATCGCGTCGTGTCGCATCTATACAGGGTTCAAAGGTATTCTCAAAGATTGATCTTCGATCCGGATACCATCAGTTGAGAATCAAGGCAGAAGATGTGGCTAAGACTGCTTTCCGCACCCGATACAACCACTACGAATTTCTGGTGATGCCGTTTGGATTGACAAATACACCGGCCGCTTTCATGGATCTGATGAACACCGTGTTTAGGGAGCAGCTGGACATGTTTGTGGTGGTGTTTATTGATGATATTCTGGTCTAGTCACCAGATGAGGAGGTGCATGCGAAACACTTGAGAGAAGTCTTAGAGATTCTGCGGCAGAAGAAGTTGTATGCCAAATTTAGTAAGTGTGAATTTTGGCTGAAAAGCGTAGATTTCTTGGGTCACGTCGTCTCAGAGGAAGGAATCTCAGTGGACCCAAAGAAGATAGAGGTGATCACAGAGTGGCACAGACCTACAAATGTGACAGAGGTGAGGAGTTTTCTCGGGTTGGTAGGTTACTACAGGAAGTTCGTCGAGGGCTTCTCCACCATAGCGGCACCCCTAAGCATACTTATGTAGAAAAAGGCAAAGTTTGAGTGGACCGCTGATTGTGAAAGAAGCTTTCCAGAATTGAAGAAAAGGCTGACCATTGCTCCTGTTTTGGCACAGCCCTCCGGTTCAGAAGGGTTCGTCATCTACAGCGACGCGTCTAAAAGTGGACTAGGGTGCGTCTTATGCAAGGAGGCAGAGTTATCGCTTATGCATCATGACAGCTGAAGCCCTATGAGCAGAACTATCCGACTCATGATCTCAAGTTAGCCGCACTGGTTTTTGCACTAAAGATTTGGCGGCATTATATATACGGAGAGAAGTGCAAAGTGTTCACCAACCACAAGAGTTTGAAGTATCTGTTAACCCAGAAGGAGCTGGATATGCGCCAGAGGAGGTGGTTAGAGTTGCTGAAAGATTATGATCTGACTATTGGCTATCATCCGGGGAAGGCAAACCGAGCTGCTGATGCACTGAGCAGAAAGTCAGGTCATGCCGACAGACTCCGTTGGAGAGGGAAATTGCCGAGTCTGATCTTGATATTGTAGACTCCACAGTGAATGTTTTGGCTGCATTGGTCATTACACCTTCACTGATTGAGCAGATCAAGGAGGCTCAGATTGAAGATACGACACTCAGAGAGATCCGGGAGAAGATGATGACTAGTCAGGTCGACGGGTTTCAGATTCATAATGATGGCAGTCTATGGTATCAGGAGAGATTATGTGTACCGGAGGATGATGATCTGAGGAAAGAGGTATCGAAAGAAGCACACCACTCCAAGATGTCGATTCATCCGGTCTCCACAAAGATGAACAACAACCTGAAGAAGAACTTTGGTGGGGTGGTATGAAGAGGGACATAGCAGAATGTGTTAAGAGATGCCTTGTGTGCCAGAAGGTAAAGGCTGAGCATCAACGGCCTGGTGGTCTTTTGTTGTCATTGAAGGTACCATAATGAAAATGAGAGCATATCACGATGGATTTTGTTGCTGGGTCCCTAAGACGAGAAGCGGCAATGAGGTTATATGGGTGATAGTCGACTGGTTGTCAAAATCTGCACACTTTCTGCTGGTGTCTAGTGAGGCCACGATGGAGAAATTGGTGACTCTGTATGTTGATAATGTAGTCAGTTTGCATGGTGTACCAGTAAGCATCATATCCGATCAAGATCCGAGGTTCACACCGAGATTCTGGACAGCATTTCAGAGAGTTATGGGGACCGAGCTACGATTGAGTATCACATTCCATCCTCAGACAGACGGCCAGTCAGAGAGGACTATCTAGACTTTGGAAGATATGTTGAGAGCCTGTGCCTTGGATTTCAAGGGGAACTGGGACATTATGGTGAAGCTGATAGAGTTCTCCTACAAGAATAGCTATCACAGCGCGATCAGAATGGCTCCATTTGAGGCATTGTATGGACGTAAGTGTAGGTCACCGGTTTATTGGGATGAAGTTGGTGAGAGGACTATCGCAGGGCCTGGTTTGGTAGAACAAACTCAAGAGAAGATCAAGGTCATCGGGGATAGGCTGAAGGTAGCGCAAGATCGAAATAAGAGCTGGGCCGATTCGAAGCGACGACCTTTGGAGTTTGCAGTGGGGGAGAACGTCTACCTGAAGGTGTCTCCAACCAAGGGTGTGATGAGATTCAGAGAAAAGGGTAAGCTGAGTCCTCACTACATTAGTCCGTACGAGGTACATGAGAGGATCGACACCTTGGCCTATAGACTTGCTGTACCTCCGACATTGGCGCAGGTGCACAATGTCTTTCATGTCTCGTAGTTGTGGAAGTATGTACCAAACCCGAGTCATGTACTAGAGGCACGACCACTGAAGGTGAAGAGCGATGCCACCTATGAGGAGACCCTAGTCGATCGGAAGGATCAGGTGCTGAGCCGCAGGGTGATTCCATACGTCAAGGTCCAATGGTCTAATCATACAGAGCGCAAAGCAACTTGGGAGCTCGAGGAGCAGATACACGAACACTATCCATATCTCTTCGAATAAAGTACACAAGTTTCAAGACGAAACTATTTGTAATGGGAGGGGGTAGGATGTTGTAACCGAAATTAAGGGGGGAAAATCAAAAATCAAAATAAAATTAATTAAATTAAATCTAATAATTAAACCCTAATTAAACTACCCACTACCCCAATCACTCCCCCCACTCTCTCTAAATCCCTCTTAACCGCCGCCCCCCCAATTAATTAAAATCCCCCTCCATTCACTCCCTCACACACACGCACAAACTAAAAGAAAAAAAAGTTATTTTGGTGAGAATAGAGAGAATCGGCAGAGGTGAAAGGAAAAGGAGAGAAGGAGAAAGGAAAAAGTGAAGAGAGGGAAAGAAAGAGGGAGGAAAGAAAAAGAAGAATGAGAATTGGTCACCCTCATCAAATCCAACACCGTTTTTGTCAGTGAGTTTGCGTTCAAGAGGTAGGTTACCCTCCACTCTGTCGGTTTTTTTTAGATTTCTCGCATATCGGATTGGTTTATTTGTTTACGATTTGCATGTGTTATTTATTTATGTTTTTTATCCGTGTATCGTTATGTTTTGGTATGAAAATTACATGAATGGCCTTAGATATAGATCATATAGCACGGAAATAGGTTGGATTGGGTTCAGATCGTTGAAAAACGGACCAGAAGCGGCGTGTGTAGCACACGTGCGACTGCAAAAGGAGGCCATATGCGGCCCTGAACGGCGCGTGCCGTGGCTTCGTCAGTAGTCTAGGACGTTAAAAGAAGTCTAATGGAATTGGTTTCGAGTTAATCACAGTTAAAATGAATGAGTTATGGATATTTGAATGAAATTAGAATTTAATAAATCAAAGAATGAAAAAGAAAAAAAATAAAACAAAGGGTGGCAGGCCGGCCCTTCCCTCAGCAGGCCAGCAATGTCGGCCCATAATCCGCAGAATATAAAAAAACCGAAAGCAGTTGAGGGCTAGCGGCTAGCCGACCAGCCTCCGTCAACAAGCCAACCCAACTAGCAGTGTGAATAAAAAAACAGCAAGGAGTTGCCTGGTGCCTGGCGGGCCAGCAGGCCAGCGGGCCGCGACTGCCAGCGGGCCAGTCTGTGCAGAAATGGGCCGGATTTGAAATAGAGGAAGGGCCTGATGTTTAAAAGTAAGAGAAAAAAAAGAGTGTAAAATTTTAAATAATATAATTATTAAATTAATAAAAAACAGCATATATAATTTAGGAAAAATAAAATAATGAAAAATAAATTATATATAAAATAAAATTAAGAGCTGGATGCCGTATGACTGGGAAAAAGCTATACTTGTAAATATAATTAAATAATTTACTATTAAAGTGTTTAAAAAATAAGGAAAATTTAGAAACCCATTAAATAAATTAAAATAAAAGAAATAAAAAATCATAGGAGAAGATAAAAATATTTAAATAAAAGATTAAAGTGCGTGAAAGCCTAGGAAAATAAAATAAAGTGTAGAAACCTAAAATAAAGTCTAGAAAGATAAAATAACGGTAGAAGATAAGATACAGTAATGAACCCCACACAACATAGGGTAATAACGCAATATAGGAAACACGCAACATAGAATGGAGCATGCAACATATAAGAAACAGAAGTATAGAAGTGTGACACATTCATAGCACGAGCATTGCATTTGGCCTATGAGCGGTGTGGTCTGGGTGTTGGTAATAACGGTTACCTTCACCTAATAGGACCTGGGGCATGCATAGCATAACATGGAAAAGAAAGAGCATAGCGTGTGATATTAAATGACTACGTGTGACACGGAGATAGAAGAGCATACATCATGAAGTTGCGCATTGCATTTGTTATTGTTGTGATTATCGATGACCTTGTTATTAAGTTGTTCAATGCTACGTTTTGGGATACGGATCGGGTCAGGTATGTGTTATTTATTTATGCTTGATTGCTTTATTTATTTATCTGTTTCTTCTTTACATGCTTTATCTGTTTACCCCCACTCAGTATGTGACAGTCCCTTTTCGGGAGAGACGGATAACCTACCAGTGACTCCCATCACTCACCCCCTACCTCGCTTCCACAGGTGAGCAGGACTTGAGTATATCTTTATAGAGGATGGGACTGATCGTGTAAGCTGAGGAGAGTGAGCCGGGCTCAGGGCTCGTGTTTGAATTGCATGACCGAATGCTTGCTGTGGGATTGTTAGATGGCTCTTTTTATCTAGACTCTTGATTCGTATTCAGACTATTCTAGTTTTCGTACTTGACATAGCGGTCTTCGTCAGCCTTGGTACTTTTTTTATTTTCGAAGGAGTTAGTTTAATTAAGTTGTTTATTTTTATTATAGTTTCCGCGAAAAATGTATACGTCATTTCTGACGTGTAAAGAAGTTTGAACAACACCTTGTAGTTCACGTAGTAGGCTACGACGATTGTACTATTCTCGAAGCTAGGGTTTGGAAGCGGGGTGCTACACTAAAGATGAGGTAAAATATGAGACCTCCAATTACAGGTCGACATGTGTAAAAAAAAAGTTTTTTAAAGAAAGAGGTGCTGCACTTTTTTATAAAAAAACTATTTTTTTACATATGACGATGTGTGATTAGAGACCTCATATTTTGCCTCACCTTTAGTTTACCTAGATCAAAATCCCTTTCTTATCTATCAAGTTCATAAGGAGAAGGTGACGTGTTTCATGCAATTGAATCCAGAATTCCCTAAGATCCAGGGCAGCTGTCTTCAACTGACCTATTTGTATATATTTTATGGGCGATGCAGCTTTGGAACCGATCAAATCTCTAGCAGGTCACTTTCAGAATGTCACAATGATTATATGTTCATGTTGCCCTAATGCCCTAAAATACAACTAAGGTGATGAAGTGAAAATAAACACTCTCAGAATTGCGAAATGTAATCTGGCCGGAATGCTACAAACATATGTCAACTGACCTTTGAAAGACACAGGTTGCATGAGATGCAGGACATCCTCACCTCAGCTCACCTTCTGACCTTCGCCCACATCCTCACCTCGCCTCACCTCCTCACCTCGGCCATTGTCGTATATACACAGAAATTCAAGGCAAGTCGTGTCGGCAAGCCTTTAGCTCGGCAAAACTCGCCAACTCGGCTCAGCAAAAGCCGACCTCTGCCAAAATAGAATCTTGCCACATGTCCAGCTTAGCCGTACAAATCAACATGTGACGCCACATGGTGGTGCAGGATAGGATCATGACACTCTTCCATAGCACTTCAATATGAGTTGGCTGTCCAGATAGTAAAAAGAGGCCGACACGTCTAACAGAAAGCCATGTTCAGTCCATTAAGCAAAAAATCACAGCCTCAGCATAAAAAATGACATAGGTTTCTTTAATATTCCATCATACAAACATGGTAAAACATATAACTTACTTGAGCGTCGAAGGGTTTCCCTAGGAGCAATAGCTCTAGGACCTGTAATGTTGTTCAACTTATGTAGATTTCTAGAAACGTCAGTTCTGGCGACAAACTATGTATGTGCAAGACTTTGGCGGTGTTTTTCCCTTTTTGAATCATCTTTTGTCCATGTGAAGACTCGACTTCACCATTTGATGTTAGAAGGAGGGCCAACTAGACTTTTGTTCCCAACTTCCATCAAATTATATAGAAAGAACTGTTAACTCTGTCATTCTGGTGCATTTCAAGCTAGAAATTTTTTCATGCATAATACATGTTAATTTTTCTTCAAGGGAATCAAGTACAAAATCCTTGTTCTTTGTTGGCCATTTGTTTCAAAGCAGAAATAGCTTGGCCACAGAGTGGGACTCAAACTCATCCTACACAAAAGAATTACTCCAGGAAGGTCCTTGAAACGGTGATATTGGCAAACTCCTTGTCATCCCCATATCCCAACAAGGATGTGACAGGTTTCCTACAGATGGCCTCAATAGGTCTGAGAAGCCACTCCAACAAAGGGATAAAGATGACACAGGTTTGTCGCAACTAGTCTCAGCAGGTCTGAAGAGCCCCCCAAAGAGCAGATTGATTAAGTCACAACAAGTATTGCGTATGCCTTAATGCTGGGTAAAGGATTAAGCCACAACAGGTTTTTCCCACCTAACACTCGACAAGTCTGATGATCTCAACAAGGGGATTAAGTCGGCATTGGTTTGCCGCACATGACATCGATAGGTCTGAGTATCATTATATCCTACAAAAGAGACTCGATAGGACAAGCTTTCTCAACTCGGACAAGAGATATAAGTAAGAGAAAGTTTTCGACATGATAGTGAAACAAGTTTTCTTAACTTTCAATATAGTCTACTTGTTTATCGCACTATATTTTGGGGCAAAGCCAAGCAAGACTTGATGAAACCTCCACATGAGGCCACCTCACCTCGAACGGCGGCCATCACCTCGATCTCTAGTGGAGGTTATTCTAGCGTCAAGCAAGACTTGACAAAACCTCAAAGAGAGGTCATCTGGCCTCGAGCAGAGGTCATCGCCTCGACTTCCAAAAGAGGTAACCTCAGGGTCATGCAAGACTTGACATTCCAAGTGAGGCCACTTCGGCCTTGAGCAGATATCATCACTTTGGCCTCTAGTGAAGGTCATCTCAACGACAAGCAAGAATTTGCAAAAACTCTAAGTGAACCACCTCGGCCTCGAGCAGAAGTTCTCCCCCTCCCCTCCAGATGAGGTCACCTCGGCGTCAAGCAAAACTTGACAAAACATGCAACTGAAGCCATATCGGCCTCAAGCAGAGGTGATCACTAGGTTGCCAAATGAGGTAACTCAGCTTCAAGAAAGACATGATGAAACCTATAAGTGAGGCCACCTCGACCTCTAGCCAAAGCGGAGGTTATCTATGTGTTAGGCAAGACTTGACAAAAACTCCAAGTGAGGCCACATCAGCCTGGTGCAAAAGTTCTCACCTCGGCCTCCAGATGGGATGAACTTAGTGTCAAGCAGGACTTCAAAACCTCTAAGTGAGGGCACCTTGGCCTCAAGCAGAGGCCACAACCTCAGCCTCTAGTGGAGGTCATCTCAGCGTCAAGAAAGACTTGACGAAACCTCCAAGTATGGCTATCTCGGTCTCTCACAAAGGTCATTACCTCGGCCTTTAGTGAGGCCATCTCAGCGTCAAGCATGACTTGATAAATCCACCAAGTGAGGCCACCTTGTTTTTAAGAAAAGGTCATCACCTTTGCCTCCAAATAAGGTAACATCAGCTTCAAGCAAGATTTGACAAAATATCCAAGTGAGGCCACCTTGGCCTTGAGCGGAAGCCATCAACACGGCTTTTAAATGAGGTTTCCTCGACGTCAAGCAAAATTTGACAGAACCTCCAAGTGAGGTCATCATGGCCTTGAGTGGAGGTCATCACCTTGGCTTCCAAATGAGATCACGTCAGTATCAAGCAAGACTTGATGAAATCTCCAAGTGAGGCCACCTCGCCCTCGAGCGGAAGTAATTACCTTGGCCTATAGTGGAGGTCATCTCAGTGCCAAACAAGAATCGACAAAACCTTCAAGTGAAGCCACCTCGGTTTTGAGTGAAAGTTTTCAACTTGTCGTCTTTATAAGGTCACCTCAGCGTCAAGTAAGACTTAACAAAACCTTCAAGTGAAGCCACTTCGGCCACTTGCAGAGGCCATCACCTCAGCTTCTAGTGGAGCTCATCTCAACATCAAGCAAGACTTGATGAAAACTCCAAGTGAGGCCACCTCAATCTCGAGCGGAGGCCATAACCTCAGCCTCTAGTCTTGATTTGCATTCCCAGAAAAGGCATGTTTAATCCTTTGAGGTCATGTCATCATCAAGCAAGACTTGATAAAGCCTCCGAGTGAGGCTACCTCTGCCTCAAGCGGAGGCTATTACCTCGGACTAGTGCAGAGGACATCACCTCGGCCTCTTGTGGAGGTCAGCTCAACATCACACAAGACTTAAAAAAACTCCAAGTGAGGCCACCTCGTTCTCGAGCATAGGTCATCACCTCGGTTTCTGTATGAGGTAGCCTCAGTGTCAAGCAAGACTTGACAAAACCTCCAAGTGAGGCCATATCGGCCTCGAGCGGATGCCATCACCTCGGCCTCCAGCACAGGTCATCTCAACGCCATGAAGAACCTCCAAGTGAAGCCACCTTGGCCTCAAACAGAGGTCATCAACTTGGCCTTCAAATGAGGTCACCTCAACGTCAAGCAAGACTTGACGAAACCTCCAAGTGAAGCCACTTCAGCTCGAGCTGAGGTCACCCCTCAGCCTCGGGTAGATGTCAGCTATTTCAAGTCAAGCAGGACCTGGCAAAGCCTCCAACAGAGGTCATCCGGATGTCTTAAACATCTTTCCATAGAAGGAATCCCAACAAACCAGAGCTTCAAAAATGATTAATATAACAGGAAGATCTGACTTACCATTCAAATTGTTGAGTCAAATTTATGGGCATCTCATAAGGTGAAATCAACACACTCTTAGAATCGTCAAGTATCTTCTGGTCGATAGGCTATAAACACTTTTAAAATCGTCAAGTATCTTATGGTCGGTAGGCTATAAACATATGCCAGATACAGTGGACGGTGCAATAATGCAATAGGATTTTCTTGCTAAGGGATTTGATTGATATTTCACTATCTAATGACACAACAAATTCCGAATTGATTGGCTATATCTGTACAGGTGACACAAATGAGTTTAATGATAAACCGTAGAAAAATATCATATGATTTTTTTGGGTGAAATACACATGTGTATTACCCGAATATCAAGACATCAAATGGATGTATCCTACACAATAGTCCTACTTGTAGAACGGGCTGGCGATCTACATGTACTATTCAGTAATGTAAGTAATTTTAAACAATAGAAGCATCGTCTATATCTAAAATATAGAAGAAGAGCTTATACATTATTCTGTACACATGAGTGCGTATTCTGTGCACTACATCCCTAGATACAAATACTGGGTTTTCAAAAATATATCTATTATGTATCTGCCAGATGTGGTATACCATAGCCGCCAAGGCAATTTTTGCTGCCTTGATCCTGAGTGCCTTCTTTTTTAGTTTTCGTGAGCTCCAGGTCAGCAATATGTGAATGAAAATAAGTCCCAAGAAACTATCGTATGCTTTTTGTTACCATCAAATTTAGTTGACATGTAACTTCTATACAAAATGTTTATATATGTGCCTCCAGCTCTCTATATTTCTGTGCGTGCTTTATGTGTTTATGCATATGTGTATGTCAATATGGGCGAGCACTTGACATGTAGGTCATAATTTATCTCAAATAACAGATAGTTTGATACAAAATCTTTTATCACCAACAATAAACAGGAGGCTTTCTATAATTTCTCGATGTAAACTATACTAAACGTATCCATGCCTAGTCAAATTGGGGGAAATAATTGCATGGGGTCATGTGTCCCATGAATGATTGGATGGTACAGGTGGAAGATTACAATTAAATTTGGTTATGATGAAGAAAGGGAAAGCACGTAGACACTTGACTTCAAATACACCACGATTTGGTTGTAAAGTTGCAATTTTTGTGAACGTTCACAAGAAATGAATTCACGCTCAAAAAGGGTTCAAAAATACAGCTTCTGAATTGGCACACGGTTTGTCATGAAGAATGTGTGCTGTACCACCTCAGCTCACAAGTCATCACAAGTTTTTATCTTTTGAATTCAAACGGTCCCTTGCACCTGCTCTTCCTCTTTTTATTCAAAAATAAATAAATTGTTTCGTTACCCTCAGCAAGTAACGGTATCTATTTCTCTTTTTAGTTTAAAATGCAAATGTTATATTAACTAAAGTGACACAACATGTGGGGGATGTGACTAATACAAAAGACCTATCTACGCAGACAACAGACTGCATCAACATCTATCTAACATAAATAGCTAATACAAAGCAGGCAACAAGCTGCCTTAGCTAATAGCCATCAAGTGTGGATATAACTTGAACATAGCCTGATAAACATGGATACATACTCTATGAATTACATCCCTTGATGAAAATGATGTGCCTTCAAAAATATTGTTGCTCCTGCCATGCCAGACAAAATAGACCGTGGCTGCTAGCACAATTTTGGTAAGCTTGGCATGCAAGGATTTGCCCTTTAATCTCCGTCCGCTTCATGTTAAGACTTGGCTTAGCATGCTGAGGTTAGTTGGCATAATGTGTTATTGGATTTTGTGTGTAAACAAGTAGGATATGTGAAAAAATTCTGTATATTTCTCAATGAATTTACATACACCACCGTACGCTCTTTTTTATATGGCTTTGATATGCCTATACAAGGTAATTGCCTAATTACAATTAAATGTTATGTAATCAAATCAAAGACAATCAAATCTGCCTAATTTGCCTAATTCTCCACATGTCCCTTTTCTTTCAGTAATCATTGGCGCACAATCAGAGATTTCCAGCACTCCCCCTCAAGTTGAACAGCTGGGTCCACGACGTTCAACTTGCCTAGAATAGCTTCAAAAGACCTCCCATTGACTGTCTTTGTTAACACGTCTGCCAGTTGATCTTCTAATCGGACATACGGTAGTTTAATTACCCCTCCTTCTAATTTATGTTTGATAAAATGTTGGTCAATTTCTATATGCTTGGTCCAGTCATGTTGCACTGGATTTTCAGATATGTTAATAGAAGCTTTGTTATCACATAGTAGCGGCGTTGGGCAAATTCACTTGCAACCCAATATCCTTGAACAACTTCTGGATCCATAGTATTTCTGTGATTCCTATTACAACTCCGCAAAATTCTAATTCAGCACTAGACAAGGCGACAACCTTTTGTTTTTTGCTTTTCCATGTTACAAGATTGCCTCCTACAAGTGTGAAATACCCAGAGGTAGACCTCCTGTCTACTAAATTTCCAGTCCAATCAGCATCTGTACAAGCTTGTATAACCAGGTGTCCATTATTGCGAAATACAATACCTCTTTCTGGTGTATGCTTTAGATATCGCAAGATACATATAACTGCATCCATATGGTGTTTTTGAGTATTATGCATAAACTGACTGACCACACTTACAGCAAAAGCAATGTCGGGCCTCGTATGTGACAAGTAAATCAATTTTCCAACCAACCACTGCTACCGTCCTTTGTCCGCAGCGGGTGCTCCATCAATCACCTCTAATTTATGATTAACTGCCATGGGAGTATCACAGGGTTTACACTCCAGCATTTCCACCTCAGTGAGGTGATCTAAGACATACTTTCTTTGTGATATGTAAATTCCGGCTTCTGACCTTGGGACTTCAATTCCTATAAAGTACTTTAGGCCTCCAAGATCTTTCATTTCGAATTTCGTAAACAGGTAACTCCATAGCTGAGCCATCTCCTCCGTGTCATTTCTGGTAATAGCCATGTCATCAACAAAGATAATCAAGCATGTCACCAAGCCCTTTCTCCTTTTAACAAACAGTGTATGGTCAGCGTTACTCTAACGATAGCCATCCTGTTTCATAACTCCAGCAAACCTACTGAACCAGGCCCGGGGAGATTGTTTTAGTCCATAAAGAGTCTTCCTTAACCTGCAAACTTCTCTCGTTCTGAACCCTGCAAAAAAAATCCTGGAGGAGGATCCATATACACTTCTTCCTTTAGATCACCATGTAGGAATACATTCTTGACATCAAATTGATGAAGGGGCCAATTTTGGGTTGCTGCCACAGAAAATAAAACTCGGATTATATCGATACGAGCCACAGATGAGAACATCTCTGAATAGTCGATGCCATATGTCTGATTGTACCCTTTTGCTACTAACTGAGCCTTGTACCTTTCAAAACTCCCATCCGCTTTGTACTTGATTGTAAACACCCACCTGCAACCGACTGACTTTTTCCAGGAGGAAGAGTGCATTTTGTCCATGTTCCATTCTTCTCCAAGGCTCGCATTTCGGCCATCATAGCCTCCTTCCACATTGGTTTATTCTGGGCTTCTTCAGCGTTCTGTGGAACCTGGTTTGAGCACAAAGACACAAAGAATCCTCGAGCCAAATTAGAAACTCAGTCTAAAAAAACATTTAGTGTATACCTTGAGTTTCTTGAAACTTGTGTGGGAGAATATCGCTCATGAGGGACTCCTCGCTTTGTCCTGGGGGGCAAAACAAATACCTGTGTTGCTCAACAGAAATATTATCATCTACATGCGTTTCTGAAACATTGGTAAGTTGAGGAGGTGTATCGGTATTGTTTATGGTGGTTGGACCGGTCTCAAAGTCACCCTGGTCACCTAAAGAATCAGATTGTACATTATTCATATCCAAATGGTTTACTTTTGGTGGTTCATTTATCGGAGGAGGAGCATCAGGCGGTAGAGTCACCCCAGGTGGTACATTGTTAGGAGCTATAGCAAAGTCGGCATCATCTACTTGTCGTGTTGAGACGGTCGTCGGACAGGTTCGTTGTGGCACCAACCAATCAAGGGTTCCATCACATGATATCTCCCCCTGAACCCGAGATTGAGGGAGATAGTAATATTCAGTTTCCAGGAAGACGCAATCTGTGGTGACATGGATGCGATGGGTACGGGGATTATAGCAGCGATACCCCTTTTGGGTAGAGGCATAACCAACAAAGACACACTTTTCGACGCAAGGGTCAAGTTTTGTGTGCTCATGTTTAAGGGTATGGATAAAGACCGTATAGCTAAACACTCGCAGAGGTAGGGTAAAGATAGAAGGTATATCGTGCTAGGTAGATAGTGTCTGAATAGGTGTTTGGTAATTAAGGATTTTGTTGGGTAAGCGGTTTAGAAGGTAGGTGGCAGTAGATACAGCCTCCGACCAGAAACTCATCGGAACATAGGAATCAATCATCATAGCTCGAGTCATCTCAAGAAGAATGTGATTTTTCCGTTCCGCCACCCCGTTTTGTTCAGGGGTATAGGAACATGTGGTTTGATGTATAATACCGTGATCATGAAAGAATTGACCCGATTCCCCACTGAGATATTCCCGGCCATTATCAGAATGAAGGATTCTGATTTTTGTATCAAACTGAGTGTGAACCATATTATAAAACTGAACAGACTTTTGGTAGACGTCGGATTTATGTTTCATAATGTATAGCCACGTCATGCGGGAGAAACCGTCAATAAAAATGACATAATAATGGAAGCCCTGTTCTGTATTATATGGAGGGGGACCCCAAACATCAGAGTGGATCAAAGTAAACATACGATTGACACGAGTATTATTCGCAATATACGATGTCCGAATTTGTTTTTCCCGGAGGTGTTATCACAAGTAAAAGTATTTTGGTTGGAAAAAAGAGTAGGAAACAAGCAGTGTAAGTAGCTAAAAGATAGATGCCCTAACCGGTAGTGCCATAACCACACCTGACGAGCAACTGTCCTGGTGGCAAGATTAGACCGGCCGTGTTGTGCCACTGCGTCAACAAAGTACAGTCTTTGGTGCTCAATACTGTAGAGAAAAAGGAGTTTGAGCGATTTCAAAATATATGATTTAAATGTGCATAAAAACGAGCATGAGATAAATGTGCATGATATATTGCATATTACTTGCCTTATATAATTTATATATAATGTTGCCGTACTAACGAGCCATGAAGCTTTAAAGCTTACATCAAATGGCGAACATTTGTTGTGTTTATACTATTTTCAGGTGCCATCATTAATGAACTAAACTAGTTCATTAAGTGAAGTACTTAGTTAATTAAACTAAGTAGTTCACTAAAGGAAGCAACAATTGAACAAGGCACAAAGGCAACAAGACTAAGAAAGGAAAGTCTTCTCCTCCTCTCCTCATTCAATATACATGGCCATATACATATATAAATATATATTTTCATATTTTTTTAAAAAGGCACATACACATGTATTCCAACATACTACCGACACGTTATATATTTTACGTACGTACGTTAACGTCACACCACCATATTTAACTCATATTTATGAGTATATTAGGGTCTTATATCATTTGATATAAGTCATGGTGATGACAAATTAAATACGACACGTTAAAAGTTCTAAACCAAAAATTGTCGTATCGGGCAAATACCAAAACTTCGTCAACGTGTCACGTACTTGCCATAAATAGATGGCCATCCCCTATACCTCAAAAATCATTATTATTTTTGTGCATATGATGATATTTTCAGCCACAAAATCATTCCATGTTGGCACACACAAATCACCCCACATTAAGGCCAAATTGTGGAGATTCCAATTTTAATTTTGTCACATGTTAATCGCGCCACTTTAGACCAGCCAAGTGCTGAGAATTAAAGTTCAGGAAAGAAGTCCGTACATAAAGAGATGTGGTGGTGGAACGAGGATGTGCAACAAAAAATAAAGGACAAACAAAAGATGTTTAGAGAGCTGTTAAGATGCACCAATGGGGAAGAGCAAAACAGAAGACAAGAACAAGCATTGCATTCTTGTGATCAAAAACGCCTAGCACTCTTTCTTCTACACTCTCTTTCTTTCTTCTTCTTCAAAGCCTATTGTACTTATATTCTTATTCTTGAATAGGCTTATCTTAGACCACCACACATTCTATATCTTTGTAAAAGATTGATCAAGGTGTGATCAATCTTCATTCTTGCAAGGTGGTGGTGTTCGTACGTAATTGTATACATCATACAAGGTTTGTAAAGGGTTGGAGTTGGTGTGTAACTCCATCAACCCTGTGGTAAGGTGTATTTGCGTGTGTGACTAGTGTGAACCGAGGAAGGTGTTCCTCGAAGACTGGAGTAGGTTGTTTATAACCAAACCAGTATAAAATTCTCAGTGTCATTTACTTTCAGCACTTATATTATGTTTCAGCACTGTTTACTCTTTTTGTTTACGTTCGTAAAAATAGTAAACGATTTTCAAAAATTACTAAAATTTCCAGAAATAGCCACACGTCTTAGGGTTAATTTGGCACAAGTTTCAACCCTTTTGGGTAAGTATAAATCAATCAAACATCCAAAGTTCTGAGACTAGTGCAGTCTGATTTTCATACTTACAAAGGTTGAGACTTTGAGTGTATTTGACTAACTTCCCAAAAGAATTTTTCAAAATTGTTTCAACCCATTTAAATACAACATAAAATTTCAGAGCCATTGGAGTTAAGAACAAATAGGAATAAATTTTTCAAAACAGTCTACCGTTTCTGGAAGATTCGCGCAATCTGACCACCAACGATTTGTGAAGGGGTTAAAGGTTGAATTTAAATCTGAAATTTTTAGGAGACACTCATAACATCTGAGGCTAAGTTCTCTCAAAATTTCAGAATTTTTGAAGACCTACAACCTAGTTTTAAAAACGTTTTAAAACTGGTCCTGAAAACAAAATCTGTTTTTCAGAAGTTGAGTTTTTGGTTTTAAACAATTTTAAAAACCACACTTTCCGCACCAACTATTCAACCCTCCTTCTAGTGGTGCCTTGCAGATCCTACAAATACCATGCCCAATGATCGTCTTCGTATGAATACCCTGCAATAGACAAAAAATTAGGATACATCATAACAATACAATCTAATTCCTTAGTAACTTGGCTTACAGATAACAGTTTCATAGATAAATATGGGACATACAGGAAATTTTTAAGGGTAAGGGTAGGAGTAATAGAAATGGAGACACCACTACCAACAGGGGTAGTGGTTCCGTTGGCAATTTCGACAGTAGTTTTTGTGGAGGAACTGTGAGTAGTCAGAAGGATCATCAGACATTGCGTCAGTAGCACCACAGTGGAATATCAACGGAAATTAACTTTGGATGGTATAGCATTAGGACTGATTAGTCATTCCATACATTGTAGGGGTAATTTGGGCATTTTGTGGAGTTTGGTGTTTGTTTAGTGACGTGGGAGAAATTAGGGGTGTTGAATGACTTTTGAATAAAATTAAGGGGCACGGGTGAATCATTTAAAAGTTGAGGGGGTACAGATGGAGCATTATGAACCTGAGGGGTTAGTTTTTTTGTTTTATGAAACGCAGGGGTAGATTTAATATTGAAATTGAAGACAGAGGTTTCGGGTGTAATATTAAAAATAGAGGGGGTATAAAAAGCCTTTATAGGGTTAGGGCCGTCACTTGCCCTAACCTGTTTACCTGCAGCAGCCTTCGTTGCTGCTGTTGCTGCTATGGTCGTCCCTCGTTTGGCTCTTTCTTCTCTATGATTGACGTCGAATCTTTCATCCTTGTTGCTAGTTCCTCCCTCAGTGGAGGTCTGTGCAACTGACGCCTTTACTTTCTTGGCGAATTCATCCCACCAATCGGGATAGCCATGGAGCATGAAACACTTGTCTTTGATGTGCCCCTTTCGTTTGTAATGACTGCATTCCAGGCTGCTTTTATCTTCCACCCTATGCCGTAATGGATGTCCTGAGCGTGGTGGTGGATTTTCTAGTCCCCTTCATTGTTTGTCTGACTCTCTGATAGCCAGACCTTGGCCAACCCCAAATGATGACTGGAGATCTGATAGGGTTACGGTAAGTACTCCTTCCTACACACTTGAACGGCATAACTCATTATACGCCATTTCTTCCGTGTGTCTCTGATCTCTCTTTGAAATCTCCTTCTTTGTATCCAAAAAGCGATCATCAACTGCTAGTAGCAGCTGATATAGCCTCTGTTCTTGAACTTTTTTGAGTAAATTGCAATATTTTTTTAATATTCCATAGGATTTGGGTCCATGGAATCTATGGCCATCCATAACCCCTGGAACTGATCTCATAATGCTTTCAGGGGATGATTCTGTTGTTTGACAATGTAGCCTTGCTTGTGAAGGTCAAAAATTTGTAATGGATCACTCCCTGGCCCGTATGTAATAGCTAGTCCGTCCCAAAGTGCTTTTGCTGTAGAATATTTTGCTACGTTGTTCAACAGGCTGTCATCAATGTTATCTATTAGCCATGTGAATACTAACTGGTCACTCTATTCCCAAGATGGGTATGAAGCTTCAGTTGGTAGGGGTTAAGGAATCCCCGTGATGTGGGAGCTCTTCCCCCTGCCTCCTAGCGCTATTTTCATTAATCTGCACTAAAGTGAGTAATTGGTGCTGTTCAACTTAACTTTCAGCACCAAGTTGGCAGAGGATGTTGGTGCGGACGATGGAAAATTCAAACTGTGTTGGAGAAATCATGCAAACTTTTCTGATATATCCATGTTAGCAGGGAAGTGGTGTTTGGTTTCAGAAGTTTCTGGCTGTGGTTCTGCATTTTCTGGTGTATGTGACATATTTGCTGGTGTTTTCGCAGGTAGAGAAACTGATGGAGGAAGAAACAACTTGATCAGGGTCAAACCGAGATAGGGTATGTTGGGCAATGATGACAGTGATCTAAGCCTTAGAGACACAAAGCAATAGATAAGATACTTGATCTAAGGTAGGTTGTGGCAGTGATGAAGAATTCTTATGAGCCAAAGAATTCTTACGGTTACAGTTCAGTTCAGGTCCGATTAAGAGGCACCTGCTCTGATACCATGTGTAAACAAGTAGGATATGTGGAAAAATTCTGTATATTTCTCAATGAATTTACATACACCACTATACACTCTTCTTTATAGGGCTTTTATATATCTATACAAGGTAACTACCTAATTACAATTAAATTAAATATAATCAAATCAAATACAATCAAATCTGCCTAATTTGCCTAATTCTCCACATGTTCCTATTCTTCCGGTAACCATTGGCGCACAATCAGGGATTTCCAACATTTTGGACTATCTGACCTTGGGTACAAAGTTTGTCCATTCATGTGCTGAACCATAATTGGGATTTCCGGTTTTCCTCCCATGTGGTGGCATAATTGGTATTGATTGATGGTAAGCAGAGATCTCAGCTTCGATGTACTAGTCATCTTTGTTTTGACTCTTTTTGGCTTCAAGATAAGGAGTGTCGAGTTATATTTGAGACCCATTGGCGCTTTCGAGTTGCATAACTCAGCTGCCCGCTTCGAGAGTTGATGTTGTTGGGTTTGATGGAACTGAAGTCAGCCAAGCTGAAGTGACACCGAGCTCAAGAGGCAGAGCTCAAAGGTCTTGAGAGTCGTGAGCCACAACCGAGCAGAGCTGCCGAGCCGGACAGAAGCAATGCCGAGCAGAGCTGCAGAGCCAGACAGAAGCAATGCCGAGCAGAGCTGAACGTCACTGCATTGATCTCAGCTAAGCCATATACCAGAAAGTTACGGGATGGAATATTCCTTGATTGGAGATTTGATTGATACGAATCCTGCTTTGGATAGAAATTTCCGTACTTATCTTTTCTACAAGGAATATCCGGTAGAGTCCTATGTATGGTATGATAGCGATGTAAAGGGAAAATCCCATAACTCATGCTAATCCTTTTACTCCTATAAAATCTCCTGATTAGATGATGCCTTGTTGTAAGTGAACTCAATTGGTGATAGTGAATTTTCTTGGCTTGCCGTCGCCGTGGGTTTTTCTTCCCCCTTGAAGGTTTTCCCACATTAAATCTCGTGTTCTTCTTTTATTGTTTTTCCTTGATCATTATTCATTGCTTTTGTGCGTTCTTGCGATTATCGTTGTAGTTTTCTCCACTGTTCCGCAACTGTTTTTTATCAACAACTGGTATCAGAGCTTTGGGTTCTTTGTTCGAGTGGGAGCAATAGCCGAAGATAGTAAGTCAAGAATTGAGAGATTTGATGGATCAAACTTTGGTTTCTGGAAGATGCATGCTGAAGATTATCTATATCAGAGAGATCTATATCTTCCTCTTGAAGGGAAAGAGGTGAAGCCTACTGACATGAAGGATCGAGAATAGGAGATTCTTGATCGCAAAGCGTTCGGTGCCATTAGGTTGTCTCTTACTCAAACCATTGCATTTAATATCTCAAAGGAAAAGACCACAAAAGATGTGATGAATGCTTTGACAAGGATGTATGAAAAGCCCTCTGCCTCCAATAAGATGCATCTTATGAAAAGGCTTTTCAACATGAAAAAGACTGAAAGTAAAACGATGCAGGAACACTTGGGTGAGTTTAACAAGATCACTAGTCAACTTGAGTCGGTTGGGATCGTCTTTGACGATAAAGTTCTTGTCTTGGTAATATTGTCAAGTCTGCCTGACAGTTGAGATGGAGTTGTTATGGCTGTGAGCAACTCATCCGGAGAAGGTACGTTGAAGTTTGAAAACGTGGTAGATGTGCTGCTTGATGAAGATTCAAGGAGGAGGAATAGTGGCACAACTGAAAGTTCTGGAGACGCGTTGAACACAGAAGAACATGGCAGACCTGCCAAGAGGGGTAATGATAGAGGTGTGAGATTGCAGTCCATAAAAAGCAAGTCTAAGGGCTCAAATCTGACCTGCTCGAATTGCAAGAAGAAGGGTCATCTCAAATGCAATTGCAGAGTCAAGCAGAAGGCCGATCAGACGGACAAGTATGGGGATTAAATCCATGTCTCTCAAGCGTCCAGGTCTCACAGTGATGGTCTGATTCTAAGTTGCGAGAGCCAAGCTGACGCCTTTTGGATCTTCGATATTGGGGCCTGTTTTCACGCCACATCCAATAGAGAATACTTCACAAATTATAAAAGTGGTAACTTAGGGAAAGTATACATCGGGGATGATGGCTCCTATGATATTATTTGCAAAGGGGATATCATACTGACTCTACAAGATAGAAGGCAGCTAAAGCTGCTGCAAGCAAGACACATACCTCGGCTGACCAAGAACATGATTTCAATAAGACAATTGGCTGATGATTTTGATCTCGAAGGAAGATTCAATAAAACTCATTGGAAGCTGGTCAAAGGGTCTCTAATTGTGGCATAGGGTCTGAGAGCAGGAACTCTTTACAAGTTCTAAAACAAAAGCTCGGCAAATATAGTCAACTCGGCAAGTGACGCCGAGCTGTGGCATCAAAGACTTGGACATATGAGTGTCAAGGAAATGAAGGTAATGACATCTTGATACGATCTTGGATCGTATTGAATTGACTATCGTTTCTTTCAACTCCAAAAGACACCTTTGATCAACCCTTGCGTGGGACAATGGCGCAAACACCACCTTCTTGGACAAGAGAAGTCAACATAACGTCTACGTCGAACGATTCAAATCTCCCAATCCAACACGTCGTTCCGTATCCTTGGATTGTGATTCACCAACTAGGTTTGCTCAAACCTCGATTGGATCTAGCTTTGATTTTAATTTGTAAAAAACCAAAGGAAAAACACAAGACAAAAGGCAACACACGGCTGCACCAATGCTGGAATTCTAAAATTGAAATTCTGAAAATTCTGCCCTTAGGCTGCCGTTTTTTTGTCTAGATATAATGCCATATTCTTCTACTCCTAAAAGTTAACTAATCAATCAAAGTCCTAAGAATACTACCTCTCAATCTTAATCAAATTTACATAAAAGAAAAGTCAAAGCTAATCAAGGAAGATTACATAACTCAAATCCCTAAAATCTCGCACTGGAATTATACCCTGTCGGTTACTGACTTATAGCCGCTTCTACACGCCGAATTAGGGTTTGCACTCTTCAGAAAAGTTGTAGCTCCTGATATTTCCTTGAATTTGGGCTCTTGAATTACCTCATTTGGACTCTTCTTGACAGCGATACGGGCCTCCAAAGTTTAGGTATCCATCCAGTGAACTTCAGTACTTTCCATTCTAGACTCCCAATTTGCACCTGATTTCGGTCCATCTTGTAGCCCGAATTAGAAAAAGTGTAAAACATGAAAATCGTCTCAAATTGAGTTATCTAATACCTCCAAGTGTTTTGAATCAAATTGGATCCATACTCCTACCTGGGCATCAAAAATACCGACTGGTGTCCGGCTGCCTTCCTGACAAGTAGGGACTCTTCAAGCCACATTCCTTATCTAGCCTTGTCACCTTAGAAAACACTCAAAAACGGTAATTAGCACTATAAGCACATATTACAAGACTCTATAAGATATCCTATACCTAAAACAAAGACAACGCAAACAACTAGACTCGATATTACAGCGACAACGCATGAAATGACCATCCTGCCCTCCCACCAACCCTTACATCATATGATATGCAATAAACTCAAGGAAAATCAAATCATGGCCTCAATAAACATAGAAAAATCATGCATCTACATTCCTTGGCTCATCTTGCACATGTTTGAACAAGAAGCTCTTTAGTTTACATCTTCTATTTGTGCAAAAGCTTCATCTTTGTGGAGTTAGTATGTTCAAGGCCCTTGTTTGTGAAGTTTGTATATTTAGGGCTCCGTGAATCGCATCATTCCGTCCCTCCTCAAAAGGATTCGACCTCAAATCTAAACATGCAAATGGATAAGAGGGATACTCCACAAATAACTCATAAACTATGTAAGATACAAGTTCAAGCAAACCAAGTGCAACGATCATACATAACTTAAGTCTAACATGCTCAGGATGACCACGTATTCCCATGATGACACATCTAGACATCAATAAACACCTCTTCCTAACATGTTTAGGGTGCACAAAGATATACACCTCAAACTCTAACTCAATAAACGCATATCTAGAATCATGAACAAGTAAAAGATGATGACAAAGACATAAATAAGGAGTAGAGTCATACCTCTTTTGTATCTTCACTTTCACATGCTTAGGATGTATTAACAAACCACAAGTGAGACACTTATGAAGCTTCCAAAAAAATAACTTATCACACATTAGATCATAACTACACGTCAACACAAACCTCTTCTTGAGGTGTTTAGGGTGTACAGTCATGCTTCTCTCAATCAAAATTGAATGGCTAGGATGCAACCAAAATCCATCATGCAAGGAACAGTCGAACTCAATCAATACATAGACCAACAATTTATCATGGCAAACAAAGTCACAAGTCACCATGATTTGGAAAGGGGAACAAGACAATGTGATATGGCATCTCTCATGAGCAAATATGCCATGAATCATCCTATGAACAAGCATACTGTGGAAATGGATCATGCTAAAGGTCGTGTGTCTGTGATGCATATAAAAAGGATCATACAAACAATGTAAACTAGGGAGTTCAACACACACTTTAAAAGACTCAGCAATAAATGATCCAACACTAGTAACTATCAACCCATATTCATCCAACTTAATGGCATTCGATTCATCACTCAATTCATCATCTAATTCATGTGATGCAAGCTCAAATTCAGGTCTTAACTCAACATCACACAATGCATGTGGTTCACACAAACCAAGACAAATAGGCGATGGTATATTAACATGTAAATCATCCTCATTTTTACTCGTTTTCTCATGCAATTCAGCCAAGATTTCATCATGCAATTCAGCTGTATTATCATGCAATCCAGGCCCATTAGATGCATCAACTTTGACCTCATTCAACTCTTGTGGAAATAAATCAACTTTCGGCTTTGTTTTAGCATCGCCATAAGGTACAGTTTCAGCTTTTTGTTCCTTTTTAGACACAATTTCAGCTTTACCACGCTTATGCATTTTTGCAAAAAAAACATCCATGTTCTTCTTAAAATTTATCCTATTCTCAATGTTGGTTGCATGCTCATACATAGCTTCAAGTGATTCATATCTACAATGCATCATTTCATGTGCAATCTCTTCATTTAACCCAGCAATAAATCTAATCATGGTTAATTCTTCAATTTCTTCAATGAAGCATAATATAAGTCATCTAACAATTCATTGTAATATGCTTTAATATCTTTATCATGTTGTGGATAATTTTGAAACTTGGGTACTTTGCAACGCCAATTTCTTACCCAAATACCATTTGATTTTCCAAAGGTAATCATGCGTTTTCAACCTCGTTGTAGTCACGCTCATCACACATGACTCCCCAAATGGTGCCAACCAACTCTTCAACTTGTGAACTTTGTTGATTCAAGGTTATCCAATCCAATTCTTCCACCTTGTTGGAGATTTCTTGCAATTTCTCCAATACCTTTTCAATGGACACTTCAACCCTTGTCTCCTCATCTACGGCGTTGGTCGACGACATGTTTTCACCTATAATGAAATAAAGAAGACAAGAAAAGAAAAACTAACACAAAGACAAAAGAGATTTCGTTATGTTAGTAAAAATCAAAATCAATGCGTATGTTCCTTTCTCTCTCTTGTATAGTCACTCACAGTTTGTGTTTTCCTCGGCCAATCTTGAGCTAGATACAATCAAAGTAATCTTTTCAAGTGGCTAGCATAATCCGATGATCAAATGCACCTTTTTCTCCATTGTATCACCCAAATTTTAGCAACTAATAAGCAAAGGTATCAAGCCAAGAACAAGACAATTTAACACACTTAACCTTCTACAAATCGAAGAAAAATGAGACAAAAAATTATGTCAAAGGCTGAGCCAAAGAAAACTAGGGGTTGCCCTGGGCAATCTTTAGATAACTTTAGCCTTATGCAAATTGATCGCAAGTTGTTGATTTAATTACAACTATCAAGTATCCAAGAATAAACAAGGAATTGTGTAGGGGCTGAGGTATGGATGTCTCGGCTTCGTATGATATAATGATTTACTTGATATGCAACAATATTTATCAGCAACTTAGCTTGATTTTGTCCAGCAACTTAGGGCAAACCATAGGTTATATGAATGGGTTTTTGTCCCCCCAAACTTGATGGAAGGTCTTATCTGACGTTATGAAAGTTTAGAGCCAACAAAGACATGCTTTTGTTGGACCATTTAAATAAAGAAATGACTGAGCTGTTTGTGCTACACCTTTTTTTTGTAGCTTTTGCTTTAGTTTCGGATCTGAGAATGGATATTTTCCGACGATATTTCTGGGCGAAAACAAAACAGTATCGCGGCGGTCTTGGGCAGATTTCAGCCAAACAGTTTTTTTGTTCCAAGATTAGGCCTTTTGTGGGCTAAGTTTGGTTTGAAGATAGTGCCTTGGATACAAGAAAATTGCAACGCAAACCAAGCAACAATGCAATCAAGTCACACAAGTTTAAAATCAACTAAAAGCTTCGTCAGCAACAAGATTTTACGTGTAACTAGGTAGCACTTTTTAAGCAATGGACTAGATTTATATACTATGGCGGAATTAAAACCCTAATACAATGAACCTATTGTCAAGTGTGTATGAAAGAATTGATCTTGTAGGATTAATAGTGGAATAGATGCAAAAAGACCAAACTTTGCGCATGGAGTATGTCCTGTCCAAGGATAAAGAACGTAACTCTTTTTTTTAAAAAAAGATGGACAAACTGTGAATCAAGCAACGAAAAGGTTCCAAGCACTAATTAGAATCACGTGTGCATGAATGGAGGGAGGAAACAGTGGCATGAAACTAATCCAAACGACATGATTTTTTTTTGAATAAGATGACAATCTGAAATCGAAGTAAAGAAGATAGGGAAAGATATGGGTGTTGAGAATCAGAGATTTTTTTTTAAATAAAAGATTGAGGATGAGAAACTAGAAGGATATGTAGAGTGAAAAGAAGAACCTTTGCTCTGATACCACTTTGATACGATCTTGGATCGTATTGAATTGACGATCGCTTCTTTCAACTCCAAAAGACACCTTTGATCAACCCTTGCGTGGGACAATGGCGCAAACACCACCTTCTTGGACAAGAGAAGTCAACAACGTCTATGTCGAGCGATTCAAATCTCCCAATCCAATACGTCATTCCGTATCCTTGGATTGTGATTCACCAACTAGGTTTGCTCAAACCTTGATTGGATCTAGCCTTGATTTTAATTTGTAAAAAACAAAGGAAAAACACAAGACAAAAGGCAACACACGGCTGCACCAATGCTGGAATTCTGAAAATTCTGCCCTTAGGCTGCCGTTTTTTTGTCTAGATATAATGCCATATTCTTCTACTCCTAAAAGTTAACTAATCAATCAAAGTCCTAAGAATACTACCTATCAATCTTAATTAAATTTACATAAAAGATAAGTCAAAGCTAATCAAGGAAGATTACATAACTCAAATCCCTAAAATCTCACACTGGAATTATACCCTTTTAGTTACTGGCTTATAGCCGTTTCTAGACGCCGAATTAGGGTTTGCACCCTCATAAACGTTGTAGCTCATGAAATGTCTGTGAATTAGGGCTCTTGAATCACCTCATTTGGACTCTTCTTGACAGAGATACGGGCCTCTAAAGATTAGGTATCCATCCAGTGAACTTCAGTACTTTACACTCTGGACTCCCAACTTGCACCTGATTTCGGTCCATCTTGTAGCCCGAATTAGCGAAAGTGTAAAACATGAAAATCGTCCCAAATTGAGTTATCTAAGACCTCCAAGTGGTTTGAATCAAATTGGATCAATACTCCGACCTGGGCATCAAAAATACCGACTGGTGTCCGGCTGCCTTCTTGAAAAGTAGGGACTCTTCAAGCCACTTTCCTTATCTACCCTTGTCACCTTATAAAACACTCAAAAACGGTAATTAGCACTATAAACACATATTACAAGATTCTATAAGATATCCTAGACCTAAAACAAAGACAACGCAAACAACTAGACTCGATATTACAACGACAACGCATGAAATGACCATCCTGCCCTCCCACCAACCCTTATATCATATGATATGCAATAAGCTCAAGGACAATCAAATCATGGCCTCAATAAACATAGCGCATCTACATTCCTTGGCTAATCTTGCACATGTTTGAGCAAGAAGCTCTTTAGTTTACATCTTCTATTTGTGCAAAAGCTTCTTCTTTGTGGAGTTAGTATGTTCAAGGCCCTTGTTTGTGAAGTTTGTATGTTTAGGGCTCCTTGAATCGCATCACATCTAAAAGGAAGATGGAAGGTCTATCCAACGTTGATATACCACTATGTGAGTACTGTGTGCTGGGGAAACAAAAAGCAGTCAGTTTCTCAACGCTCAAGAGAAGTCTCAGAACTGAGAAGCTGGAACTTGTACACGCAGATGTTTGGGGGCCTTCAGATGTGCCCTCCCTGAATGGCTCACGCTATTATGTTACTTTTATTGATGACTCAACGAGGAAGCTGTGGGTTTACTTTATGAAACACAAGTCTGACGTATTTAATGTCTTCAAGAGATGGAGAAGCCTTTTTGAGAACGAAACGGGGATGAAGCTGAAGTGCTGGAGGTCAGACAATGGTGGAGAGTACTGCAGTAAATAGTTTGAGGATTACTATGCTGAAAATGGAATCAGAAGTGAAAGAACAGTGCCAAAGACACCTCAGCATAATGATGTTGCTGAAAGGATGAACAGAACAATCTTTGAAAGGGTAAAAAGTATGAGACTACATGCAGATCTGCCGAAATCTTTCTGGACTGAGGCGGTGAACACCGTTGTTTATCTGATTAACAGAGGTCCATCTACCACAATTGACTGTAAACTTCCTGAATAAGAGTGGACTGGCAAGGTGATTTCACTTGCCCATGTCAAAGTGTTTGGTTGCACAGCCTATGCACTGCTAAAGCCGGATGAGAGATCAAAACTTGACCCCAAGTCCAAGATATGTTCTCTAATTCACTATGGAGGTAACAGTTTTAGATATAGACTGTGGGATCATGTAGGGAAGAAGGTGATCAGAAGTAAGGACGTGGTTTTCAATGAAAACATACTTTACAAGGACAGAGTAAAGGAGGAGAAGCAACCTGTGAAGCCTAAGTCTTTTGAGCATAGTGACGTTGGCCATACTGAGTTGAGCAGACCTGCAGAACAGACTGCCGAGATGCCGACTTCAGAAAATGAAATGCATGAAGAAGCAATGAGCTCTGATAAAAGTGAAGACTGGAGGTCAGCCATGGAAGATGAGATAAACTCTCTGCAGAGCAATCTCACATGGGATCTTGTAAAGAAGCCACCAGGGAAGAAAGCTATTCAGAACAAATGGGTGTACAGGTTGAAGCAAGAAGCTGACAGCACTCAAAGGTATAAGGCAAGGCTTGTTGTGAAAGGGTTCCAAAAGAAAGCTGGGCTTGACTTCACTGAGATCTTTTCACCCGTGGTCAAGTTGTCAACCATCAGAACTGTCCTGAGCATTACAGCCGCAGAAGATTTGCACTTAGAACAGCTTGACGTGAAAATAGCCTTTCTTCATGGAAATCTGGAAGAACATATCTACATGATGCAGCCACAGGGCTATGAGATACCTGGTAAAGAAGACCTGGTATGTAAAATACAGAAGAGCTTGTATGGCTTGAAACAAGCTCTGAGGCAGTGGTATATGAAGTTTGACAACTTCATGGCAGAGGTTGGCTACAAATGCGGCCATGGTGATCACTGTTGTTACTTCAAGAGACTCGGAGGTTCGTATATGATCCTGCTACTTTATGTAGATGACATGTTAATAGCAGGAGGAAGCACTGATGAGATCAAGAAGCTGAAGGAATAATTGGCTAAGAAATTCTCCATGAAGGACCTCGGTCCGGCTAAGAAGATACTAGGACTCAATATTGAAAGAGACAGGAAGAATCAAGTACTGAGGCTGAGTCAAAGAGACAATATCTCTAAGGTATTGAAATGATTCAATAAGGAGAATGCAAAACCGGCGTCTACACCCTTAGCAGGATAGTTGAAGAATTTATCAAAGAAGCAATGTCCTAAGACGAAGGATGAACTTGAACGAATGAGGAAGGTACCCTATGCCTCAGCCATGGGGAGCTTAATGTATGCTATAGTGTGCACCCTGCCAGACATAACCCATGCAGTGGGAGTTGGGAACAGATTCATATCAAATCCTGGTCCTGATCATTGGGCTGCAGTGAAATGGATACAAAGGTATAGTGGGAACGTCAAAACTTGACACTGCAGTTCGGCAACAATGATCTGAACCTGCTCGGCTTTGTAGACTCTGATATGGCCGGAGACGTTGATGAACACAAGAGTACTACATGATATGTTTTCAAACTTGGCAGTGCTGCAATCACTTAGGTATCAAGATTGCAGAAGATTGTAGCATTGTCAACAACTGAAGGTGAGTACGTGGCTAGTTGAAGCTACCAAGGAACTGGCGTGGTTGAAGAGCTTACTGAATGAATTGAAGCACCCTCAGGTCAGCTATAAGCTATTTAGTGACAGTCAGAGAGCGATACACTTGGCCAGAAACTCTGCTTAACATGCAAGAACGAAGCATATTGACATCAGATATCATTATATAAGAGATATGCTTGAGGGAAAACAGTTCGACTTGGAGAAGATTCATACAAGCCAGAATCCAGCAGACATGATGACACAGATTGTTCCAAAAGAGAAGCTTGAGGTCTGCAAAGCTTCTCTTGGTCTTGTTGCTTGATGAAAGTGCTGAAATGGCAACAACCCGAAGAAGCAAAAATTCACGATGCGTCTAAAGTTAAGGTCATTTCCAAATGGAAGATTTTGATGGGTTTGATGGAACTGAAGTCAGCCGAGCTGAAGTGATGCCGAGCTCAGGAGGCAGAGCTCAAAGGACTTGAGAGTTGTGCGCCACTGCCGAGCAGAGCTGCCGAGCCGGACAGAAGCAATACTGAGTAGAGATGAACATTACTGCATTGATCTCAGCTCGACCATATACTAGAAATTTACGGGATGGAATATTCCTTGATTGGAGATTTGATTGATACAAATCCTACTTTGGATAGAAATTTCCATACTTATCTTTTCTATAAGGAATATCCGGTAGAGTCCTATGTATGGTATGATAGCGATGTAAAAGGAAAATCTCATAAAACATGCTAATTCTTTTACTCCTATAAAATCACCTGATTAGATGCTGCCTTATTGTTGGTGATAGTGAATTTTCTTGGCTTGCTGCCGCCGTGGGTTTTTCTTCTCCTTGAAGCTTTTCCCACGTTAAATTTATGTGTTCTTCTTTTATTGTTTTCCCTTGATCATTATTCATTGCTTTTGTGCGTTTTTGCGATTATCGTTGTGGTTGTCTCCACTGTTCCACAACTGTTTTTCTCAACAGATGTGAGGGTCTGATTCAGTCTTGGAGCTCGAGGAGACAAAGTGATCTAAGGAAAAAGTCTAGAAAGCGATTGATAAGCTTCAAAAGGTGACGATATCCAAGAAATGTAGCGAAAATTGGCTTACTATGAGGAAATGGGGTGTTAGAGAGAACATTTTTATATAGGGAATAATTACCTGAATTTTATTCATGATACTTCAAGTGCTTATATATCATAGGTATTTATAGCAAATAAAAAAAATTCAAACATTATATAAAAGATTACATAGATAATACAAAATCACTTCTTTGTATATATGAAGACACACTTGGCCTATGTAGCATCATGTTAAATTCGTTAAAGACATGCGATTTTCGAGGCTCTTACACATTGCTCATCAGATTCTCCGAAGATCATTATACCATGTTTTTTTTGTTTCTTTGGCACTTCAGGAAAAAACAATACCTTAGGTGCTGTTCATATCATATAGAAACCATCTTTGCGATTCTGTAGCAACTCCTTTGCTATAATTGATGACATAAGTCAATGTTCCTTTGTTGTATCTTTAACACTCGCTTTGCTGCTCCTATATATAATTCACTAAGATTATTTATAAACCTTGATAATAAACTTGAGGCAAAAACTATATTCGGCCTTGCAGTTGTGAGATAAAACAAATTTCCCATCAAGCTTCTATAAAGTGTAGCATCAGTTTTCTTCTTACCATTATATTTAATAAGTTTTTCACTTGTCGCAGGTTTGCAATCATCCATTCCGAACTTCACAAGAATATTTTCAGCATATTTCATTTGGCAAATAAAGACTCCATCATCATATTGATATACTTTCGTTTCAAGAAAGTGATGCAGCAGCCCCATATCATTCATTTCATATATTTTTATCATGTCTTTCTTAACTTCATCAATTATTTTCTCATTGTAGTCAGTATACAGCTAATCATCTATATATAAAGCAAGAATGAGAATATCTGAGTTAACTTGAGTCTTAACATGCAAGGTTGGCTCACTTTTATTCTCCGTGAATGCTTGTTCAATGAAGTAAGGATCTATTTGGCTGTACCAACCTCTTGCATCTTGCTTTGATCCTTATAATGTTTTCTTCAACTTGTACACTTTATCTTCTTCTCCCTTTTTGACAAAGCCCTACGGATATTCAACATACACCTCTTCCTTTGATGCACCATTCCAAAAAGCAGACTTGACATCAAGTTGATAGAGATTTCAACTTTTTTGGACTGCCATGACAATACAACAACAACAACATTACCCATTGCCTTACAAGCTCTTGCCTACAGCGGGGTATGGGGGGTCGGATGTACGCAACCATACCTATGTGTTGGAAACATACAGAGGTTGTTTTCCGATGACCCATAATGATGCGTCAAGCTATGTAGATCAACTGTTACTTCACGATATAAGAAGCACAACAAATTTAGTGAGTCATTTTGCTTTATTCCATCATATTCCAAAGTCAAGGAAGAATGTGTCCTTGACTCTGTTAGAAATGGAAACTTGGGATGCCATGACAATAAGGGCTCTAATTGTATCAAGTCTCGCAATTGATGCAAATGTTTCATTGTAATCAATCTTCACCTGTTTTGAATAGTCTTTAGCAAGTCTCGCCTTCTTGTTTTATATTGATCCATCTGGATTCAGCTTAACTTTGTAAATCTACTTGACACCAATAACTTCTTTAGCTTGAGGCTTCTCAACTAGCTTTCAAGTTTGTTTTCTTTTCAATTGCTTGAATCTATTCTTCCATTGTCTTTCTCCAATCTTCTTCTATATGCTGCTTCAAAACTTTCTGGTTTGAGAAATTAAAATTCCGTATTGCATACACATCACTTAAGCTCCTCATTTTCATCAGGTTGAGTTCCAAAAACTTGAACTTGAGCATGAACTTAAAGGTGAAGGTAAAATGCTTGATGCTGTTGAATCATCATTATTTTCTTGTGTAGTCATTGGTATTTCATGTTCTTCATGATACCATTTAGCCTTATTTACAGCCTTGTTCTCATCCCGATTCCATGCAGCATTTACATCAAATAAAACATCTGGAGTGATTATTATTTTGTTAGTCTTTAAATTAAACTCTATTGGAACTCTAACCAACAAAAATGCATTTTTCACTTCATCTAGCTTTGTCGCTTTTCTTTTAGAATTTGTACGTAGCAAATGCTGCCAAAAACTTTCAAGTGTTTCACTGAAGGCTTCCATCCAATCCATGCTTCAACTGGTGTTTTATTCCATACGGGCTTTGTAAGAATTCAATTAGTTAGATAGACGGATGTATGAATACCTCGGTCCAAAATTATTTCGGCAAGCCTTTATCATGCAACATAGACTTTTCCATCTCTATTACGGATTGATTTTTCCTTCCTACAACTTCATTTTGTTTTTTGGGTAAAATGCTAATATTAACCAGAAAAATCAAGGCATCAATGGGATGCGACCCATACAATAGCCCTACTTGCCGGTGCACATGCCGACCTACATGTCTATTTAGTAATGTATAGCAATCTAAAACATATGAGCAGCACCTATGTCTAAGATATGTGGGTAGAGCTTATACATCACTCTATATACATGATTGTATATTCTATGTGTTACATCTCTAGATACAAATGTTTCTCCTTCAAAAATGTATCTGTTGCGTTCTTGCCGGATAAAATATACCGTCACTGCCACAGCAATTTTCGCTGCCTTGGCTTTTAGCGCTTTCCTTTTGAGTCTTCTCGATCCCCAGGCTAGTATCCTGTTTATAGAGTGAAATCTCCGTGGAAGTGCCAGTCCTGGAAAGAGTAAGCCAAATTTGTTTGGTAGCTGAGCAGGAGAAGAAGAGGTGTTGCAGCGTGTTTTGTTCAGCCGAGCAGAGGTGATATTCTCTGTGCTCTAGATAAAACAGACGATCTTTAGTGGGTAGCTTGTTCAGCCCAGCAAGCTAGAGTATGAAGGAGTGTTTAGGGGTAATTGCTGAGTCCCAGACAATCCTGCTCCAGCTGACCTTACTGTCTTTTTCTCTAAAATAGTCATACGCCAAACGAGGTTTGAGAGTATCTTCCGCTGTCCATGAGGTGATTGTCTCTACTGCCGAGCTGGAGGAGCCTTCCCTAGCAGTAATTGATCTCGGATCTCCATAAGTATCTTTAGGAGGGGTGAGTCCGAGCTGTGCCCCGTCCTTGACCATAACGTGCCTTGTAGTTTATACTTATGATTCATCCACTGCATCCAGAGTGCGTCTTTCTTGTGATGCCGATCTCGTAGGTACTTGGATAGCAGTGCCAGATTCCACGCCTTCAGTTGGATAGCTCCTAATCCCCCTTCTTCTTTGGGTAGACTGACCTAAAACCAGGTAACCCAGGCCTTTTTGGAGCCCACTAAGGAACTCCCCCATAGGAAGTGCAAACAAATCATTTTTACCAGAGTCCTAACTTTTGCTGGAATAGGCAGCGCACTCAGCCAGAAACAGTTCACTCCCTGCAAAACTGACCTGATTAGTTGTAGTCTGCCAGTGTATGAGAACTTGATGCATTCCATAGTCTGGCCATGCCCATCAGTTTTTTGATGAAAGTTACGTAATGTGAGCTCTGCAACTTCCGGCCTGCTATAGGTATACCCAAATGTCTAAAAGACATGGAACCTTCCAAGAACCCTACGCTGACCTGCATCCAGATAGTTGCTCCATCAATGCCAGCTTGAAAGAACTGGGATTTTGTCAGATTTGTTCTGAGCCCAGAACAGTCACCAAAGTCAGCCAGTGCTTTCATAATTTTCTTTACCGAGCTGACATCATCTTTAGAGAATAGTATAAGATCATCCGCAAAGCAGAAATGAATTATTTTCTGCTCAGCACTGCCAGTACGGTAGTGAAACTCCTTATCTTGACGCAGTCCATGTAGCGGTCTTGATAGGTATTCCATACCAATTACGAATAGGAAGGCGAAAATGGGGTCCGCTTGTCTCAAGCCACGTCTGCATTGGAAGAACCCCATAAGGCATACCGTTAAAAGAAACAAAGTAGTTGGTAGTGCTCACACCTCCATGATCCAGCCCGTAAAGATAGAGGGGAATCTAAGTCCATTAAGCATTTCTTTGAGGAAGGACCAATTGATGGAATCAAATGTTTTCCTGATGTCTACCTTAAGCATGCATTTCGGAGTTTTCTTTTTCTCCCATAATCTCTGATCAGCTCTTGAACTAAGAAAACATTTTCCATCATGGATCTGCCTTTGAGCAACCCGGCATGAGCAGGGTCTATGAGGGGGCCCATGACTGACATCATTCGCATCGCAAGAATCTTGGAGATTACCTTGTAGATCACATTGCAGCACAAGATTGGATGATAATCCTCAACTTTGGTGACATGAGCAACCTTGGGGACTAGAGCAATGCTGGCGTGATTGACTTGTCTAAGCAATAGGCCATTCTTGAAGAACATCTGCACTGCAGCAATCAGGTCGGCTCATTCTATCTCCCAAGCTTTGATGAAGAACTGGAAGGAATAGCCATTACGACAGGGGGCTTTGTCCTTCCCAATGGAGTGCAGAGCTGCTTTGATCTCGGCTTCCTGTACTGGGATTGTTTGTGAGTCGGCTTGCTGCTCAGAACAAAGTGATTGACCTATTTATGCAATGGTGGTGTGATTGACCTGTTTAAGCAATAGGTCATTCCTGAAGAACTCCTGCACTGCAGCAATCAGGTCGTCCCCTACTATCTCCCAAGCTTTGATGATGAACTGGAAGGAATAACCATCAGGACTAGAAGCTTTGTCCGTCCCAATGAAGTGCAGAGCTGCTTTGATCTTGGTTAGCCGACGGTTAGCTGCCTTTCTAAGCCTTCATCTTCACAAAATTCTCTGACTGCCTTTGAGGTGCATTATTTGTCACGATCACTCCGTTTCTTGATGTAGTGACCACTTTGTTTCTCCAACAGACTTTTAAACTTTGTAAAAATTTAAAATACTCCGTATATTTCTTTCATAAAGTAAATATAAATAATTCTTGAAAAATCTTGTTACCTCTATGAGAAACCATTCTCATAGGTCCACAAAAATCCGTATGAACCAAATCCAAAATATTCCTTGCTTGCCATGCAACTCCTTTATGAAATGATTACCGGTGTTGTTTTCCAAGCGCAGAACCTTCACAAATTTCATGTTTCTCCTCAATCTTCGGTAAACCATAAGCCATCTCTTTTTGTTGAAGTAATTTAAGGATGCGAAGATTCATGTGGCCGAACCTCTTGTGCAATAGCCATGAGTCTTCATTAGCATGTGCAATGATGGACTGACTTTTGGTATAGGTGAAGTTGATTGGAAAACTTTGGTTGTCTTGCATTTGAATTTCCATAACAAGCTGTCTACCATCCTTCGTCACAGATCATCAAAGTCAAGTGTCTATTTAGCTGAAGAAGTTGTCCAAGACTCAATAAATTCTTGTCTAAATCGGGAAGAAATAAAACATCACGAATGAGCTTCGTACCTTCTTTAGTTTGAACTCTAACTATCCCTGTGAAAATCACTCATAAGCTGAACTAAAAGATTAATGCAAAGAAATCATGAAGCTAAAACGAACGAAATTCAGCAGAATTTGAAGGTGGAAGAAAATAGAGCCAAGGATCGGATCTCAATGAGTAAGAACGGTTTTGGAAGATATTTTCTATCTTTCTCTACACACCTTGATATTAAGTATTTATACTATCTGTAGAAGCAACTAGAATGTAATTAACACGTGCAGAAGAAGATTTGGTCCGCTGCAACGTGTACGCGCCATCTTTTGATCACCCGCCAGCGTGCCAAGCCTATTGAGCATGACAAGCCTGCTGAGCGTGCCAACCGTGTGAAGCGTCGTGCTAAGCGTGCCAAACCTTTCATGCTACCGAGACAACTTCTACATCAAGCCATCTGCTCCAGGCTGATGCATCTCTTCTTTCCTTTCTTCTGCTCTGCTAGCCCATCACCTTCAACCCCCCTCCCTCAATTCTGACTTCTTGTAGATATTACACACTCCCAGAGCTGAAGTCAAGGATTGCAGTATGTGTGAGCTCAATGCTTTAGTAAACAAATCTGCTACTTGATAATCTGTCTTGACAGGCATTGGCTTGATCACACTCTCCTGAAACTTATCTCTAACAACATGACAATCCACATCTATATGCTTTGTCATCTCATGAAAAACAGGATTCTCAATTATATAAATTGCACTCTTGTTGTCACAGAATAATTCCACAGGCTGATCTTGTTTTACCTCCAGATCTTTCAGCAGATAGAGTAGCCGTTGTATCTCACATGTTGCTGCAGCAAGTGACCTGTATTCTGCCTCTGAAGATGACCTAGACACAGTAGTCTGCTTTTTAGCCTTCTAGGACACTAATGCATTCCCAAAGAACATGAAATATCATGTAATAGACCTTCTGGTCTCTGAACATCCACCCCAGTCTGAATCTGCATAAGCCTTGAGCAATTTTGATCCTGTACTAGGAAACAACAAGCCTTGTCATGGATTTCTGTCCAAATATCTTAACAATCTATTAACATCTTTCATATGCAATTTTGTAGGAGTGTCTAAAAACTGACTCAGGTGTTAAACACTATAAGAAATGTCAGGTCTAGAAATAGTAAGGTACAACAGTTTTCCAATTATTCTTCTGTAGCAAGATACATCAGGAAACAATGGTGAATCATTATGTTCTAGTTTTAGAATTTGCTCCATAGGAGTTAGTGCAGGTTTAGCACCCCAAGAATCATGTCTCCTTTAACAACTCCATTGCATACTTTCTCTGACAAATCATGACCCCCCTTGAGACCTTGCCACCTCAAGACCTAAGAAGTATCTCAAGATTTCTAAATCTTTGATCTGGAAGGTATAATGTAAATGGTCTTTGAGTTGCTGTATCTGAAGCATAGAATCACTGGCCACTATGATATTATCGACATAAATAAATAGCACTATAAAAGAATCTGGAGACTTCTTGGTGAACATGGTATAATCACTTTTAGATTGTTGGAATCCCTGAGACAACAAATAAAGAGTAGATTTTTCATTTCATTGCATGCCTGGCTGTTTTAGACCATATAATGATTTCTGAAGTTTACAAACAGCATTGGGTACAGATGATTGAATTCCTAGTGGCAAATCCATATAAATCTCATGATACAAATCACCATGACGAAAGGTATTATTGATATCCAGTTGATGCACATGCCAATTATTCACAGATGCCAAAGAAAGAAGGAGACGCATAAAAGTCATTTTGGCCACAGGAAAATGTATCAACATATTCTATACCTGGCTGTTGAATGTAACCTTTAGCTACAAGCCTTGCCTTATACCTCTCCACTGAGCCATCAGCTTTTCTCTTTACCATGTAGACCCATTTACAGCCAATAGGTCATTTTCCAGGTGACAAAGGAACAAAACACCTCTGGATACAAACACAGACTTGTCACTTATGTTCTGAAGAATATAGCCTTTCACATTCATATGTATCCCAAGGAATACACAAGGTATAGATCTGGGTTCAAAATTTGGCTTGTGTGGACTGTTATCACAAGCAAACGCTAGACATCCAAAAACTTTGAGATGGTTATATGTAGGTTGTGTCTGATGCAGTATCTCATATGGAGTCTTATGCTGAAGAACAGGTGAATGTATCAAATTTATCAAATATGTGGCATGCTGAAGATAAGATCCCCAATATGTACTGGATAAAGAGGCATGAAATCTGAGTGCTCTAGCCACAACAAGAAGATGTTGATGATTTCTCTCTACTACCCCATTCTGCTAGGGAGTATAGTTACAAGTGATTTGGTGAACAACCCCATGTTGCATATAGAATTCAGACATTTTAAACTCAAGAACATTATAACTTCTGATCACTTTGATAAGACTATTAAACTGAGTAGAGGTATAATGAAAAAAACTTTGAAAATTTTGCCTAGCTTCAGACTTTGATTTGAGAAGATATATCCAAGTATATCTAGAACAGTCATCCACTATAGTCAGAAAGTATTTTTGATTTTACATAGTGGGATGTCTGTAAGGACCCCATATGTCGACATGAATGATATCAAAAGGAAGTTTAGCAATCGTAACAGACACAAAAAAAGGAGTTCTCATTAATCTTGCTAAAGGACAAACAATACATTTATTTTCTGAACTAAAGGATGGAACATCTGGATACAATTTGTGTATTTCTTGAATTCTGGCTGATGAAGCATGTCCAAGCCTCTAGCATGCGAGAGATATGAATTGGTCTCTAAGCTTGCTGAGGAGATAACAGAAGGCAACACAGGTAGATTTGAAACTTCAGGCTGAACAGATAGGCTGGAGTCATACAAGTAATAGAGCCCGTGATGCTTTCTAGCTGCACCAATCATCCTCCTGGATAACTGATCCTGGATAAAGCAGCAAGAATCATGAAACGAAACAAGCAGATGGGGGAGTCAGTAAGTTTACTCAGTGAGACAAGATTAAAAGAGAATGAAGGCACATGTAAAACATCCTTCAGAACAAGTCCACTGTGAAGTTTAATCATTCCTCTGTGGGTTGCATAAATTGTTATATTGTTTGGAAGCTTAATGGCAACATAATCAATAGAATAATAAGAGTGAAACAAGGATAGAAAAGAAGAGATATGGTTAGTGGCACCTGAATCTAGAATCCACATACAGTTAATATTTGCAGAACACCTACCTGAAGGCACATCAACCTGCGCAGTCATAAGTGCACCTTGGAACTCCTTGTTCACTTCTGTTCCTGAAACAACATCATCAGCATCTAACAATTTCAAAAGCTTACTAAATTGTTTTTGTGTGAGACCAGGAGTTTGCTGTATTAGCAGGCCAGCAGAATTCTGAGTCATCTGATCATCACTGCTGTGCTAGACCTTCTCCTCTACTGTCTCAGACATATTCACTTGATTTCTGAATTTAAATTTAAATCCAGGAGCAAAACCATGTTTTCTGTAACACCTATCACTTGATGCACAATCATGCCACAGTGAGTACATTGTAAACGTTTGTTCTCTTACTGATTAGATCTTCCATTTCCTCACCTATAGACTGGTCCTTGTCTTCTATTGTTATACGTATTCGCCACAAAACTTTCTTGTTCATCATTATTAATCATTAAGGCTGTAGGAGCATTGGTGAAATTAACGGTTGCACTATTGTTAACAAGCTTCCTCTCAAACTTCAAGGCCATTGTAAACACAGTCTTAATATCTGGCATTGGTGTCATCACAAACACTTGTGATCTTACTGGATCAAACTATTCATTTAAACCTTTAATAAACTTTATGACATAGTCATTTTCAATGAATTCATTCACTTTTCTGGTAATATCACAAACACATCTAAGACAATCACATTTAGGTATGAATCTTAGAGCAGTTAACTCTTCCACAAGACTTTCAATTTTGTAAAGTAATCGTTGATGCTAAGATTTTCTTGCTTCACATCATAGAATTCAGAAAATAAATCAGAAAATCTAAGCTGATCACCACTACCATACCTCATGGTTAAATCATTCCAAACATCTACTGCACTGTCATACCACATAATACTTTATGCAATTGAGGGAGAAACGCAGTTCATGATCCAAGATTAGATCATAGTGTTTACCTGCCGCCATGCCTGAAACTAAGGGTCATTTTGTGTTGGCTTAAGCATAGAACCATCAATGAAACATGTCTTATTCTTTACCAGCAACGCCATTTGGAAAGTCCTGCTACATGAGTGAAATTTGTGCGGATTGAGCGGTGATTGTACTAGAACAATTGTGGACTGTCATTTGGATGCATGTAATACGGATTTTTTAATGTATTTTCATTGTTTGTGTGGTTATTACGAGAACTAGAGGATGTTGCACTCGCATTTGCCATGATCAGATCTCAGCTGTAAGTTGATCGTATATAGAGAAGTTTTCGCAAAGACAGAATCAAACTGAGCGATGTAGGATCTGCAAGGCACCACTAGAAGGGGGGGTTGAATAGGTAGTGCGGAAAGTGTGGTTTTCAAAATTTGTTTAAACCTAAACAACTCAACTTCTGAAAACAGATTCTGTTTTCAGGACCAGTTTTAAAACGTTTTTAAAACCAGGTTATAGGTCTCCAAAAATTCTGAAATTTTGAGAGAACTTATCCTCAGATGTTATGAGGGTCCCCTAAAAATATCAAATTAAAATGCAACCTTTAATCCCTTCAAAAACCGTTGGTGATTAGATTGCGCGAATCTGCCAGAAACAGTAGATGGTTTTGAAAAATTTATTCCTATTTGTGTGTAAGTCCAAATGCTCTGAAAATTTAACCACTAACTTCTTATATACTATATTTAAGTGGGTTGAAACAGTTTTGCAAAATTCTTTTGGGAAGTAGGTCAATTACAATAAGAGTCTCAACCTTTGCAAGTCTGAAAATCATACTGCACTAGTCTCAGAACTTTTGATGTTTGATCGATTTATACTTATCCAAAAGGGTTGAAACTTGTGCCAAATTAACGCTAGAACATGTGACTATGTTTCTGGAAATTTTTGTGATTTTTGAAAGTCGTTTACTATTTTTACGAACGCAAACAAAAAGAGTAAACTGTGCAGTAAAAGAAAATAAATGCTGAAAGTAAATGGCACCGAGAATTTTATACTGGTTCGGTTATAAACAACCTACTCCAGTCTTCAAGGAACACCTTCCTTGGTTCACACTAGTCACACACACGCAATACACCTTACCACAGGGTTGATAGAGTTACACACTAACTCTAACCCTTTACAAACCTTGTACGATGAATACAATTCGCACAAACACCACCACCTCGCAAGAATGAAGATTGATCACACCTTGATCAATCTTTTACAAAGATATGGAATATGTGGTGGTCTATAACAAGCATATTCAAGATTGAAAATATGAATACAATAGGCTTTCAAGAAGAAAGAAAGGAAAAGAATGTAGATGAAGAGGCTTAGGCGTTTTTGATCACTTTGTTTTGCAATGCTTGTACTTGTCTTATTTTTGCTCATCTTCTTTCCTTTTATTGCCATGTATCCGCCCCCTATAGGTATCCTCCCCTCTTGAAAATTATCTTCTAAATCCTTGGGAGAATGTAAGACATCATTGTGACATGGTCTTGCTTACTTGTCACCTTCTCATTGGATGATCACTTAAGCTTTGCTTACTTGGCACTTCATGATAGGTTGAATGTTGTCATCATTGATGACTTGGAAAAATCTGAATATATCACTCAAACATGTGCCAATATCAATCATAAAATTATTTCCATAATACACAAGATTGTCACATAAATTGCAAGACAAACTTTCTTCCTTACTAAGCAAAAAATCGGCCATGATGAATATTTACAATGCTGAACTTTCAGCATGTGATATGTGGAGTTAAAGTTCAAAATAATTCCATTTTTCTTTGATTTTTCTAATTAAAATGAATCACCAATTGATGGCAAATATCCTTATCACATTAAAAATGAATTTGGACACCTTTATGACCTTCCATTCGTCCAAGACATACCACACACATGCTGAAAAATTTTCAGCATGTGTGATATATAAAATATCACACTTTATGACTTTGAAAAATATTAAAATTGCTTCCATTTCTTCTTCCAATCAATCGCATAATTCAAGATACAAAATATACCTCGTTTACTTGACAAAATTCGGCCATCCTTAGTTCAACATGCTGAAATTTTCAGCATGTGTTTCAAATGAGACAAAGTTTGAAATCTTACCATTTGTAGTTTCTCTCTTTAATTCACCAACATTGTATGATTGATTCTTGACCAATCAATATGCCAACAAGGCTCCAAATAAGCTCCATCTCAGCTGTGATATGCGTGTATAATGTATATACATGTGCTGAAAATTATTTTTGCTAACTTTGTAAAATAGTGCACATTTAATAATACACATATGTTATATTCCAATCAGCCCTTAATTTAATTTTCTAGAACACTTTATGATGTATAACATATGTAAAAAGTGTCTAGATACGTGTCATATGATGTGCCACAAATATTCCATGTGTTGTGTACGTAGAGAACCGAATTTTCGATATTTATCGATTACCCGATTTTTCTCTAATTAAATTCCAACTTCTTGCACATGTTATATATATTATGTTACACATAATATATATAATATATACTTTAAATCTCAGCACTTGGCTGGTCTAAAGTGGCGCCATTAACATGTGACAAAATTAAAATTGGAATCTTCATATTTTGGCCTTAATGTGGGGTGATTTGTGTGTGTCAACATGGAAAGAATTTTTGGCCGAAAACATTGCCATATGCACGAAATTTATGATGATTTTTGAGGTGTAGGGGCTGGCCATCTATTTATGGCAAGTACGTGACACGTTGGTGAAGTTTCGGTATTCGCCCGATACGGCAATTTTCGGTTTAGAACCTTTTAACGTGTCGTATTTAATTTGTCATCACCATGTCTTATATCATATGATATAAGACCTGAATATACTCATAAATATGAGTTAAGTATATTGGTGTGACGTTAACGTACGTACGTAAGATATATAACGTGTCGGTAGTACGTTGGAATACATGTGTATGTGCTTTTAAAAAAAATCTGAAAATGTGTGTATATATGTGTGTATGGCGTGTATATATTAATGAGGGGAGGAGGAGAAGACTTTCCTTCCTTAGCCTTGTTGCCTTTGTGCCTTTTCCAAATGTAGCTTCCTTTAATGAACTACTTAGTTTAATTAACTAAGTACTTCACTTAATGAACTAGTTTAGTTCATTAATGTTGGCACCTGAAAATAGTATAAACACAACAAATGTTTGCCATATGATGTAAGCTTTAACGCTTCATGGCTCCTTAGTACGGCAACATTATATATGAGCTAAATAAGGTAAGTGATGAGCAATGTATCATCCATACATGTCTATCATGCACACGTTTTGTGTATATCATGCATGTTTTACGTCTTTCATTTAAATCACATATTTTGAAATCATTCAAACCCCTTTTTCTCTACAAGCGGAACATGGAATCGATGGTGAATCACCAGACTCTGATACCATGTTAAAATCACCTCATAAGCGAACTAAAACATTAATGCAAAGAAATCATGAAGCTAAAACGAACGAAATTTAGCAGAATTTGAATGTGGAAAAAAATGACGCCAAGGAGCGTATCTCAATGAGTAAGATCGGTTTTGGAAGATTTTTCTATCTTTCTCTACACACCTTGACATTTACAATCATGCTAAGTATTTATACTATCTATAGAAGCAACTAGAATGTAACTAGCACGTACAAAAGAAGATTTGGTCCGTTGCAATGTGCACGCGCCATCTTTCGATCACCCGCCAGCTTGCGAGGCCTGTTGAGTGTGCCAGACGCGCCAAGCGTGCAAACTGTGCCAAGCGTGCCAAACCTTTCATGCTACCTATGCAACTTCTCCATCAAGCCATCTGCTCCAAGATGATGCATCTCTTCTTTCCTTTCTTCTGCTATGTTAGCCCATCACCATCAACAATCCCCAGTCCTTGTGCTTTTGCTATCACTCCGTTTCCTATCTAATACTTTTTTTACAGATTCATCCAAGTCAACAAAGATGGATTTATCTCTTGCCATGTGATTGCTACGACCACTGTCGAGAAACCACAAATCATTCTCAGTTTCGGTTGCCATGTGACAAGCATAAAATATATTACTTTCGTTTTCTTTTTTCTTTATAAAAATGCGCTTATTGGTTATTTTTAAACCTGTAATTCTTCTCAGAAAAAAATGACTTTTTCTCCTCTTAAATTTCTGCCTTTGACTCTTCTTTATATTTGCAACCTCTTCGTTAATTTCCACCTCGTCGAGGCGGCAAGATGACTCTCTTTCATTGCTTTTGGGGCTGAAATTCATTTTTGACTGGAACGTGCTTTCAGTGTTTTTTAGCATGTCTGGCAATTCTTCTCTGGTGAGCCTTCAAATACACCATTAACTCTTGAACGTTCATTGATGAAATATCATTTGTCTTCTCAATTATCTTCACCATTGGCTCAAATTTTGGGGGTTTTTGATGAGTCGCAAATTATGAATATCTTATCTCTCATATTAATTGGAAGTAAAGATTATGTTATGGTTATATTGTTGAATTTTACATGTCTTTAAATTGTAAAGGTAAATTTGGAGTTTTTCACAGGTTGTATGTAAAAGAATAGATAATTATTGGTTTTATTTAATTGATACAGAAATAGACACGTTCTGGAAGATTCGACGCGTAATGAGATATATTTGATCAAGCAATCAAGAAAGAAGTCTTCACAGATCCTGAAACAAATTTTGGCTCTCAAGCGGTCGCCTACTCTCGACTGGTGGACGGTAGTAAATTTCATAAAATACACACCTTTGACCCTTATTAGTTTTAGGGTTATATATAGAGGTTGGTTGCGTCCGAACCAAGGAGAACAGTCGACATCGGTTTTAAATTTTCTCTTTTTTCTCTTTAAATCATAGTTTAGGTTTTCCTTTGCGATTAAGATCATCAAGCTGTTAAATTTTCGTATGGATTGTATTAGTCCTCACGCTGTGAGAGGCTAAACGCTTTAATATTTTATAGTAAGTGAAATCTTGTTCATCTTTATATTGGTGATGTCTTGATTTATATATATTCTTTTTATGTATTTAGTTTTCTAATTTATTTTATGATTTGTGTGAATGGTCTAAAGAAGGAATATATCTTTGCATGAATCTAAAACTAAAACTTAATTTATTGTTGGTAGTAGATTAAGTTATAGTAGCAGTTGTTGGTTAATTAATCCTATAATAAAATGGGCTAGCAAGGGAGACTACCATTGAGTTGTGGATAAACTTATGGACTTCAGATATTCATTTAAAGTTACATCTTTCGTGAATTGCAGTTCATCATTTGATAATTTCGTTCGTGTCAATTGATGAGTTAGAGACTATAATGTTGAGATATAAAATGTTTTGATAATGTAAAGATGTTTTAAATGAGTTAAATTTACACTTGGGATTTGATGCAAAATGAGAAAAACACACTATGTTAGAAAGGGTTAAGGTTGGAACCTTACTGTCCAACATTGATCTCTCAAAGTCTGGGACATCGATCGATCGAAGTAACTTTAGTCTCTAAAGGTGAGACTTCGATCGATCTATGTGACAGAAGTTCAAAGTCAGAACCTCTCTGTCAGACATCGAACCCTTAAGTTTGGGGACATCGATCGATCGATGTCACTTCAGTCTCTCCAAATGAGACTTCGATCGATCGATGTCAGGCAGGTTAAAACCAGAAACTTTCTTGAAGACATCGAGCTCTCAGTCCAGGATACATCGATCGATCGGTGTCACATCAGTCTCTCCAGGAGAGACTTCGATCGATCGATGTCAAGCAGTTTCAAAACTGAAACCTCTCTGGAGGACATCGATCTCTCAAGACAGACACTTCGATCGATCAATGTCCCCCAGAATTCAAATTTTTATGACTGTTGGAACAAAATCCAAGGGAGATTTATGGTGTTTTCTCTTTCCAATCTTGCTCAGATTTCTCGTGTGACTTTTTTCTAACATTACACCTGCTTCCTTGACTATTATATCCATGTCTAAGATATTCTAGGATGGCTATTGAGGATCAAATCACTTCATAGGGTGGCTAAAGACTAATTGGACATTGTCTTGACATTTGATGGAGTTGAAGACATAGGGAGAGATCCAAAACATGGTGAACATCTCATATCAATAGAAGAAGCTCATATGAGGCAAATACACACTTTCACCATCATCAAGCTTCATTATTCATTGTTGTATATTTTCTCTCATATGTGTAAAAGTGCTTAAAGCTTGTTAAGCTTTTCTTTGTTCTTCGTTGTTGTATATTTAGAGATAGTGAGTCTAACACAAGAGGAACCATAAATATTTGATCTCTTGCTTGTGTTTAGACTAGTGAGAGAGTGTGATCTTTACTACTTCCTTTAACCCACTGTGAGAAAGTTCTTGAGAGAACTTTGTTGAAGTTGTGAGATAGCAAGAAGTTAACTTGCTTAGAGCTGAAGTTGTTGTAGTTGCACAAAAGTGTTTTGCGCAAGAAGTTGTTGTTGTGGTTGCTTACATCAAGTTGTTAGTGTAAGTATTGATGTGGTTGTTCTTATCAGCTTTAATAAGAAGAGTAGTTGTTGAAAATCCACTTTAGCAACAAACTTTGGCAATAAAGAGGTAGTGGAGTAGATTCATTTACGATTCGAACTACTCTATATCTGATGTACTCATTCATTTTCTCTCATCTCCCGTTCTTGCTTTGTTTTTGAATTCCTTTTGAGTTAAAGCCAAAAATAAGAAAATTCTGCAAAATTGTCTAACACTCTATTCACCCCTCTCCCTCCTCTAGAGTGTTTATTACAGACCTAACAGTTGGTATCAGAGCCTAACCTTGACTGCTTGGCCAATCTTTACAAGTAGCAAGGTTAAAGATCATGGCAATGACAACCTCTTCATCCTACACCTCAACTTCCAAGCCAACTGCACTATTCTCAGGATCAAACACTAAAGCACCTGTGTTTGATGTCTAAAATTATTCTTTGTGGAAATTTTGAATGATAAATCATTTGAAAGGCTGTGGATTTGATATATGGAGAGCTATTGTCAAAGGAAACGAAGTTCCTATGATTACCAATGCAAAAAGAGAATCAATGTTCAAAGATGAAGATGACTACACCGACGAAGAAAATATAAACTTTATCATTAATGGCAAAGCATTCGATATTCTTTCAAGTGCTCTAACCACCACCGAGCTCATAAGACTTCAAGGTCTTGAAACAGCCCGTGAAGCATGGAAAAGACTGGAAATTATACATGAAGGGACTGAACAAGTAAGAATGGCCAAAAGACTAATGCTCATGAAGGAATATGAAATGTTCAGGATGAAGAGTGGTGAAAAGATTGAGGAGACAATCGATCGATTCACTCGAATAGTGAATCAACTTTCCATGGTGGACAAGAAAATCTCAAATGAAGACCTTGTCTCAAAACTTATCAACTCTTTGCCTAGGAATGGACACCCAAAGTCACTGCCATCACTGAATCAAAGATTCTCAAGACTCTTACCATTAATGAGCTATCTGGTAACCTTCTTACTCATGAAATTCTTATTGATGAGCAAAATAGCATGAACCCTATCAAACCCACTCAAGCATCACACAAAGGATTGGTGGTAGAGTTCGATGAATCGTATGAAAAAGTTGCTCTTCTAGTGAGAAAATTTAGAAGAATGGCCACAAGAAACAAGGCCCAAGTAAGGAAGTTTTTCAAGAGACCACCCAAGGATAAAGAAGCAAGTGAAAATTGCTATAGGTGTTGTTATGCCCCGTGCACTGAGGGTGCAAAATAAAAAGAAAAAAATAATAAAACAAAGATAAAAACTCTAAGAAACCTAATGTGACTAGGAAAATGAATAAGATAGATTTTATTGAATTAAATACAAATCCTATATGATTAGGGAGTAGAATAGATAAGTTTAAATTAAATTACAAATTTAAATTAAATTAGGAAAAGATAACCTAAATATCCTAGGATTCTACCTATCTTTTCCTATATCTATACACACATATCACACAAAATATCATTCACCTATCTCCCTCAAGAGCATCGGCCAGCCCTCTTTATTTCCCCAAAATTTTAGCCTGCCGGCCCTATCCTGCAAGAAAGAAAATAAAAACACCATCGGCAGCTTTCTCCCAAATTTCAAATTCCTCAATCTTCATATATTTGGGCAGCCTCTATCTTCTCACAAATTGCAATTGCTGCCGCTTGCAACATAGAGCAAAGGAATGAATTTTTAATCCGTCTTTCAATCGGTTCTTCGCGTAGTACATCTAATCGAGACAGAGTCAAGTACCTTTGCTGTATTTGTTATGATTTTCTAACGTTATTATGTTATTTTTGTATCAAATTGGATCATCCATACGTAGTTGGGATTTGAATAGATGTTTGATTATACATATGTAATTGTTGTATTTGTATATTGATTATGTGTTTATGTACACGGATGGAATAATCTTGAAGATGATTATGCCTATAGGCCGTTGGTAGAAAGATGAATATATATAAAAATTTGTGCGGTCGAATCTATGGTGTTAAAAGAAAATTTTGCTGAGGGCATATTAATTTATATATAGGTGAATATTATTTGTTTATTGTGCTGCTAGGTATCGATGGATATTTTAGCTGTTTGCTATTCTTTTGGATAATGTAGCGCGACTTAATGCTTGTGCTACACTTGATTGATCTGATACTATTTGATCCTGTAAATATGCTCCCCATTAATGTTCTTATAAGTGTACAGTCAACCACTCCCGTAGTCGTTTTGTGTGTGAGGCTTTACAGGACAGATCAGTCAAAGATTTTTTAAGAGAAGCAGGGATTTATCATTAAAAATGTTGAAATGGGAGTTAACATGAGTTGCAACAGTGAAGCAACTCCTGCTAAATTGAAGACACCAAAATACAGCAGGCTAAGTGACCAAGAAATCACAATCCATACGAGGTCATAGTATAGAGGTTGGATCACTTAAAATGGATGATAGAGATAGATCAGAAGGATGAGTGCTGCGGAATGGATCAAGAAAGGAAGGTGCAGTGGTGGAGCTGAAATCAGTTGGAGCTAACGAGCAGCAACAGTTAGAAGAAACTAGAAATATCTGTTTTGCCCTTAGTTGTATAGTCTGAGTAGGCAGTTAATGAAGGGTAGATTAGTAAATGCGCATTGTATTCATATTTTCCGCCTTGTATCTTCTTCCTTCTGTGTTGTATATGATTGCTGTATATATAGGCTTTAGCCTGTGTAATCAAGAAGTAGATTTTGCGGTTTTCTCATTCAATCAAATATTTCTCTGCTTCTCTGAATTGGTTCTCTCTCTCGTCACTTTCTTCTTCCTGTTTCCTCAAGCGATTCTGTTATCCTAACGCTTGAGGTTCATTGTATGGCATATCAATTTGATTATAGCGTTGTGCTTGATGAATTTTGACATTGTATCAGAGCATTGATTGATGAATTTTGGCACGTTTCTGAATTCTGATTTCTCTCCAATGGCAAACAATCAGTCCTCACCTTCTACGCAAAATCAAACCGCAAGTATGGATCCAACGGATGATCCTTTGTTTTTGCATCCTAGTGACAATCCTGCTTTGATGTTGGTACAACCTCTATTAGATGGAAACAACTACCATGGTTGGAGCAGAACAGTGCGCAGAGCCTTGGAGTCCAAGAACAAAGCAGGTTTTCTTGATGGAACCTTGGTAAGACCTCCCGAAACTAATCATAGGTTTAATGCCTGGTCTAAGGCTAATAATATGGTTGACTCTTGGTTATTAAACTTTGTTGTTCCTAGCATTGGTCAAAGTGTTATGTGGATTGACAATGCTGTTGATATTTGGTCAGATTTGAAGTTTAGGTATGGCAATGCTGATGCCTTCAGATTGTCGGTCCTACAGAAAGAGTTCTTCTCTGTTAAACAAGAAAACATGTCTGTCACAGAGTACTACACCAAACTAAAGGTGATATGGGAAGAACTGTCTGTTCTTAGGTCAATTCCAGTATGTTCTTGCACTAGATGCACTTGTAATCTGTCTACTCAAGTGAGAAAGCTTATAGAAAGCGATTATTAAATTCTTGAAAGGTCTTAGTGACGATTATGAAGCAGTCAAATCACAGATCCTTCTAACTACTCCACTTCGTGATATTAATATGGCATTTGCCATGGCTGTAAAACTAGAGAGAAAACTGTTCTATATTAGTGGTCAGTTACAGTTCAACAACAGTCCAACTGCCCTGGTTAATCAAAGAACCTACTCATCATCAGGAGTATCACACCCCACAGGGCCTATTTTAGCAGTTCAAAGACCAGTGGTAGGAGGTTATAGAAGGGAATCACAGAAAGTATATGGTCAATCAAGTTTCAAACGTCCATTTTGTACGTTTTGTAATACACCAGGACACACTGTGGATAGATGCTATAAGAAGCATGGATTTCCACCTGGTTTCAAACAAAGACCACATGTGAACTATGTCAATGATGATGAGGAGTTTTTTCAGGAAGATACTATGTATCAACACAATGATGACAATTCTGTGACGCAGAGCTCAGACTATGCCAACATACAAAACAACTCTCTAATATCTCAGGAGCAATGTGCACAATTGATGAGTTTGCTTCAGGAACATAATAACATGAACCAGAAGGGAGTTGGTCAGAAACATGAGAGCACAGAAGGACATCATGCGGTGATGAGTGCTCAGAGGCATGCTATTGCTGGTAAGCAAGCAGGTAACTATGTGAGTAAGGCTTTAAACATATGGATTGTAGACTCTGAGCCCACAGATTATATTTGTTGTAGCCAGTCTTTGTTTGATTTCTTTCAACTAGTACATTCATTGCATGTCACCCTTCTTAATAATCAACTTGTTGAGGTGTCGCGCATTGGAACTATCACTATCAAACCATCATTCATACTCAAAAATGTATTGTTTGTGCCTGCGTTTGCTTTCAATCTAATTTCCCTCAGTAAGCTAGCTGTCTCAGATGGGTGTGAAATAATCTTTAAATCCAGAAGCTGCTTGATACAGGATCAAATCAGCAAGAAGACGATTGGTTCAGCTGATTTGCACCAAGGCCTTTACTATCTTCACAGTTCACCCATTCAACCATCAGCACACTCAGCTTCAACACTTCCAGCCCTTCATCAACCCATTCAACCCTCTTCCCAACATTCCAAGATGCTTCTCTGTCACTGTAGGCTGGGCCACTTGAGTGAATCAAGAATAAAAGGGATCCATAGGAGGGATTCCTTAGTTCCTATAACTGAATGTACTTCTGAATGTCTTGTATGCCCATTAACTAAGCAAAAGCGCAATCCGTTTCCCATATCTTCATCCATATCCAAGACTCCCTTTTCCCTTATTCATGTAGATATCTGAGGGCCATACAAACATTGTACAATGTATAGACAAAAGTATTTTCTTACTATAGTGGATGATTTCTCTAGATATTGCTGGATTTATTTGATGCAAGCAAAATCTGAAACTCGACGCATATTGAAGAGCTTTTGCAAGTATGTTCAGGTGCAATTTGACACTCATGTTAAAATAATTCGTTTAGACAACGGACAAGAATTTAAGATGTCTCAATATTATGCTTCTGAGGGAATAGTGCACCAAACTAGCTACATACACACTCCACAATAGAATGGCACTGTGGAAAGAAAACAACAACATTTGCTCATTGTTGCAAGGGCCTTGAAAATCCAATCCAACCTTCCTTCTAGCTACTGGGGTTTCTATGTGTAGCATGCAGCATACCTGATAAATAGCCTACTCACACCTCTACTCAACAACAACACATCTCATGACCTGCTGTTTCAACAAGAACCTGGGTATCAAAACCTTAGAGTTTTTGGGTGTCTGGCATTTGGGCTAAACACTCAACCACATAAAGAGAAGTTTGCCCCCCCGGTCCAGAAAAAGTGTCTTCCTGGGAATGTCTCTTAATACCAAGGGATATATCTTACAAGACTTAGCCACCAAAGACATCTTCATTTCTAGAGACTTTCAATTCCACGAGTCTACCTTTCCCTTTCACTCAACGCCTCAACCTGACCTACCTTATGTCCCACCATCTCTATCGTCTACCCAGTCCTCTGATTTGTCCAATGTACATGTGTTCTCAGATGTCATTGCAGACATACCTGACACAGCATCCATAACACCCAACTGTTCCTCTTCCTTGCCTCATATGGCTTCTCCATCATCATACCCTGACCAAAACTCACTCACTTCCCACGAATCCACTGACACACCTCCTGTTGATATTTCCTCAATCAGCATCAACCTACCTGCCTGCTAGCCAATCAACACCTCTAATACTCAGCCTACAAGGGAAATAAGAGCCCCATCCTATCTTCAACAATACAACTGCAATCAAACCACTTCATCCAGTGCTCAACCTTATATGTCTTCTCCACACACACTTGAAAACTCCTTCAGCCTTGCATCTATGGCTCCTCAGTACAAAACATATGCTTTAAATCTAAGCTTGCATTTGGAGCGTTCTTCTTATACAGATGCAGTAGGACTACCACAATGCAAGCAGCTATGGATGCTGAGTTACAAGACTTGTAGGATAATCATACATGGCAAATGGTGCCAATGCCCCCAGGAAAACAGCCAATTGGATGCAAATGGGTGTACAAAGTTAAACTAAAGCAGAATGGGAGTGTAGAGAGATACAAAGCAAGGCTTGTTGCTAAAGGCTATACCCAACAGTATGGGGTAGACTACCAAGAAACCTTCTCACCCATTGCCAAGATGACAACTGTGAGAATGGTATTAGCACTGGCAGCACACCAAGGATGGCATATTCAGCAGATGGATGTCAACAATGCATTTCTTCATGAAGATCTTCATGAAGAAATATACATGGAGCCCCCTCCTGGACTAGAATTACCACAACAGAACATGGTATGTAAGTTTCAGAAGAGCCTTTATGGCCTCAAACAAGCTAGCAGAGAGTGGAATTCCAAGCTCACACATTTCTTGCTGTCTCAAGGATTTACTCAGTCTAAAAATGACTACACTCTGTTCACAAAATCAATAGGGTCTTCACTATTGATTCTTCTAGTCTATGTAGATGATATTGTAGTTGATTGTCTGGATTTAAATGATGTCAATCATATCAAGGCCTCCCTGCATTCAGAATTAAAGATTTGGGGAACCTCAGATACTTCTTTGGCATAGACGTAGCTTAGTCCCAAGGGGGGTTAGTTATCAACCAAAGAAAATACACGCTGGAGTTACTTGCAGAAACTGGCTTCCTTACATCTAAGCTAGCTAGATGTCCTATGGAGAGTACCATGAGGCTAACTCACAATGATGGTCTTGTGGTTTCAGACAAGGTGCAATACAGGAGTCTCATAGGGAAATTGATCTACTTGACTATTACAAGGCCAGATATATCCTTTGCAGTACAGCAGTTAAGCCAATTTTTGGATTGTCCCACTGAGAACCATCAAAAATCAGCCCACAGATTGTTGAGGTACTTGAAAGGAAATGTGGGGTAAGGTCTTATGTTTCCAAGTAAAGGTGAATCGCAATTGAGAGGCTTTGTAGATTCAGATTGGACAGGGTGCAATGAGACTAGAAAATCATTCACTGGATACTGTGTTTTTCTTGGTGATGCATTAATATCTTAGAGAGCTAAGAAACAAAGAACTATGTCTAAATCTTCAGCTGAAGCGGAGTATAGGGGCATCTTTGTCTTGTGAAGTTCAGTGATTGTTGTATATGGCAGATGACTTGAGATTGAGGAAGCATACTCCTGTAAAAGTATTTTGTGACAGCAAGAGTGCTATGCATATTGCTGAGAACCCTGTCTTTCATGAAAGAACCAAGCACATAGAGATAGATTTTCATATTACACGAGAGAATGTGCAAAATGGGACATTAAAGCTGATGCCCATAAGGTCTAACCTGCAGCTGACTAATTTGTTCACAAAACCTTTGGACTCTGGAAGGCTCGAAGTTCTAATAAAGTCACTAGGAGCTCTTAATATCTATAGCAAGAAGAGCTTGAAGGGGGTGTTGAAATGGGAGTTAACATGAGTTGCAGCAATGGAGCAACAACTGCTAAATTGAAGACACCAAAATGCAGCAGGCTAAGTGACCAAGAAAGCATAATCCGTGTGAGGTCATAGTATGGACGTTGGATCGCTTAAAATGGATGATGGAGATAGATCAGAAGGATGAGTGCTGCGGAATGGATCAAGAAAGGAAGGTGCAGTGGTGGAGCTGAAATCAGTTGGAGCTAACGAGCAGCAACAGTTAGAAGAAACTAGAAATGTCTGTTTTGCCCTTAGTTGTATAGTCTGAGTAGGTAGTTAATGAAGGGTAGATTAGTAAATGCGCATTGTATTCATATTTCGTGCCTTGTATCTTCTTCCTTCTGTGTTGTATACGATTGATGTATATATAGGCTTTAGCCTGTGTAATCAAGAAGCAGATTTTGCGGTTTTCTCATTCAATCAAATATCTCTCTGCTTCTCTAAATTGGTTCTCTCTCTCGTCACTTTCTTCTTCCTGTTTCCTCAAGCAATTCTGTTATCCTAACGCTTGAGGTTCATTGTATGGCATATCAATTTGATTATAGCGTTGTGCTTGATGAATTTTGACACTTGACCTGCATTACAAGTGTTCTCTATAAAATCTGCAAGTAATGGTATTGGCCATGTTTAAAGAAACAAACAAAAAAAAGGAGGGTGAGTGCTTCAGTGATGAATTTTGATAATAGGAAGTAGGCATTTACTGTTTGAAAACTATATATATATATATATATATGTATATATATATATACACATATACATATGTATATATATATATATATGTATATATATATACACATATACATATGTATATATATATATTAGATAATTTAACCGTGGCTATATATATGCGTGAATGATATTAGAATTGCATTGTACGAAAGTCTCTGACGTGTGATATGCATGAAAGAAAGAAACTGAAAGTGTTGATGTCGATTTTTATGAGTGGGCCGGAAAAAGATGAGTTGTTGAAGTTCATATATATATATATATATATATATATATATATATATATACATATATATATGTAAAGATGACCGCTCTGGCGATTTCAGCGATATGGCAGCAATATCCGTTACGCAATTTTCTTTTCCCTCTTTCTTCACATCTTTCTTTTGATTTTGGTTTTTGTGTTTGATCATCTGTTTCACATTCATCTTCTGCACTGATCGAGCTAAAGATCACATTTTTTGACACTGTATGCATGGATCGACGATCCTTCGCATCGGTCCTATGTAATACAAGTCCGATATTGCTGCCTCGTGAGATAACTAAATACAAGGGTGTTCCTGCAATCAAATTTACTCGTGAGGAGGTTTCTCAGCTGTCTGATTCGTTCAAATATTGCTTAGTCAGAACATTCTGGTATGGACGTCCAAAGCTTGATGCTATTCGTAAATGTTTTGAACGTATTGGTTTTTCTTCTTCTGTCAAGATTACACTATTGGACTCTTCTCATATTCTTATGCAATTTGATGCTGAGACTGAGTACTACAGATGCTTTTCACATCGCACTTGGACTGTATTATGGTGTCACATCAGAGTGACGAAATGGTCGTATGATTTTGGTCCTAAAGTTGATATACCTGTTGTGCCAATATGGGTTTCCCTACCATGTATACCCATTTATTTACAAAAGCAGGAGCCTTTGTTTGAAATTGCAAAAATGATAGGGCAACCTCTGCGACTTGACACCGCCACAACACAGCTACTTCGTCCGTCAGTCGCACAAATATGCATTGAAATTGACATCTCAAAAGATTTGCCCAAGCGTGTTTTTATTCAGAGTGATGCACATCAATTCTTTCAACCAGTGGAGTATGAAAATCTACCAGTTTATTGCACTTCCTGCAAGCTACTGGGACACTTTATAACATCTTGCAAGGCTGAAAAGCAACCGGAAACAGTTCAAAAAGACAATGATACAACAGTCAAACAACCAGAACAACGCCTATCACAGAGATAGACTCCTAAGAAACACCCCTCAAAAAATATAGCATCATCAGATGGCCATATTCCTTTGGAGCAAATTGAAATCCAGATGGATGAAGCATATACAAATATTGCAGCTGATACTCTGCTGCAACCACATGATAACCTACAGTAAGACAAACAACATCAACCATCACCTTCAATTCCAGTCCCTCAAACTGTTACTGATGACCAAGATACTACAATCATGCCCCCCCTGAAATCTCATGCAACGTTGTGGAGACATTAAATGACACAGATATTACAACTGCCCAAAATTTGGTCGTACTAAACTGTACATCTGCGCCAATCGACCCTATAACAGTAGAAGATGACGATATGACACTCACACATGCCTCAGACTCAGAAATACATACAGAAGCATCTGTGGACTCACAAGATTTGAGAAAGGCTGTTGTAGAGGTAGCTCGTGCGCTAAATCATTCACCCCCGTTGGCGGATGGCCAATCTGACATATCTCACCCAGACGTGACGATAGCTGTGGATAACCTACTGAAATTACGGACGAGGCGTCCACGTAGAAAGAAAGGAGAAATGCCTTCGCCTCCACCTTCCTCGATGGTTACTCGTGGTACACTCATGCGTACAATCATCAACTTACCACCCTCACTGTCTCAATGAATATTCTCCTCTGGAACATTAGAGGTATTGATACCTCTTTGTCTCGTCTAATGTCTCTAATACATCAAAACAATTTACATTTGCTTGTTGTCATTGAGCCTAAAATAAGATTATCGCGCCTGGAGCTCTATCGTCTGAAGTTAGGATTCACTGGTGCGTGTGCGTCTGAAGATGGAAATATCTGGGTTTTTTCAGAAACTCTTTCGTTGATATTTTGACTTTGCGTCATGGAGTGCAGAATATATCTCTTCAACTCAAAAGTTATGCGACATCAAAACAATTCTGGTTCACTAATGTTTATGCAAAACATACAGTGGTATTGCGACGACCACTATGGCAAGATCTACGTGACTTTTATACAAACGATTCTTTAGCTTGGCTTATAGGAGGGGATTTCAATACGTTCCTCTCTTTAGATGAACATAAAGGAGTTGCTCAACCATCTATAAGAACGTTAGCATATTTTTGAGATTTTGTTGATGCATGTGGTTTTCAAGATATACCATTTCAAGGATCACCATATACGTGGATTGATGGAAGGGGACTTGGCAAGGTGTGGAGAAGACTTGATCGATTCTTATGTACTCCTGCATATTCTGAGGGGTTTACTTCGCTCCTAGTCCAGATCTTCATAGAGCTACCTCGGATCATGCGCCAATACTCTTACATTGTAAAAATGATGTCTTCACCAACCCAGCCTCATTTCGTTATTTGGAGGCTTGGCACACCCATGCAGATTTTGATCAGTATGTCAAGGAACAATGGAGATCATACTCTACTGTTGGAGGGATGCATGGATTATATGACAAACTTAAAAAATTGAAAACGGCTTTGCGAATTTGGAACAAATAGATCTTTGGTAATATCTTTACCGACCTGCAGTTTATTGAGGAATAAACAATTCGTGTGGAAAGAAACTATGATGCTGATCCAATTGAGTCACACCGTACTGCTTATCACCGAGCAAAATCACAGCTGATATTACTGCAGAATCGCGCTATGCTTTTTTGGAAACAAAAAGCAAATATTAAATGGCTTCATGAAGGGGATGCAAATACCGCTTTCTTTCATCAAACAGTCAAGCAGCGTCGAATCAAGAAAGCAATAACCTCAATCCGAAAACAAGATGGCACTGTTTGTGAATCAGCCCAATTAATTCAAATGGAAGCAGTTTCTTTTTTTGAACAAATGTTCACGGCAGAACCTACAAGTGATCACCAATTTTTGCTGCAGTACATACCGCACATACTGACGGACGCAGACAACGCGCTTTTATTAGGCATACCCTGCTTGGAGGAGGTTCGTCAAGCGGTATGGGAATTAAGTCCTTCTAGTGCATCAGGACCTGATGGATTTCCGGGGTCCTTTTACAGACATTTTTGGGAAGATATTCATCATGATGTCCTATTAGCAGTTCAGGAATTGTTTATAGGCATCCGCATGCCTAAAGTCATGGCAGCTTCATTGATATGTTTAATTCCAAAGATTTCAAAACCCTCAATCTTCAGCGATTATAGACCAATTTGTCTCACGAACTTTATTTCAAAAGTGGTTACAAGACTTATCTCTACCAGATTAGCGACGCTGCTGCCCAAGCTGATCTCTCCAGAGCAAGCTGGTTTTATGAAAGGTAGAGGAATCACAGAACAAATACTTATGGCAAAAGAGATGGTACATCTGTTGGATCGAAAATGCAGAGGTGGCCAAGTGATCATTAAACTAGATATGGCAAAGGCTTTTGATAGAGTGTCATGGCAATATTTGAAAGCACTACTGCTTAAATTTGGCTTCCACCCCCGTTTTGTGCGCCTAATCATCAATAATCTTAATGCAACATGTTGCTCAGTTCTGATTAATGGCAAGCCATGTGATTTTTTCCGTCCATCCAGAGGGGTGAAACAAGGAGATCCATTATCTCCTCTTCTATTTATACTTGCTTCAGAAGGATTCTCAAGAGGCCTTAATGCACATATCCAATCGGGCGCCATTAAAGGATTTGCCCGTGGACGTATACCACCAGTTTCCCACCTTGCCTTTGCCAATGATTTGCCCATCTTTCTTAACGGCTATCATCATAACTTGCAAGCATTCAAGCATTTTCTTGAACGATACCAAAATGCTTCGGGCCAGTTGATCAACTATCATAAAAGTCACTGTATTGTAGGAAGAGGCACTCCTTCGCAGAGAGCAGTAGCAACACTAAATATGCGACTCTCAGATTTGCCCATAAAGTACTTGGGATCATTCCTATTTAAAGGTATAAATCGTTCCCGCTATTGCACCTCTCTGCTTACACATGTTGATGCACGTTTGACGGGTTGGTCACAAAAACTATTAAGCATGGCGGGAAGAATAGCAATAATAAAATCTGTCCTCACATCCTTGCCGTTGCACATCATGGCCGCTTCAAGACTCCCTAAAAGTGTAATATCAAAGCTCAACAGGAAAATGTCCTCATTCTTGTGGAATCATCAGCATAAATGGCGTTCATGGGAATCAGTTTGTTATCCAACATCAGAAGGAGGATTGGGCCTTCGTAATTTAACAGCATTACAGGATGCATATGAATGCAAATTATGGTGGGTATATCATACCTCTCAATCGCAATGGGCTGCACATATGTGCAGCAAATATGGACAGTGGCCAAACATGGCAGCTCTAATTTATGACTCTACGGATTGGAAGAGGCTATGTCTTATTAATCAATTTTGCTTGGAGCAAACGCAACAAACTCCGGATGGTCTATTTCGGAATCCAGACTATAACGGCCAATTCAGCTTGAAGAGTGCGTATAACGTTTCCAGAGGGCAGACTGTCCATTTGAAAGTATCTAGATACATATGGTGGTCAGGAGTTGATCCATTAGCACAGGTAACGCTATGGTGTTTATGGTACAATGCACTTCCCTTTGCAGACAATGTTATCCACTGGATCGTGGCATACCCATCATACTGCCCATTTTGTCGAACGGTCGATGCCACCCAAACACATATCTTATATAATTGCCCCATGATCCGTGCGCTTTGGAGTCACTTATCTGTCATCTTTGAGGGGCCTTACCCAAGCAGAGAGAATATCAAACAACATCTGCGCAACTGGTGGTGTCATGCGAAATCATCTTCAGTAAAAGGACAACTCAGAGCCGTGATACCGGTCCTAGCAATTACGGCCATTTAGAAGGAGTATGCAATGGTCACCTATGGTGAAGAAAACTTTTCTTACAACAGACTACAAGAGCGTTTACGCATGGATATCTATACGTGGTGTGCGTCTATCTCTGGAAAGAAGTTCGCAGAAATAATCCCTACCTTAGTTGCACTTCACTATTCACCGGTTCTAAAGACAAGGAGAGTGACTATAGTAAAATGGCAATTTCCACCAAGGGGGAAGCTAAAATTAAATATTGATGCTGCAGTGGGAAAACGTGGTGCTGAGGAGGTGCAATATTACGAGATGATCATGGCTCACTTATTCTGGCTATGTCTTTTTCACTACCAGTATTAACGCCGCTACATGCCGAATTGCAAGCTATGCTATGGTCAGTTGTCTACCTCCTAATGGCTGGCTACAGAAATATTTATGCTAAAACGAACTGTTTAGCTTTGGTGAACATACGTTCTGGCAATCCTAACAGTTATGGCAGGCTTAATAGTGATTATACACGGCTAAAACATTTCTTGCAACAAATGGACGCGACAGTGGTTTATGTACCACGGGAGGCTAATTATCCGGCTCACTTCTTGTCCCAACATGGAATCATGCACCAACGATTGGATATATTTTCTTCGTCTTCTACTCTCCCACCATTGGTGCGCGGTAGCTTAATCACTAACGCTCATATTCCTCATGTACGAACTTAAAGAAATCTTCGCCAGAGTCATTCATTGTCCCGCCTGTATCTTATGGACGCATGCGGTTGGGTATGTTTACTATCTCTTCCTTTTGGTCACTAACGTTATCGTTGTCAACTTACACTGCTTCTCTTTATGGCTGAGGATTATTCACAACATGGATGGCGGTCTGGACATCACATTTACATACTCATACCAACCTGCAGTGAAGCAAGTTGCCCGTGACCATCTGGTTACGGGCAACATGGGTACATTCTTATCCGCTGCTAAATTCCATATGCTATTACTTAACATTGAATGGTTATGTGACACACTCTTATTTGTTGCATTGAGTAGTCCGAGACTATACTGCAAGACAAGGCTTCAGCATTTAAACAGAACATCGATGCTGGCGCGTTTTGGACAAGCACATTTCTTTTCCATGTTACATATGTTGCTCCTGCTACTGCTATTGTATCAGTTACATATGTTTCCTGCGTCAACAATACCTAATTATACAAATATGTACGCTCTTTTCCTTCGTCAGGGTTTTATCCACAAGGGTGGTTTTACCTGACAAGGTTTTAATGTGGCATATCTTGTATGATTGGAGACTGACGATTCTACAAATGCTACATTATTTTTTTGACTACGATGCTTATTGTAAAACGGTATTCCTCCACCAAAAGTGAGGACAACATCTAATAAAATATGCTGCTTCAGAGAATATATATATATATATATATATATATACACATTAAATGGTGTAGTTGTTATAAGGGTCTACTAAAATTAATACTTTGCAAACTTGTTTTTGGCCAGTGAGAAAAAAGGGAAAAGAAAGGAGGAAAAGGAGAGAGAAGAAAATAAAATTAAAGCAAGAGGAAAAAATAGTAGGGGAAGATAAAAATAAGTAAATAAAAGAATGAAGTGTTTGAAAACCTAGGAAATATAAAATAAAGTGAAGAAATATAAAATAAAGTCCAGAAAGATAAAATAACGGTATAAGATAAAATACAGTAATGAACCTCATGCAATATAGGGTAACTACTCAATATAGGTAATACGCAATATAGAACAGAGAATGCAACATAGGAGAACCAGAAGTGTGAAAGTGTGCAGCATTCATGGCATGTGCATCCCTTCGGGGCGAATTACATCATGATATGATGAGGTCCATAACCCTCATCCATGTCAAGATAATGAGAATGCACATAATGTTACAAACATGCAAGATCAAGGGCCCTTAACAAGAAGTAAAACTAAGAAACTAATGCATGAAGTGGGGGCCTTCCTATTTAAACATGTGCAAGATGAACCAAGAGAATTTATACATTGGCTTCACCTTATTGAACCTATAACATGATTTATAAGAATTTTTAGAACTATTGTAAAATATCATTAAGATAGAATGTATTCTTTATTTTGCTTTTTAAATGTTTATGTTGTATTAGTTTAGGCCCATCTCGGATTGTGAGTTTCTGCAGGACCAGTTTTGGTAGAATTGACATATCTCTCCAACCACAAGGACAACTTAGGAGTTGAAAGATGCGTTGGAAAGCTAAGACAAATATCTAAAAATTTCATGTTTAGTACTTTTCCAAAATCGGTCGTATTGATAGCCAAAAGGAGCATGCAAAGGGAAGTACTGTTTCTACTGAATTCTGTGACATATCTTCAGTAATTTGGATGTATCTCCTCAATGATTGGGACAAATGCAAAGAACTTTATATGATTATTTTCTAAACTCAATGGGCTACAATTCTCTAAGAAAGATAAAAGACTAGTTTGGATCGAAAGATGTCCAAAAATCAGTCACAAACCATAAAAGATTTCAAGTTGAAGACAAATCCTTAAAGTCTTCCATGAATAGTACTTGAGGGACCTACTTTTAAAATCATCATTCAAGACTTGCAGGACTAGTTTTTATGGAGCCTACATGAATAGTCTTTAGAAGTGTGTAGTCTTTTCAATCATTATTTCAATTTTTTAGATAGTTTGTTGTCTTGTGATATTTTTGCCTATAAAAGGCACATAAGAGAAGCCTTGTAAACACACATCTTCAATGAAAATTTATTCTTCTTCAAGAGTAATTCAATCAAGGCTAGAATCTTTCAAGGCTCGAACATCCTTGTGAGAGTTGTCCAATTGCGGGAGGGAAACATCCAAGAGGGAGGTTTCTTGCTTGGGTTATGTAGAATTCATTAGAGGACTTATGTTCAAAAGGTTTTCTTCAACTTATTAAGAAGCAAGGTGAAGCTATCTTCATTGTTCCTAAACCATATTTGGAGGAGAAGCTTTAGAGTTAAAGGAAGGTCCATTCTTGCATGTATCAAAGTGGTATCAAAGCGAAGGTTTTTCTTTAACTCAACTTATCATTTCTTTGTGTCAATTTTTCTTTTCTTTCGTTCTTCTCTTCATCCACCATTCAACTATCTTCTTAGAAGGTTGAATTCTATTTGGTTTAGTGTCTTCTTGTTGTTTTGAATTGTATAATTCAGAAACAAAAAGTAACAAAAACCAAAACAGTTTATCTGTGTGTGTTTTTTGTTCATTGTTTTGTCTATTAAAAAAAGTTATATATTCACTTCTTTTTCTGTTACATCTTGTTTTCTTTGTTGTCCATCATTCAAAAATAAGTGTCATCTTGTTGTTTATCAAGTTTCTTTGTTTCTTCCGGTTCAACAAGCACAAAAGAAAACCTCAATCAAATCGATATACAAGCTTACCGTATCATTAGGTGATATAAGGTTGGATTGGACTCTGGAAAATTACCGTAACACTGGACCTATATGAAATTGGTGATATAAGGTTGGATTGGACTCTGGACAATTACCATAACGCTGGACCTACATGAAATTGGTGATATAAGGTTGGATTGGCTCTGAGAAATTGCCGTAACGCAGGACCTATATGAAATTGGAAAGGACTAAGGAGAAACATATCATAAAACACTTAAAGATTATTTCTTTGTGATGATTTATGGTTTGTTTAGTTCATTTGGTTGGATTTCAATTTCTTTATGTTAGACACTTTCTTGGACTTTAAGTTCTTTGTTTAGAAGCTTTTCCGCATTACTTATATTCAGTCCACTGCTTATGCATCTACCTTGGTCTATCCTATATTCTTGTTGTTATCGAAGCTCTTAACTTGTTTTAGACTTTGTGTTTGTTTAGTTGTATTGGTGGTGAACTTAATTGCATTTTCTTGTGTTCAATGTCTAATTTGGCAGCCTCGACAAGAAAGAAAATCAATTTGTTCATCTTGAACAACTTGACAGCCTACTACACACAAAAACATTAATAAATCCATCTAAAACAAACACACAAAGCCTTATCAATTAATTTTACCAAGATATATACACCTTGATTAGCTTTGAACAAGGAAAAAAAAAAGAAAGAAAGAGAAGCTTATTTCAAAGAAAAGTTTGCACAAAATAATCAAAAGTGCAAAAATCAAAAGAACTGGTCTTGTTTCCTTCATAAACCCAAAGTACCCATTTGTTTTCACTTTTGAACACTTGAGTGCTTCTAGTTCATTCATAACTGCTTCTAGCTTGCATAAAGACTAAGATTAAGTTAAGGATTGCCCAGGACAACCCCTTAGCATTTCTTTGGCTCAGCCTATTACATCAAATTTGGTTTCAGTTCTCTTTGAATCTTAGTACAGTCCAAGTTTGTTGTTTATAATATTGGAATTGTGAGTGAATTGGTGGGAGACATGTGAAGAAAGTTTACTTTACATGATTGAAGTTATCAGAATTGATACTCACTTGGCAAGTTTGCTTTGAATTGTTCTAGCATTAGATTATTCAAGGAGACACAAGATTGTGTGGACTACAAAAAGAGAGAGAGAGAGAGAGAGGAACAAACACTTGTTTTCTGTTTTCCATTAACATAATCAAGTTTCTTTTGTCTTTGTGTTAGTTTTCCTTTTTTTTCTTTTTTTCCTTGTTCAATTTTAGGTAACTGTACCATGGATAAGACACCTGAGAGTACCATGGACCTTAACAAAGAAGGAGAAAAATTGCCCACAAACGTGGACGATTTAGTACAACTATTGCAAAAGATGTTGTAGGAAATGAAATTGATGAGTAGCTGAGTAGAGGGCCTAAAAAACAGTCACAATCTCATCCATAAAATATTTTACATGAAGGACAAACATCACATGTACCGGAACATAGGCTTGAAAGTCGTGGGTCTTTTGCTCCGGAAAGAGGAAGAGGCAGGGGCAGAGGAAGAGGGCTTAATAAGGATTTCATACCTATGAGGACCTTCGATGAAAGAGAAGCAGAACCAAACCAAAGGTTTGATGACCATAACATTGAGGAATAGTACAACCCGTTCCGAAACCGTGGGAATCAAAAGAATAACCCACAAGAAGACGAATTCATCAAAACAAAAGTGAACATCCCCGTATTCCTTGGAAAGAATGATGCCGAGGCATATTTTGAATGGGAGAAAAAGGTAGATCTCATATACTCTTGTACAAATTATACTGATTTGGCTGAAGTGTGCTATGCAGCTATAGAGTTTGCAGATTATGCCTTAATTTGGTGGGATCAACTACACAACGTAAGGAGAAGAACCAGACAAGCACGAATCTCTACTTCGGAAGAAATGAAAATTGAGATGAGAAAAAAAAATTCATTCCTTCAGACTATGAAAGAACCATCTACCAAAACTTGCAAAAACTCACTCAAGGAAGCCGCAGTGTAGATGAGTATTTCAAAGAGTTAGAGATCTTATTGATAAGAGCTAACATTGAAGAACCAGAAGAAGCTACGATGGCTAGATTCCTAGCTGGATTGAACAAAGAAATTGCAAATAGAGTTGGACTTACCACATATATTGATATGACTTCCATGGTTCATAAATCTGAAAAAATTGAGAGACAACTCAAGGTAAAACCCTTTCAATCTAGCTTATCTTTTTGAGCTAATTCTTCATCCTATCCAAGCATGTCGTCCAAGGCAACACTCAACCTAATCAAAGACCACCTCAACCACCTCAACAAAACTTGGATAAAGGGAAAAACAAGGTTGAAGGTAACATTTCTAATTCCACTACTAGATTTAGAGACATTCAATGTTTTAAATGTTTAAGCAAATGTCATTTTGCAAATCAATGTCCCAACCCTAAACGTATCATGTTCATTGAAGAGTCTAATTTGAATATTATTCTGATGATGAGGAAGTGGAACATGTTAATGTTCAAAAAAATCATGATGAAATGAGGAAAGTGTCAGTGAGGATGAAGAGCTTGCATCAAAAGAATTCTTGGTTGCTAGAAGAGCACTTAATGCACATGTTAAGATTGATGAGCAAGATCAACATAGAGACAACATTTTTCATATTCATTGCATGGTTAAAGGAAAAGTTTGTACTTTGATTATTGACTCATGTACTAATGTGGCAAGTGTTGAACTCGTTAGAAAACTTGATTTTCCGTTACTTAAACACCCACACCCTTATAAACTATCTTGGTTAAATGATTCTGGAGAAGTGAGTGTTAGCAAACAAGTTTTGATCTCATTGTCTATTGGTGGGTATAAAGATGATATCTTATGTGATGTAGCTCCTATGCATGCAAGTCATATCCTTTTAGGTAGACCATTGTAGTTTGATAAGAAAGTTACTTATGATGGATACTTGAATAGGTATTCATTCAGGTTTAACAATAAGTTGTTTAAGCTACATGCATTAACCCGACACAAGGTATTTGAAGATCAAAAGAGAATGTGTAAGAGCAGGAATGATCCTAAGGAAAAAGAGGCAGAAAAGAAATTTTTAGAGTGTATTAAGAGTGAAAGAAAGAAAAATGAGCCTAAAGGCAAAGAGATAGTGAACATTGATGAAGACAAATCTCAAAAGAAATTTGCTTTCGTTGCCAAACCAAGTGAAGTGTCACATGCCATAAACTCAAAGAAAATTATCTATGTTTTGATGTTTAAGGAGTCTTTGTTTTCTATGAGTGCTACCCTCCACTTTGCCCAATGAAGTTGTATCTTTGCTTGATGAGTTTTCAGGATTGTTTCCTGAAGACAAACCTTCTAGTTTGCCGCCTTTAAGAGGAATTGAGCACCAAATAAACTTCATACCTGGTGCTGTCCTGCCTAATAGGCCAGCCTACAAAGCAAACCCTGCTGAAACAAAGGAAATTTAGCGCCAAGTAGAAGAACTCTTGGCCAAAGGAAAAGTGAGGGAAATCATGAGTCCTTGTGTTGTTCCTATGATCGTTGTACCAAAGAAAGATGGTACATGGAGAATGTGTACTGATTGTAGAGCCAATAACAAGACAACTGTAAAATACAGGTACTCTATTCCTAGACCTGATGATATGCTTGATGAATTGCACGGTGCTAAGTATTTTACCAAGATTGATCTTAAAAGAGGTTACTTTCAAGTACGGATTAGAGAAGGTGATAAATGGAAAACTGCATTTAAGACTAAGTTTGGATTGTATGAGTGGTTAGTCATGCCATTTGGTTTAATTAATGCACCTAGTACTTTCATGAGATTAATGAATGAAGTCTTACGTGCATTCATTGGAAAATTTTTTGTGGTGTACTTTGATGATATCTTGATTTACTCTAAAGACTTTTCATGAACACATAAGCCACCTAAAAAGCGTTTTTGAAGCACTTAAGAAAGAACAATTATATGCAAATTTCAAGAAATGTCTTTTTTTATGGAAAAAGTTGTGTTTCTAGGATTTGTGGTTAATGCAAATGGAATTGAAATGGACCAAGATAAAGTAAACTCAATTTTAGAATGGCTAATTCCCACAACTGTTGGAGAGGTGAGAAGCTTTCATGGGTTGGCTAGTTTCTATAGAATATTTGTTAAGAACTTTTCCACTATTGCTGCACCTTTGAATGAGATTGTTAAAAAAGACGTAGGATTTCAGTGGGGATATCACAACAGAAAGTCTATGATGAACTCAAAGCAAGGTTAACTTCTGCACCTATTTTAAGACTACCAAGCTTTGATAAAACATTTGAAATTGAATGTGATGCTAGTGGTGTTGGTATAGGAGCTGTACTATCACAGTCTAAACAACCGATTGCTTATTTTAGTGAAAAGCTTAAGGGAGCGCAATTCAATTATTCAACCTATGACAAAGAGTTGTATGCACTGGTTAGATCATTGCAGACTTGGCAACATTATTTGCAACATAAGGAGTTTGTGGTTCATACTGATCACGAAAGTCTTAAGTTCCTTAAAAGCCAAGGAAAGTTAAACAAGAGGCATGCCAAATGGGTTGAATTCATTGAACAATTTCCTTATGTAATAAAATATAATCAAGGAGAAGATAACATTGTAGTTGATGCATTATCTAAGAGATATTCTTTGATTACTAAATTGTCATCTCATTTGCTTGAATTTGAGTGCATCAAGGATTTGTATACATCTGATCCTGACTTTCAGTCAATATTTGATGCATATGTCGATTCTCCATTTGGTAAATATTATTTACATGATGGATATTTTTTTAAAGAAAGAAAATTGTGCATACCTAAGTGCTCTGTCAGAGAGATACTTGTCAAAGAAGCACATGGTGGAGGTTTAATGGGCCACTTTGGCCTCTTTAAGACATTAGAGATGTTAAAGGAACGTTCCTTTTGGCCCCACATGAGAGTTGATGTAGAGAAGATTTGTGGAAGTTGTATAACTTGCAAGAAAGCTAAATCTACATCACATCAACATAGTTTGTACACCCCATTACATGTCCCTATGTCACCTTGGATTGATATGTCTATGGACTTTGTCTTGAGGTTACCTAGATCAAAAAATGGAAGTGATAGTGTGTTTCTTGTCGTTGACAGATTTTCTAAAATGGCACACTTCATAACATGTAAAAAGGTTGATGATGCATCCCACGTCGCAAACTTGTTGTTTCAGGAAGTTGTGCGTCTACATGGCATGCCTGGAACCATTGTTGGTTATAGAGATACTAAGTTCTTAAGCCACTTTTGGCGTGTGTTGTGGGGTAAACTTGGAACAAAACTCTTATTTTCTACTACTGCTCACCCTCAAACGATGGTCAAACTGAAGTTGTGAATAGAACTTTGTCTCAATTATTGCGTGCTAGAATTCAGGAGAACCTTAAGAATTGGGAAGATTGGTTGCCATATATTGAATTTGCTTATAATAGAAGTGTTCACAGTGGCACCACACATTCACCGTTTGAAGTTGTATATGGTTTCAATCCTTTGTCTCTACTTGATCTTGTGCTTATTCCTGTTCATGAACGTGCAAGTATTGATGATAACAATAAGGCTGAACTGATTAAGAAATTGCATGCTAAGTTTAAGCTGCAACTTGAAAAGAAAAACAAACAGTATGCAAAAAAAGCTAACAAAGGACGCAAGGAAATTTTGTTTAAACCAAGTGATCTTGTTTGGCTGCATTTAAGGAAAGAAAGGTTTCCTAGAGAAAGGAAATCTAAGCTCATGCCAAGAGGAGACGGCCCTTTCAAAGTACTTCAAAAGGTTGGAGATAATGCTTACATTCTTGACCTTCCGGAGAGTAAGTATGTTAAATTTCTCATACTTTTAGCGTTGCTGATCTTACCCCTTTTGGTGATGATTTAGATTCGAGGTCAAATCCTTCTGAAGAAGGGGGGGAATGATGAGATCCATGACCCTCATCCATGTCAAGATAATGACGATTCACATAATGTTACAAACATGCAAGATCAAGGACTCTTAACAAAAAGTAAAACTAAGAAACTAATGCATGAAGTGGGGGTCTTCCCATTTAAACATGTGCAAGATGAACCAAGGGAATTTATACATTGGGTTCACCTTATTGAACCTATAACATGATTTATAAGAATTTTTAGAACCATTGTAAAATATCATTAAGATAGAATGTATTCTTTATTTTGCTTTTTAAATGTTTATTTTGTATTAGTTTAGGCCCATCTTGGATTGTGAGTTTCTACAGGACCAGTTTTGGTAGAATTGACGTATCTCTCCAACCACAAGAACAAATTAGGAGTTGAAAGATGCGTTGGAAAGGTAAGACAAAGATCTAAAAATGTCATGTATAGTACTTTTCCAAAATTGTTCGTATTGATAGGCAAAAAGGGCATGCAAATGGAAATACTGTTTCTACCGAATTCTGTGACATACCTTCAGTAATTTGAATGTATCTCCTCAATGATTGGGCCAAATGCAAATAACTTTATATGATTATTTTCTAAACTCAATAGGCTACAATTCTCTAAGAAAGAGAAAAGCCTAGTTCGGATCGGAAGATGTCCAATAATCAGTCACAAACCATAAAAGATTTCAAGCTGAAGACAAATCCTTAAAGTCTTCCATAAATAGTACTTGAGGGACCTACTCTTAAAATCATCATTCAAGACTTGCAGGACTAGTTTTTATGGAGCCTACATGAATAGTTTTTAGAAATATGTAGTCTTCTCAATCATTATTTCAATTTTTTAGATAGTTTGTTGTCTTGTGATATTTTTGCCTATAAAAGGCACATAAGAGAAGCCTTGTAAACATACATCTTCAATGAAAATTTATTCTTCTTCAAGAGTAATTCTTGTGTATTTTCTTGGTTCATATTCAAAATCAAGGCTAGAATCTTTCAAGGCTCGAACATTCTTGTGAGAATTGTCCAATTCCGGGGAGGGAAACATCCAAGAGGGAGGTATCTTGCTTAGGTTATGTAGTTTTCATTGGATGACTTATGTTCAAAATCTTTTCTTAAACTTATTTAGAAGCAATGTGAAGCTATCTTCATTGTGCCTAAACCATATTTGGAGGAGAAGCTTTAGAGTTAAAGAAAGGTCCATTCTTGCATGTATCACGATACTAAGCGTGTGCGCTGACTCCACGCTACGGAGTGTGTGTGATGACTCCACGTTATGGAGCGTGTGCGCTGACTCCATGTTACTGAATGTGTGATAGGACCCCGGGACATGCATTGCATGACATGGATAAAAAGAGCATAACGTGTCATATGATGTGATCGAGTGTGTGACACGGTATTGTAAAATGGCATGCATCATGAAATTGCGTACTGCATCTGATCGGGTGAATGTGTGTTTGTCCTATGATTCAGTTATTGGTGTTGGTTATGGTTGCTTTTCTTTATGTGTTTATGTATTGTTACTTGCTTGACTGGTTAGAAAGGTAAGAAGGTAAACTCTATTTGCGAAGGGAAGCATGCTATTTTATATTTCGTTATTTATTTATTTTATTCACACTTGCTTCTTCGTGTATGATCACATGGTAAATATAGTCGGGCTACTTGATGGGCGATGTATGTCGCTCACCCCCTCTCCCCTCTATCAATCGATTTTGTAGGTAGACAGGTAAAAGGTTAGTATACCGCGGAAGATCGGAACTAGAGATTTCGAGACTGAGGATATTCGGATGAGACTTTCGAGGATTTAGTTGAGGAAGTTATTTCGATATTCGAGGTTTATGTATTTTGGAGACTATTCTTTATCTACATTTAACCATTGTATCGATTTAGATTTCCTAGACATTTGTATTAATGATGATGATCATTTTATCGAGGGTTTTTAGTTTATGACTTCCGCTGACATTGATTTATGTTGTTATGCTGACGTGTAACTGAATGTATCGACGCCTTGTATTCCCCTTAGTGAGATACGGCAGGTGAGTCGATTCGAGTACTAAGGCTCGGGACGGGTCGCTATAGGTTGGTCATCCCGGTCACTTGATTACTGATTGGCACGTCAAAAAGCCGCAAAAGCAAGAAAAGAAGATTTTTCCTTAAAAGAAGAATGCGGAGGTAACCACGTGGGATGATCTTCTTTCCGAATCGGAAGGAGAAGAAAGTGAAGACAAGGATGTTGGACTTGTTGCAATAGTTGAGAATCCAAAAGCACAACATACTTGTCTCATGGCAATTGAGAATGAACTTGAGGTAAACTCTAATTCTTCTAATAAACAAGATGAAATAGGAGACTTGCAGGATGATTTTGAAAATTTGAATTGAAAATATAAACACTTGAAGGAAGAATTTGAAAAGTGCATTTGAGAAAACAAAAGTTTGCATGATAAGAATATTTTGATTTATCAAGATCATGACATCATGCTTACCATTCATAAAACCGTAGCTCTAGAAAATATAGAGATTAGGAAGGAATTGGAGAAATTAAGAATAGACTTACAAAAACTAATCGATGATAAAAATAACATTGACAAATTGCTTGTAAATTAAAGGATGGGAAATGATAAATTCGGTTTAGGATTTAACTCATCACATTCCTCCATTAATCCCAATTAAGAGAAAAACACAACATGACTCATCATCTTATCAACCAAGACATGTACCCACTTGTTCTTATTGTAACAAAATAGGACATGTGAAGAGTGCATGTAGAGCTAGATTGGAAGTATATATGTTTGGAAGCCTAAGGGTCGACAAGATAACCCTAAAGGACCCAACCATCAAAGGGTACCAATGCATAAATCTCTTGATTTTGTAGGCTCTCAAAATAAATGGAGTAGTCAAAGAAGAAGGAACCTAATGGTGTTGATAAAAAGAGTTTGAGTGATTCACAAAATGCATGATTTAAATAACGCGTGTTTAAGAAATGCATGACACAATTTATTACTTGACACGTTTTTGCGACAGACCTGCCTTATATACTTTAAAGCTTGCATCAAATGCAAACATTTGTTGTGTTTGAACTATTTTCAGGTGCCACCATTAATGAACTAAACTAGTTTATTAAGTGAAGTACTTAGTTAAATGAACTAAATAGTTCATTAAATGGAGATATATTTGGAAAAGGCATGATGGCAACAAATTGAAGAATGTAAATTCTCCTTCTACTACTCATCACATAATTTTATATATATTTATTCAGATTTTTTATAAAAAGGCACAATACACATATATTCCGACATACTACCGACACGTTACATATATTACGAACATACGTCAACGTCACACCACTATACTTATCTCATATTTATGAGCACATTCAAGTCTTATATCATATGATAGAAGTCATGGTGATGACAAAATTATTACGACACGTTACGAGGTTCTAAACCAAAAATTGTCGTATCGGATGACTACCAAAACTTCGCCAACGTGTCACGTACTTGCCATATATAGATGGCAAGCCCCTACACTTCAAAAATGACCACAAATTGCGTGGCTTACATGTTACACACAGCCATAAAATCATTTCATGTTGGCACACACAAATTACCCCCAATTAAGGCCAAATTGTGAAGATTCCAAATTCACCTTTTTAAGCACATGTGGGCGCCAACGTTAAACCACCTATGAGCTGAATATTTAAATTATTTTATGTATATTATGTGTGATATAATATATATAACATGTGCAAAAAGTTTGAATTTAATCGGAGAAAAATCGCGTAATCGACAAAAGTCAAAAATTTGGTTTTCTATGAACACAACACATGGAACATTTTTGGCATGACATGTAACATGTATCTAGACACTTTTTACATATTCAATATATATTAAAGTGTACTAGAATATTCAAATTAGGCTGATTGGAATATACCATATGTGTATGATTATTGTGCAATATTTGACAAAGTTTACAAAAGTAAAATTTCAGCACATGCACATTGGTTCTACACAGCCTAGATGGAGGATTTTTGGCACATATTTGGAACTTTAAATGGTGGAGAATAAGCTACATATGATTGGTGACATTGAAGAAGGCAACACACAAGAAAACAATTCAAAATACAACACATGCTAAAATTTCATCACATGTTGCTTTTTATGGCCGAATTTCAGCATTATTTTGTCTTCAATTTGAGTCCAAAATTGAAGGGATTGAATGGTGATTGTTCGTAATATTTTGAATACTTTTTGGCACATGTTTTGTAAGTTTGTTTCAGGTTTTTCAGCTCAATAAAGGATGCCAAGTTAGATCAATCATCAAGTAATAAGTAAGCAAAACCAAGTCATCCATCCAATTATGTTGTGCCAAGTGAGCAAGATGGTGTCGTATCTACACAAGGCAATCTTCCAAGGGTTTTAAAGAGAATTCTCAAGGATGGAAGAGGCCTAAGGGGGGCGGCCATGAGGTGATTAAAAAGAAGAGAAAAGAGCAAACAAAAGCAAGACAACTCTCATAATCTCACAAGTGCAAAAAGTATCTTCTACTTTCTTCTTCTATATTTCTTTATTCTTCTTCTCTCAAGCCTATTGTTTTTATATTCAGCATATTGAATAGGCTTTGATTAGACCACCATACACGTTCAAATTGTTGTAAAATGATTGATCAAGGTGTGATGAAACCTTCATCCGTTCGGTGGTGGTGTTCGTGATCGGTGTGATTGCTTGTATCGTTTGTAAAAGGGTGGAGTTAGTTTGTAACTCTAGTAACCCTTGTGGTAAGGTGTTATTTTTTGTTTAGTGATAATCGAGGAAGGTGTCCTCGAAGACTGGAGTAGGTTGTGTTAACCGAACCAGTATAAAATTCTCGATGTTATTACTTTCAGCACTTTACTTTCAGTTTCTAGCACTTTGCATCGTCTTCATAGCAATAGTAAAATATCAAACGACTTTCAAAAATTACCAAACTTTGCAGAAACATAGCCACACCTGTTAAGTTTCATTTGACGCAAGTTTCAACCCATTTGGATATATATAAGTTAATTAAACATTAATAGTTCTGAGATTAGTGCAATCTGATTTTCAGACTTGCAAAGGTTGAGAACATCAACGTATTTGACATACTTCCCAAAGGAACTTTTCAAAAATATTTCAACCCATTTAAATACATAGATTGAGGGTGTTGTTATTAAAGTTTCAGACCATTTGGAGTTACGAATAAATCGGAATAAATTTTTCAAATCGGAATGCTTTTTCTGGCAGATTCGCGCAATCTGACCACAAACGTATTTTTAAAGGGTTAGAGGTTGAATTTTAATATGAAATTTATAGAGATACTCAGAACATCTAAGATTAGAATCTCTCCAAATTTCATAATTTTTGAATGTTTGTAACCTAGTTTTTCAAACGTTTCAAATCAGGATCTGAAAACAGAAACTGTTTTCAGAAGTTGGGTTTTTGGGTCAAAATATTTTAAAAACCAAATTTTCCGCACCCACTATTCAACCTCCCCTTCTAGTGGTGCCTTACAGGTCCTACAAGTGGTATCAGAGCATAGACACACTCACGACAAGGAGATCCAACGATCTTAGTGAGATGGCAACCACTAGACACAAAACCGAGCAAGAAGGTATGTCAAGCCGAAGGCCTCTACTTCTTGATAGTGAGGTACATTCTGATTACGATTCTGATTCTGAACCATCATATCATGATTAATATATTCAATATCTTGAATTTCATAAATTTGTTAAGACTCTTGCAAAAGAAACGAAACGCTTAATTGATGACAACAAATTGTTAGAATCTTCTAACACAAATCTTGTGTCTCAATTAAACGATTCAAAAGAAGAGTCTTCTTGCATCATAAATTCATTAAGGTCTGAAATTTCATCGTTGACATCCGAGAACATTAAACTAAAAGCCGAGATTTCAAATTTGAAATCAAGAAACAAAGATCTAGAAAAGACAATAAAACAATTTGATAGAGGTACTTGCATGTTAGATCGTCTCATTTCTTCGCAAAAACATGAAACTGACAAAACCGGATTAGGGTATATTAAAAATAATCAGGTACAAAACAAGTCTACAAATTTTGTTTTATCTTCATCTAAGCGACAACATGTACTTAAAAAGATCGTAAATCCTAAGAAGGCGACAATACAATCTAGCTAGCTCCACGTTGCATTTCATCGTACTACTTCTTTTTCATCAAGTGGAAAGTATAATTGTGTGCTATATAGATATAAAAAAGCCATTGATGCATATGTGATATTCATATCATACAAATGCATCTAGATCACGAACTATACACACAAACAGAAAGGCATATCAAGAGCAAAGATCATACTATGTGCATGATGGGATTCTCAGCCAAAGGCCAAACGCATTTGCCCCTAACATATATTATATTGCGTCTTCATCTCTTTTCTCACCTTTTCGAAGACCTAGAAAGGTCACCCAAATTTGGGTACCAAAAGGGACATTTGCAAAGGGTTGAAAAAACCCTTAAGAACGCACTTTTGATATTATTGCACAATACACTTAAAATGCATGATTTTTTGTTGATATACTAATTGTTATTTCTTTCTTACATGCACTTTTGATTTTATTTACAAAATAAAGGAGGAGAGAAAGTGCATGATTTAAGGAGGAGAAAGAGAGATTTAAGGAAGATTAAGAGCACGATTGCACAAATCAAAGGAGAGACAATTCAAAATTAAAAAATCGAATTTGTGCACAATTAGAGGGGGGCGATTAAATTTAAATCATGAACTAATATTATTTTGTAAATCATGAAAAGGGGGAGATTGTTGAGAAAAAGAGTTTGAGTGATTCACAAAATGCATGATTTGAATAACACGTGTTTAAGAAATGCATGACACAATTTATTACTTGATACGTTTTTGCGACAAACTTGCCTTATATACTTTATATATAATGTTCCCGTACTAACAAGCCATGAAGCTTTAAAGCTTACATCAAATGGAAAACATTTGTTGTGTTTGAACTATTTTCAGGTGCCGCCATTAATGAACTAAACTAGTTCATTAAGTACTTAGTTAAATGAACTAAGTAGTTCATTAAATGGAGATATATTTGGAAAAGGCATGATGACAACAAATTGAAGAATGGAAAGTGTCCTTCTACTAATCATCACACGATTTTATATATATATTATATATATATATTCAGATTTTTATAAAAACGCACAATACACATATATTCCGACGTACTACCAACACGTTACATATATTACGAACGTACGTCAACGTCACACCATTATACTTACCTCATATTTATGAGTACATTCAGGTCTTATATCATATGATATAAGTCATGGTGATGACAAAATTATTACGACACGTTACAAGGTTGTAAACCAAAAATTATCATATCAGGTGACTACCGAAACTTCGCCAACGTGTCACGTACTTGCCATATATAGATGGCCAGCCCCTACACTTCAAATTGGCCAAAAATTTCGTGGCTAACATGGTACACTCAGCCATAAAATCATTTCATGTTCGCACACACAAATTACTCCCAATTAAGGCCAAATTGTGGAAATTCCAAATTCACCTTTTAAAGCACATGTGGGCGCCAATATTAAACAGCCTATGAGCTGAGTATTTAAATTATTTTATGTATATTATATGTGACATAATATACATAACATGTGCAAAAAGTTTGAATTTAATCGGAGAAAAATCGCGTATCCGACAAAAGTCAAAAATTCAGTTTTCTACGAACAAAACACATGGAACGTTTTTGGCATGACATGTAACATGTATCTAGACACTTTTTACATATTAAATACATATTAAAGTATACTATAATATTCAAATTAGGGCTGATTTGAATATACCATATGTGTATAATTATTATGCAATATTTGACAAAGTTTACAAAAGTAAAATTTCAGCACATGCACATTGGTTCTACATGCCATTCTCAGCTATGATGGAGCCTAGATGGAGCTTATTTGGCACTTATTTGGCACTTTGAATGGTGAAAAATAAGACACACATGATTTGTGACATTGAAGAAGGCAACACACAAGGAAACAATTCAAAATGCAACACATGTTGAAATTTCAGCACATATTGCTTTTTATGGCCGAATTTCAGCAATATTTTGCCTTCAATTTGAGTTCCAAATTGAAGGGATTGGATGGTGATTGTTTGATAACATTTTGAATACTTTTTGGCACATGTTTTGTAAGTTTATTTCAGATTTTACAGCTCAGTATCATGAAGTGACAAGTAAACAAAGTCAAGTCATCCATCCAATCATGTTGTGCCAAGTGAGTAAGATGGTGCCATATCTACACAAGGAAATCTTCTAAGGGAATTAAAGAGAATTCTCAAGGATAAAAGAGCCCTAAGGGAGGCGGCCATGAGGTGATTAAAAGAAGAGAAAAGAGAAAACAAAAGCAAGTCTACTCTCATAATCTCACAAGTGCAAAAAGTGTCTTCTACTTTCTTCTTCTTCTCTCAAGACTATTGTTCTTATATTCAACATATTGACTAGGCTTTGATTAGACCACCATACACGTTCAAATTATTATAAAAGGATTGATCAAGGTGTGATCAAACCTTCATCCGTTCGGTGGTGGTCTTCGTGATCGGTGTGATTGCTTGTATCGTTTGTAAAAAGGTGGAGTTGGTGTGTGACTCCAGAAATCCTTGTGGTAAGGTGTTATTTTGTGTTTAGTGATAACCAAAGAAGGTGTCATCGAACACTGGAGTAGGTTGTGTTAACTGAACCAGTATAAAATTCTCGGTGTTATTACTTTGAGCACTTTACTTTCAGTTTCTCGCACTTTGCATCATTTTCATTGAAATAGTAAAAATATCAAAAGACTTTCAAAAATTACCAAACTTTGCAGAAACATAGCCACACCTCTTAAGTTTCCTTTGGTGCAAGTTTCAAACCATTTGGATAAGTATAAGTCAATCAAACATTAATAGTTCTAAGATTAGTGCAATCTAATTTTCAGACTTGCAAAGGTTGAGAACATCAACGTATTTGACATACTTCCCAAAGGAACTTTTCATAACTGTTTCAACCCATTTAGATAAATAGAGTGAGGGTGTTGTCATTAGATTTTCAGACCATTTGCAGTTACGAATTAATAGGAATAAATATTTTAAATCGAAATACTGTTTGTGTCGAATTCGCGCAATCTGACCACAAGCGTATTTTCAAAGGGTTAAAGGTTGAACTTTAATCTGAAATTTTTAGAGGATACTCAAAACATCTAATAGTAGAATCTCTCCAAATTTTAGAATTTTTAAAGGTCTGTAACCTAGTTTTTCAAACGTTTCAAATCAGTGTCTAAAAACAGAAACTGTTTTCAGAAGTTGGGTTTTTGGGTCAAAATATTTTAAAAACCAAATTTTCTGCAACCACTATTCAACCCCCCTTCTAGTGGTGCCTTACAGGTCTTACAAATGGCTCATGGACAGCGGATGTTCAACACACATGACCGGATACAAAACCTTGTTCACCAAGCTCAAGCTCCAAGATGGTGGAACGGTGCATTTTGGTAATGGGAGAGCCAAAATCCTGGGACATGGAGAAATTGGTAACTCTTCTTTCACCATTAATAATGTATTATGTGTAGAAGGGATAAAGTATAATTTGATAAGTGTTAGCCAACTTAGTGATTGTAATTTTCAAGTTGAATTTGTGAAAAGAAAATGCATTGTGAAAAGAATGATAAAATCATTTTTGAGGCTATGAGGAAAAATGATGTTTATGAATTTAGCACACATGATTTGATGTCACAAAAGGCTTCATGTCTAGTTGCCAAAAATGATTTGACACAAATATGGTATAGACGATTTGGACATATTATTTTCAAAAATTTCAAAGAGATTTGCAAAAATGAAAAGTTCCAAGGTCTTTCAAAATTGAATTTCGAAAATCATGGCTTAAATGACACTTGTCAAAAGGCAAAGCTTGTTAAAGCAAGCTTCAAGCCCAAAAGATAAATCTCCACCACCAAACCTCTGCAATTGCTTCATATGGATTTGTATGGAGATATTGCTATGGCAAGTCTAGGTGGAAAACATTACACTTTTATAGTGGTGGATGACTTGTCTAGGTACACTTAGGTCATGTTCTTAGCCAAAAAGAATGATGCATGTCAAGAGTTTATAAAACTTTGTAGGAGATTAGAAAATCAAAAAGAAGATACAATTAAGGAAATTAGAAGTGATAGATGTGGTGAGTTTGAAGGTGAGTTTCAAGAATTTTGTGTATCCAAAGGGCATAGATACAATTTCTCGGCTCCAAGAATTCTTCAACAAAATGGTGTTGCGGAAAGGAAGAATAGAACACTTCAAGAAATGAGTAGAGACATGCTAAATAAATTTGAGCTACCCAAGTATTTTTGGGCTGAAGCGGTAAATACCGCTTGTCATGTAATAAGTAGAGTTTACTTGAGACCATCTCTCAAAAAGACTCCTTATGAACTTTGGAAAAGGTAGAGTACCTAATATTAGTTATTTCAAGGTATTTGGTTGTAAGTTTTTTATACTTAACACCAAAGATAATTTGGATAAACTTGATTTCATATCAGATGAAGGAATTTTCATGGGATATGCTCAAAATAGCAAGGCATTTAGGACATATAACAAAAGAAGCATGAAAGTTGAAGAATCAATTCATGTTAAATTTAATGAACTCCTTGAGGATGAACCATGCATAAATAATGATGATGATGAAGAAATAATCGAAGTAAGTCATATAGAAAAATTTAAGAATCCAAAAGGAAATATTGTTATTGACCTTATTATTGATCCACTTGGAAATGAACCTAAGGCTGAAGATGAAGAAGTAAGAGGAGACACTTCAAATTTACTGGATTCATATAAATATAAGAAAGACTATCGAAGAGAGTTGATATTATGAGAAACAAGTCAAGGCATATTAACTAGGATAAAATTTAATGAAAATGTCTTCATTCCAAAAGTTCAGCCTAAAAATATAAAAAGGCTATAAATGATGAAGATTGGGTATTAACCATGCAAGAAGAACTAAATCAATTTGAAAGAAGTGATGTTTGAGAATTAGTGGCTAACCTAGTGATCACCCCATAATTGACACTAAATGGGTATTTAGAAATAAAATGGGTGATAAGGGAAACATCATTAGAAACACAGCTAGGTTAGTAGGTCAAGGACATAGACAAGAAGAGAGTGTAGACTATGATGAGGCTTTTGCCCCCGTAGCTAGATTGGAAGCTATTAGGATGTTGTTAGCATACGCATGCTGTAAGGATTTCAAGCTATATTAAATGGATGTGAAATCCGTCTTCTTGAATGGAATAATTCAAGAAGAATTGTATGTAGCTCAACCACCGGGGTTTAAAAATCATGAATATTCAAATCATGTATTCAAACTCATAAAGACCCTTTATGGACTTAAACAAGCTTAAGTAACTTCCTACTTGAAAATGAGTTTTCAAGGGAAAAAGTCGACACTACTCCTTTTATTAAAGAACAAAGACACAATCAACTACTTGTTCAAATTTATGTGGATGATATTATATTTGGTGCCACTAATGATTCTCTTTGTGAGCAATTTTCTAAGTTGATGGAAGAAGAATTTGAAATGAGCGTGATGGGTGAACTCAATTACTTCCTTGTACTTTAAATAAAGCAAACTCAAGATGGAGTATATATATCTCAAATGAAGTACACCAAGAATATACTCAAGAAATACAATTTTCAGAATGGAAGAAGTGTGAGCACACCAATGAGTACGAGTACAAAGCTCTACAAAGACGAAAATCGAAAGCCATTTGAGGTAAACAAATATAGGGGTATGATTGGTAGTCTACTGTATTTAACCGCTAGTAGACCGGATATTTTACATGCTGTGTGTTTATGTGCTAGATTTCAAAGTATGCCTAAGGAATGCATCTAGTTGCCATTAAACGTATTTTTAGGTATTTGAAAGGAACTTTGAACTTTGGTTACTCTATCCCAAAAATGATTGTTTTGATTTAAGAGGATATAGTGACTCTGACTACGCTGGAAACCTAGTTGATAGAAAAAACACATCAGGGACATGTCATTTCATTGGAGATTGCTTAGTTTCTTGGTTCTCCAAGAAACAAAATAGTGTGTCACTTTCAACGGCGGAATCCGAATATATGTCGGTCGCTTCACGTTGTTCCCAACTACTTTGGATGATAAACATCTTGAATGATTACAATGTCAAGTTTGACAAAGTTCCTATCCTATGTGACAACACATCAGCCATAAGTATAGCACAAAACCCGGTACACCATAGTAGAACCAAGCATATTAACTAAGGCATCACTTTATAAGGGATTGTATTCTAAAAGGGTTGGTATGCGTTGAGTTTGTTCCAATAAATGATCAAATAGCTGATATTTTCACCAAATCCTGTCCTACCGAGACATTCGAATCGATTAGAACGAGATTAGGAATGATAAACAATGTTTAGAAGGTCAAAATTAATAAAAAGTCAAAATTCAGCATACATCGATCGATCTATGTAGCTGTTTCAGAGATTGATGTAAAATCAGCATATATCGATCGAAGTTGAAGACATCGATCGAACGATGTCATCGGGCACAGGAAGTATAAAAGCTGTGAAAAATAGAAACCATTTACTTCATCTTCTTCAACTCGCAACTACAAAACTCAAAGACTATTCTCTCAAACTTTTGATCCATTCTCACCAAATCCTTGCAATTATCTCCAATTTTTTCAATTCCATCTATTTCTACATCAATTTCATAATCCTCATCCATCCTCTTCAATATTTTCATGCCCTAACCTTCAAATTGCACCAAAAAGCAAGAATACCTCCAAAAGGCCAAGAAACTCTCGTGAAGAAGAATAGGTCCCTCAAAAATCCCATTCCCAAGTCCCAAATGGGTCTAGAACACAGGGATTAACGAAAAAGACCGACACCTCTCAAGAAAGCATGTTGGGGGTGGTGAGGGAAAGACTTGTACTTAACAATTTTTTGTGGCTAAAATTCGGTGAGTACGAGAATGCCTTAGAAGAACCATTGGGTCCAGTAAATTCATATATATTTCACTTTGGGCTCAAGTTTTATTTGATGAATGGAAGGAAAAGAAAAGGTCCGACATTCTATTGAAATTGCTCAAAATTGAAGATATTTTGAGCAATGAGGAATTTAGACCGATCATCAATTGGTTTGATGATAAAAATAGAGACCTATTTGGGAGGTTTCGGAAATGGATTAAATGTCTACCCGTCACACCTGATTATTCTATGCTAACCTATAGGTAGAATACCTTAATGGGATGCCATTTTCATTAAATTCAGTTATAGACGGTCAATTTGTTGCATTTGATACGAAAACAATCAATGACCTTCTTGGTGTCCCTGATAAAGGTGTAGATGATTTTGACCCTTGGAAGTGGGATATTACAACTACAAGGTGATAGAAGACAAAGTCAAAACCTTCCTTGGCTTCCATCCCACCCGAAACACTAACGACATGCCTTTGGTTTATCGTGTTTTCTTTGCCATTGTCACCTTTTTTGTCAATGGTAAGTCGGTCAAACTCCCGAGTAATTTAGATTTTCACATTGTCTATCGAATAGCCATCAGGGAACAATTAAATTTTGGAAAGATATTCTTTGTGAATGTGTTGGAGGCGGTTAATAAGAGGTCAAAAGTGCTCCCATATAGCAATCTAATTTATAGATTGCTAGAAAAAGCGAATGTGGTGTTGGATTAAGCTCATGAAGAAAAGATAGCCACTAAAGACTATTGTACCAAGGCCAACATCCAACAAATAAATAAATCCCGCAAAAAAGCACAAAGAATGGCGGTCAAAATGAACCTGAAGAGGAAGAGGCCGAAAACGTCCCTACCAAAGAACTCGTTCCTCCAGCACATCCCATCGAGTCTCCTACTGAACCTCAACCTCAACATCACACTCAACCAAGCCCTACCTCCAGAGTGGATAAAGGAAAATCCCCAATAGAGGATGACAGTGGTTCTGAGTTACCATTTGATGCTGAGGATGAAGTTAACGAGCTACATCATTTATTAGATCAAATGGGAGAAGACATCACAAAGGAACAACTTCGGACAAACGACCTTGAGAAGGAAAATACAAGCCTCAAGAAGCTAGTTTTCACAATGGAGAAGAAATACAACAAGCTCAAGGCAAAACTCAAGGCGCGCATTCCCGGATTAGCCTTCTCCTCGATGAAGAATAGCTCTCCTAGTTTTCTGCATTTCACTCTTAGCAATAGGATCAGGCTTAGAATTTGAATTTTATTGTGTATCTAAACTTCGTGGTATATTAATGATATTTTGTTTATCCTTCATTTTGATGCTTTCAAAAAGGGGGAGAAATTGTTGTTGATATATTTTTACATTGATGTTGTTTGTATGCTTGCTTGCTTGATGCTTACATTGATGTTGTTGGTATTCTTGCTTGCTTGATGGAATATAGTAGCTTGCTTGCTTGGTGGAAATCTTTAATATGCTTGCCTACGTAAAACTTTGGCATATTTGGCACAAAAGTTAAGTAATCAGTGTAAATTGAAAATATGGCATGATGCACTTGCAATTGATGCATGGTTTGGTTGAGCGGGAGTATTTTGACATTTTCATTATATTCATTGGTTTTCAGAAAATTATGTGTTGAGGGGGAGTTTTGGATATGTTCACATGTTTCATGTCTTGGGGGAGCATGGAATGCATGGACTAAGGGAGAGATATAAAATGTCAAGTTTGAAACGTTTAGCTAGCTTAAATGAAAATTTTCAAACAAAAACGTCTTTTAAATCTTGGTTTTGTAATCATCAAAAAGGGGGAGATTTTTGAGATATAAAATGTTTTGATGATGTAAAGATGTTTTAAATGAGTTAAACTTGGGATTTGATGCAAAATGAGAAAAACACACTATGTTAGAAATGGTTAAGGTTGTAACCTTACTGTCCAACATCAATCTCTCAAAGTCTGGAACATCGATCGATCGAAGTGACTTCAGTCTCTAAAGGTGAGATTTCGATCGATCTATGTGAAAGAGGTTCAAAGTCAGAACTTCTCTGTCAGACATCGAACCCTCAAGTTTGGGGACATCGATCGATCGATGTCCCTTCAGTCTCTCAAAGAGAGACTTCGATCAATCAATGTCAGGCAGGTTAAAACCAGAAATTTTCTGGAAGACGTCGATCTCTCAGTCCAGGGGACATCAACCGATCGATGTCACATCAGTCTCTCCAGGAGAGACTTCGATCGGTTGATGTCAGGCAGGTTCAAAACTGGAACCTCTCTAGAGGACATCGATCTCTCAAGGCAGACACTTTAATCGACTGATGTCCCCCAAAATTCAAATTTTTATGACCGTTGGAACAAAATCCAATGGAGATTTATGGTGTTTTCTCTTTCCAATCTTACTGAAATTTCTTGTGGACTTTTCTCTAACATTACACATGCTTCCTTGACTATTATATCCATGTCTAAGATATTCTAGGATGGCTATTGAAGATCAAATCACTTTATAGGATCGCTAAAGACTAATTGGACATTGTCTTGACATTTGATGGAGTTGAAGACATGGGGGAGGATGCAAAACGTGGTGAACTTCTCCTATAAATGGAAGAAGCTCAGGTGAGGCAAATGCACACTTTAACCATCATCAAGCTACATCCTTTATTGTTGTATATTTTCTCTCATATGTATAAAAGTGCTTAACATATGTGTAAAAGTGCTTAGAGCTTGTTAAGTTTTTCTTTGTTCTTCATTGTTGTATATTGAGAGATAGTGAGTCTAACTGTAGCGCCCCATCCGAAACCAGGGTTCCAGCTCAGTGCACCCGCCGTACTCTACTCCAAAGAGTACAAGGCGTCGATACTATACATGTGCATGTCGACATGAATAATGAATCGATAAGCGGAAGCAACATAATATAAACAAATCATCATCGACATGCAATGCACTGCATCATAATCTGTACCAGTCATAATATACAGAATACTGAAACCTTCTGAAATACATCATAAACCAAGACCTAACGCCTTCGAAGCAAATCTCTTGGCAGGTTTCTTTGTTATCAATGATCTATCTAGCCTGTCCTCAACAAGTCTGTATAGTGATACCTGTTATGTGGAAAGTGATAAATAAGGCAAGTATGAGCGATAGCCAATATTTTAATCGCTCAGCAAGTAGTCTTGCTAGATACGGCATGTGGATCATACATGGGGAGCTGGGGTGACAAAATATAATGCCATGAATATCGAATATAATAAACACGTCTCGATTTTAAATCAGTATAGCATAACTGTAACTGCAAGCAGATAAATAAGGAAATTTCACAACATACATAACATCATCCTGTGCTACTTAATCCGTAACACTATAGAGTATCCATACTTAGCTCCTAATCCATAACTTATACCATCTTTGCATATCTTACATGTACTACACTTTCATGCGTAAACACTACATTAACCACTGTAGTGTCATCATAGACTTAAGGAATTCTAAATCATAACCCTAAGATGACATGATCATGACATGATGCATAACATGTCTTTCGTAAACATATCTTGACATGAGACATAAACATGGCTTTTCATAATGTATCATCGTTTCCTTCTTAACATACATAACTTGTCGTTTCATAATTCATATCATGACTTGCATTTCATAAACCGAAAACATGATATTTCATGATGGCTAAAGCACTTTGTAGGAATAATAACGCACAACGCACCAATTGATTTCCCATACAGTACATGTACGACATAAACATCATGACATATGTACACGTACTAACGGTGACGTATTATGACGGAGATCCCGTGTCCCAGACCCGGTGTTATGCTCGTCCCTAATGCAAACATATCCCCCTAACATCTGCTACCCCGGTACTGATGTCACACTGGCGAACATAACATAATCATAACATAACATGTGGGTGTCGATAGAATCAATCGTCTAGCGTTTATTCTTCGCGTGCATATGAACTTTTAAAACATGTGACGTATAACATATTTTTGCAACTTTAATTTCATACAACATGAAACTCGGTCATATTAGGGTATCTTAGTCATACTACCACTAGAAACATCATTTACTTACTTAAAGTCTACTTATCATAACTTAGAAAAATACCCTAACCATACTTTCTTAAGATCTAACTACACATGTATTTCATAATTTATAACCTAGATACATAGGACATATAACTCCTAATTACCATAATACACCACTTAGGAACTTCATAACTTATATCATAATTTACATATTGTCATTTAGGCCATAAAATATATATATATAGCCGAAATATATACATGTATAATACATATATATACTTTTCATAATATCACACTTTTATATATATAGCCCATGAATAAATCACTTATATCCTAGATTATTCCTTAGCCGTGTAGTATATGGATATTCACATTTACCATTTTGTTAACATTTTACATTTTATTTCATTCTATTTAGTCTCATGGCCAAAATTTTCTCTTCTCTTTTGTATATATGAATTTCACTTTTCTTCATTTCTATATACATGTTATATAGTGATTGATTTATAACAAGTGTGTACAAGTTAATTTTCCATTAATTTATCGATGTCCATTATCATGATATAAGACAATATATAAAACATAAACATGATTAAAACTATAAAAAATGCACTTTTGGAGACTTAATCATCATTTTCATACACGTCTTGAAGATGGAGGATGAAGCTCACAAAATATGCTCAAATAAGGCCTTATGGCCGTGAGTTACATATGTGGATGTATGAAGATGATGACCATCAAACAAAACTTGAAACCATATAAATAAATCATGCTTATGATGCATTCATAAACATGTTTATAAAAAAACATGATCTTAACACATGTAGATACTAAGAACACATAAAATTTATACTTGATGGTCATCATAATAGAAACATCACAAACTAAATAATGTTGTATATTTTATACACTTTTCTTTCAAGGATGTCTATTTTCTCTCATTTGTTTATAACACCTATTCTTGGTCATATATGGCCATTTATGTATATGTTGTATATATATACATATACATATATATATATATTTATCTCATTTTCTTGTATGTATGCTCTGTTTTCATGTGTATAAACCGTCTGTGTGTATATATAGCTTGTATATATATATGGTGTGTATGTATATGTATAGCGTGTATATACGTATGTACTTTGCTTATACATAGATCTTTCACATCTAAGAAAATATTACATGATGATCTCATCTTTTGTATCAACATAACTTAGTCTTTGAAAATCCATGTAGAATCTAGAAAGAATACTTGCCTTTACCACTTTTCTTACATTTAAAGTGAAGATTTCTTCACTTAGTTTTGGAAGAAAATCCTTCTCCATCCTTGTCTTGAAAGCCACGTCTTTGGGAGGAAAAATGAGAGGGTTAGTGAGCAACTTATCAAGTTAAATAAGTGAAGAAATATAACTTGACTTAGATGGTGTGTTTACCTTGCTAGATCTTGGTTTTTTAACATCTTAAAATTCGGCCTTGATGTTGTATGAAAAAAATGTTGGAGCTTGATCTTAGATGTGTGTAGATGAGATGAAAAAGAGAATAAAAATCCCTCCTTGGCTATGGATGAACACACGGCCATAAAGAAAATGGTGTTAAACGACTTTGTTTGTTTCTTATAAGAGATAGAGAGTTTTGTTGGAAAATGAATATATTGTATTATAGAATGGAGAAAAAGAAATCTCCTCCTTGGTTCTTTATTGTATTCTCGGCCATGGATGAAAAAAGAAGAAGATGGAAGACTTATTGTTTGGAGAAGGAAAGAGAGTGTAAGAAGATAATATATAGTAGATGAGAGGAGTTGAAAAATGAAAATGAGAGGGAGAGAGAGGGTTAGGCGTTGGAATTGTGAGGAAGAGAAAAGAAGATAGTAAAATGAGTGGAGTTGGTGGTGAAATGGATGAAAGAGAAAGAAATATAGATGAAGTGTAAAAGGAGTTGAAAGTGAGTAGAAAATGGGTTTTTCCCTTGTTGACTTTCGACTGAGAAGGTATAAAATGAAGGAGGTACCGTGGAAATGAGAGGAAGGGGAAAGGAGAGAAGTTTGTGGGGGGTTTCTGGTGGTATTAGGTGTAAAGATAAAGTGAGATGTGATGTGTGTAAGAGAGGTGTAAGAAAAAAATAGGGGATAGTGACTAATGAGAGGGTAGGGGCGGCCAGCATATGGGTTTTGGGGAAGGGAGAGTTTTGTTTTTTATGCCATGTAGGGTAAAGTATGAGAAAATGTAATAAAAGTGTGTATTAGAATTTCGCATCGGATATTTTTTATTTGGTTTGATTTACATCTACCAACTTAGGTTGCTACCGACTAACTTATTTAAATCATATCTTATGTCTGAATAGTTTGTTATTTAGTCCCGTCAAGTCTCTCTATATCCGATAACTTATTGTTCGGTTATTTTTCCGAGTGTTTCTAACCCCGATATTTAATGCCGATGTCTTTATTAATATTAAATAAAAATTTAAATTCCATCGGAATTTTATCGACATCGCATTCATGTTCTATTTTTCATTATACTATTTTATTTCCATTGATCCGAAAATTCGGGTCGTAACACTCTTTCCCCCTTATAAAAAGTTTTGACCTCGAAACTTAAGGTTGTATCAATTTTACACTTAAGGATTTAAACACTTAATTTCTAGCCTCATTTTTTAATTACCTATGATTCAACTTTGTATTCACTGACTTATGATAAAATTTTCCTAATTTATTGTTTTTGTATACCTTCTATTAATCCGCTTAGGTATTCTACAACCTCATATTTCTACGCATTATAGTAACTTTTATACTTACCAATCTTAGCCGCTAACCCTCATCTGATTAAATCTTATATCATCTCCAACCTAGTCATGCATATTCAGGTTCAACTTATGCACACTACTTCCATTCAGGTAATTCAACGTCCTTCAGAATTCATAATTTAACTTCCGATATGCCATGACTCATTATATTATTATTTCAATTGGTATAATTGTACTCTTATAACTATGAATTTACATCCCTAATGCGACAAACATCTTTGACCTACTCTGAAATTTCTAATTTCATCGTCTTAATCCTATTTGTACTATTTGTGCAGTGTATTTATGAAACCTTAATCGTCATATTTCTTATAAATCACTGCTTATAGTTCTACTACATATCATATCTTAATTAGTCTATGAAATTCTATCACTATCTCCAACTATTATCCCAAATAGAGCTGAACCTAAAATTATGAAAATTACAGTTTATAACTTGCTATGTTACTAACAGGAAAATAGAATTGAGGTATTTCGACTAATGGCCATGTATAAATGTTGGAAAGCCTAAAAGACCTACTTATATTCCTATTGAGCTATACTCTCTGTTTTCTCGTATCTGCATAATACCATTCTATTTCTCTCATACTAAGGCTGTCACTTTCGTCGAAGATCGTTTCTTATGTCTATGATCATTTCTTGAATTCTAAGATCACTGTTTAAGTTCATGTCCTTGTTTACTTATGTGTCCGCAGTGGATCTAGAGCCTTTGCTCTGATACCAACTGCAGCGTCTCATCCAAAACCAGGGTTCCGGCTCAGTGCACCCGCCGTACTCTACTCCAAAGAGTACAAGGCGTCGATACTATACATGTGCATGTCAACATGAATAATGAATTGATAAGCGGAAGAAACATAATATAAACAAATCATCATCGACATACAATGCACTACATCATAATCTGTACAAGTCATAATATACAAAATACTGAAACCTTCTGAAATACATCATAAACCAAGACCTAATGCCTTCGAAGCAAATCTCTCGGCAGGTTTCTTCGTTATCAATGATCTATCTAGCCTGTCCTCAACAAGTCTGTATAGTGATACCTGTTATCTGAAAAGTAATAAATGAGGCAAGTATGAGTGATAGCCAATCTTTTAATCGCTCAGCAAGCAGTCTTACTAGATACGTTATGTGGATCATATATGGGGAGACGGGGTGACAAAATATAATACCATGAATATCGAATATAATAAACACGTCTCCATTTTAAATCAGTATGGCATAACTGTAACTGCAAGCAGATAAATAAGGAAATTTCACAACATACATAACATCATCCTGTGCTACTTAATCCGTAACACCATATAGTATCCTTACTTAGCTCATAACCCATAACTTATACCATCTTTGTATATCTTACATGTACTACACTTTCATGCGTCAACACTACATTGACCACTGTAGTGCCATCATAGACTTAAAGAATTCTTAATCATAATCCTAAGGTAATATGATCATGACATGATGCATAACATGGCTTTCGTAAACATATCCTGACATGACATGACATGATACATAAGAAATATAGATGAAGTGTAAAAAGGAGTTGAAAGTGAGTAGAAAATAGGTTTTTTTCTTGGTGACTTTCGACTGAGAAGGTATAAAATGAAGGAGGTACCGTGGAAAATGAGAGGAAGGGGGAAAGAGAGAAGTTTGTGGGGGGGGGGGTTTGGTGGTATTAGGTGTAAAGATAAAGTGAGATGTGATGTAAGAGATGTGTAAGAAAAGAATAGGGGATAGTGACTAATGGGAGGGTAGGGGCGGCCAGCATATGGGTTTTGGGGAGGGGAGAGTTTTGTTTTTCATGTCATGTAGGGTAAAATAGGAGAAAATGTAATAAAAGTGTGTATTAGAATTATCGTACCGGATATTTTTTATTTGGTTTGACTTACATCTACCGACTTAAGTTTCTACCGACTAACTTATTTAAATCATATCTTATGTCCGAATGGTTCGTTATCTAGTCCCGTCAAGTCTCTCTATATCCGATACCTTATTGTTCGGTTATTTTTCTGAGTGTTTCTAACCCCAATATTTAACGCCGATGTCTTTATTAATACTAAATAAAAATTTAAATCCTATCGAAATTTTATCGACATCTCTTCACGTTCTATTTTTCATTATACTATTTCATTTCTATTGATCCGAAAATTCAGGTCGTAACACTAACACAAGAGGAACCATAAATATTTGATCTCTTGTTTGTGTTTAGACTAGTGAGAAAGTGTGATCCCTCTACTTCCTTTAACCTGTTGTGAGAAAGTTCTTGAGAGCTTTTTATTGAAGTTGTGAGGTAGCAAGAAGTTGTTCTTTCTTAGAGCTGAAGTTGTTGTAGTTGCACAAAGGTGTTTTGTGCAAAATTGTTGTTGTGGTTGCTTACACTAAGTTGTTAATGTAAGTATTGATGTGTTTGTTCTTGTTAGCTTTAATAAGAAGAGTAGTTGTTGAAAATCCACTTTGGCAACAAAGTGGTAATGAAATAGAATCATTTATGATTCGAACCACTCTATATCCGGTTTACTCATTCATTGTCTCTCATCTCCGGTTCTTGCTTTGTTTTTGAATTCCTTTTGAGTTAAAGAAAGCCAAAAATCAGAAAATTCTGTAAAATTGTCCAATACTTTATTCACCTCCTCTATAGTGTTTATTACGGATCTAACATATAAATCGTTTGTTTTTCATGGTATATAAGCTAGATGCGTATTTTCATCATTTTAAGTCGTCAGTGAGCTTTTTACTAGGTATTGAAATATGAGTGATCAAAATGTTCAACTTGGAATACTTCACTTGTCTCGAGTATTCTTTGACCTTTAATTCAAGTATATTTATTTTGTCGATGATTAATCAATAACTGCATAATCAACTATTATTTCGTAGTAATATATTATTTATCTTGCATTATATTTCTTTATATATAATTTGCCTAATCCCTTTTGCAAATTCTCTACTTTCAATTGGTAACCTAATGTATTGTTAGGAAATTAGAATTAAAATCAAAGATTGACTGTAATTATTGTAATTGATTGTAATTGTTTTTGGTGGTGATTATAGGGATTGATAGAGGAAAAATAGGGATTGATTGTGATAGACTTACCATTAATAGTGAAGGGTAGGCTGTATAAGATAGTGGTTGATGTAACGAAAAAAATCAATGGAAAATTGTCTTCTTCCATATTGCTTGAGTTAACATGGTATCAGAGCAAGGAATTGTCCTGCTCACCATACTCACGACTTGACGTTTTTCTGAGTATAGGCTCAGAAATTGTGTTCATCACAGCCTACTTTACCTTACTATTCATCACCGAAAATTGAGTTTCTGAGTGAAGGCTCAGAAATTTTTCATCACTGCCCTCTAATTACCTGATCACCAACGACAGAATACCTTTCTCAGCCAGTATTGTTTTTGCCAAACCAAGCGCGGTATTACCCTTTCCCCTTCAGTAATTTCCATCTGCCCACAGAAAAAAAATCATGTCAACCTCAGAAACCAACGAGTCCCAAACCCCAAATCTCGCTGACCTGGCTATTCAGGTAGCAAATATACTGCAAAACACACCATCTAAACCTGCACCAACTCAAACAACAAATACACCATTACCTTTATCTGCTGAGAATCTTACCATCTCTGTCAAATTAAATGGGAACAATTATGTTATCTGGGCACCACTGGTGTTGCGTGCAATTATTGGTAGGGGAGGAGACCTCACCTCACTGGTGTACCTCCTCCACCCTCCCCAACAGATCCGGGATTCCCAGCCTGGGAACAAGCAGACAACTCTGTATTCACTTGGATAATACAGACAATCGAACCAGCCCTTGTTATGAATGTTACTCGCTATCCCACAGCCAAAGCACTATGGGATGGATTGGCCCTTACATACGGGTCTGGAACTGACTCCCTCAGAGTTTACGATCTTCATCGTAGAGCCAGTTTGGTTAAACAGGGAGGAGGGAGCATCGAAGGATGCTGGAATCGGTTACAGGATCTGTGGACCGCAATTGATTCACAGGAGCCAAATCCAATGACATGCACAGAGGACATTAACGTATACAACAAAAAGATGGAGGCTTTGCGGTTGTATCAGTTCTTAACTGCAGTGGATGAAAAGTACACTGCAGAAAAAAATGATCTTTTGAAAAGGGACCCCTTACCATCTTTGGAGACTGCATATCGCGAAATAAGAAGGGCAGAGGGCAGATCCATGGTGCTACAAGACACCCCCTCAGAAGCAGATTCATCATTGGGGGTTGGTCAGGGCCTGGCAGCACAGGGACGTGCCACCAAAAGCCCTGCACAGGGACGCGGAGGAGGCCAAGGCAGAGGTCGTGGAAGTCACGCACCATCATGCCCAAACAGCCAGCGGCACACAGAAGACAAAGAGACCTTAATCTGCAGCTTCTGCGGACAGAAGAGGCATACAAAGGAGACCTGCTTTAGGCTTATTGGCTACCCTGAGTGGTATGAGGGAAAAAGGCACCAAGGTGAGGGAGGCTCAGGAAAAGGCACCAGCACAGGCATGGCAGCCATGGCCAGTAGCAACCAAAATGCCGAAGAAGAAAAAGAGGCAACAGATGAAATGAGGCGGCCAGGTAAAAGGGTTGAGATATTTCTCAACCCTTATAATGTGGAAATTGCCCATAATACCCTTCATAAAATTAACTCTTTGGACCTGCAGGTTTCACATGGTAAATTAAAAAAACCCATTACTTTGGCCCACGTACACTTTGCCCCCTCTGTTTCCCAAACAGCGAATTCCAGTCCTTCTTTTTCAAAAACTACGCCCAGCACCCTCACTATTCCCCAAATTTCTAATCTGGCCCTAACATCCTCCACAAGACCTCTAACCAACACCTCATGGATACTCGATAGCGGTGCGACTGACATCATGACTTATGACTCCAGTGATTTTATAAATCAAACACCTCCGACCAAAACACACATTGAAACTGCTAACGGGGATCTTATTCCTGTCTCCGGAGGTGGAACTGTCTCCATTACACCTACTTTACATATGCAAAATTGTCTTTATGTTCCAGGGTTATCATCAAAATTGTTATCCATCAGTCAAATCACACGAGAATTTAATTGTGTTATACTTATGTATCCCACCTTTTGCCTCTTGCAGGATATTCGCTCGAGGATGATCATTGGGCGTGGCATTGAGAAGGGTGGGCTATACTACATGACAGACGTGGTGCAACAGGGCCGGTCCAATCTTGCCACCGGGACTACTGAAAGAAGACTTTGGTTATGGCACCGTCGTCTCGGTCATCCCTCCCTAGGTTACATGAAGTTGTTATTTCCATCTTTGACTCAGTCCAAATTTACTTTATCTTGTGATACATGTTTGCCTGCTAAACATCATCGCACCACATTTAAATCAAATAATACTCGAGTCCAGAGTCCATTTGGTCTTGTTCACTCTGATGTGTGGGGTCCAAGTCCTTATAATACTTCCCTTGGTTATCAGTACTTCGTTACCTTTGTGGATGATTTCTCTCGGGTTACTTGGGTCTATTTGCTGAAAAACAAATCTGATGTGTGTTCTCGTTTTATTGATTTTTATCATATGATTGATACTCAATACAATTCCAAAATAAAAATTCTTCGATCAGATAATGGTGGTGAGTATGTTAATGGTGACCTTCACAATTTTCTTAGAACACATGGCATCCTACATCAGACATCTTGTTCTCACACACCACAACAAAACGGTGTCGCTGAATGGAAAAACCGTATCCTACTTGAAATGACCCGTGCCATGATGCTAGAGTCCTGGGTTCCAAAATCACTATGGCCTGAGGCTGTGGTCACAGCTGCATATCTACTTAATCGTTTACCTACCAAAATTTTACATCATCATACTCCATTATCTGTACTTGCGTCTCAGACAAATATTCCTCCTGCTCTTACGTTACCGCCTAAAGTCTTTGGTTGTTCTGTATTTGTACATATCCCCTCCTCCCAGCGTACCAAATTAGACGCGTGCACAGATAAGTGTGTCTTTGTCGGCTATGCCAGGTCTCAAAAAGAGTATCGATGTTATAATCCGCGCACTCGACGCATTCATACCACCATGGACTGCACATTCCTTGAACATGAGTACTTCTATTCTACCCCGTCTTGGTCTCAGGGGGAGATAGATGGCGAGACCTACGACTGGCTCCATAATTCGAGTCTGATTAAAGTGGTTCCAACACGGCAAGTAGGTGACGCCCACTGTGCTTTTCCTGAAAGTGGTATAGCCTGCACTTCTGATTTGCTCCCTAGTGAATCTCCTCCTGCGAATACTATGCATGTATTACCCTCTTCTTCTGATTTGCCTCCTGATCCTGATTTGCTCCTATTATCCAGTTCCACTAATCCAGATGATTTCCCCAGTATACAACTCGATACATGTGAAACTGTGCAGGATTCAGGAGGAGTTTTAGAAGAGGGTAGAATACTTCCACCTCGTCATAACAGGGGAAAACCTCTAGCTCGATACTCTCTGAGTAAGGTGACAAAAGGAGTGGTGTATCCAGTCAAGGGTGCTAAAGGTTTTTTGGCATCAGTATGCGAAGTGACCATACCAAGGACAGTTGAGGAAGCTCTAAGACAAACAGAGTGGTGTGAAGCTATGAAGGAGGAAATGAGTGCTCTTCACAAGAATAACACATGGGAGAAAGTAATCATGCCAAAAGGAAAGCAGCCAGTGGGGTGTCGATGGGTATACACTATAAAATATAAAGCTGACGGAAGTGTTGAAAGATACAAAGCAAGATTGGTTGCCCGTGGATATACGCAGACATACGGTATTGATTACTCTGAGACTTTCTCACCAGTGGCAAAACTGGATACCATCCGAGTTCTCTTCTCAATAGCGGCGACTAAGGCATGGTCTCTTCAGCAGTTTGATGTAAAGAATGCCTTCCTACACGGTGAGTTGAAGAAAGAAGTGTATATGAGTGCTCCTCCAAGGTTTATTGAAGGGTTTGCAGAAAACGAGGTTTGTCGATTAAGGAAGTCCTTGTATGGTCTTAAACAGTCTCCAAGAGCGTGGTTTGGGAGGTTTACAACGTTCATGAAGAAACAGGACTATAAACAGAGCAATGCGGACCATACACTCTTTATAAAAAGAAAAGGGTCTCGAATTACTTGTTTGATAATCTATGTGGATGACATGATAATAACTGGAGACGATGTAGACGAGATGGCGGCATTAAAGAAGCAACTATTTTCAGAGTTTGAAATGAAGGATTTGGGAGATCTGAAATACTTCTTGGGCATTGAGGTAGAACGGTCTAAGGATGGTATCTTTATCTCACAGCAAAAATACATTCTAGACTTACTTGCTGAAGTCGGGATGTTGGATTGTAAGCCTGCTGGAGCTCCTATGCTAGTAAATCAGAAGTTTAAAATTGAAGAAGGTAGACCCAGTGTTGACCGAGAAAGATATTAGCGACTAGTTGGTAAATTGATTTACTTGTCACACACTCGTCCAGACATCACATTTGCCGTTGGACTAGTGAGTCAGTTCATGCATCAGCCTCAGGATCATCATTTAGAAGCAGTTATGAGAATAATTATATATCTGAAAGGGACCACAAGGCGAGGCATTTGGTTCAGAGATCATGGGCACTTGAATATCCAAGTATACACAGATGCAGATTGGGCAGGAAGTGTGATAGATCGACGGTCAACCTCGGGGTACTTTGCTCTGGTAGGCGGAAACTTGGTAACATGGAAGAGTAAAAAGCAAAGAGTAGTGTCTCTATCAAGTGCAGAAGCAGAGTTTAAAGGAATAGCAAAAGGAGTCGTAGAGGTGCTGTGGCTAAAAAGGTTATTGGGTGATTTGGGACTGCAGACTATGCTTCCGGCAAAGTTGATGTGTGACAATAAGGCGTCAATCAGCATTTCGGAGAATCCTGTTCAGCATGACCGGACTAAACACATTGAGGTAGATCGACACTTTATTAAAGAAAAGATCGAGGAAAAAACGGTTGAGTTACCATATGTTCCGTCAGAAGATCAACTGGCTGATATCTTGACTAAAGCGGTAGCTGGGAGGGCGTTCGATGATACATTGGTCAAGTTGGGCATAGTTGATACCCCTGCTCAACTTGAGGGGGAGTGTTAGGAAATTAGAATTAAAATCAAAGATTGACTGTAATTATTGTAATTGATTGTAATTGTTTTTGGTAGTGATTATAGGGATTGATAGAGGAAAAATAGGGATTGATTGTGATAGACTTACCATTAATAGTGAAGGGTAGGCTGTATAAGATAGTGGTTGATGTAACGAAAAAAATCAATGGAAAATTGTCTTCTTCCATATTGCTTGAGTTAACATGTATTAGTTAATTAACCAATTCAACTCAAACAATTATGTTAATTAGCATTAAATCAATTATTATTTGATTGAAAACTTAAGTCATTCAGGTAAATGATCTTTTAAGGCCGATTAAGGAGATTAGATGATTATATTAAACTCTGATTAGGTAGTACTACAACAACAATATTACCCTATTGTCTTAGAGACTTCCGCTTATGGTGGGGTATAGGGGGTCGGATGTACGCAATCATACTTATGTGTTAGAAACACACAGAGGTTGTTTCCCGATAACCGATAATGAAAATTGCGTGTCGATCAACTGCTATTTCACAATATAAGAAGACAGTCATTTAGTGAGTCATTTTCTTTTATTCCATCGTATTGCAAAGTCGAGGGAGAGTGTCTCTTTGACTCCATTAAAAAGGGAAAGAAAACTCCGATTAGGTAGTAAAAGACTAAAAATGATACAAACTGATACTCCGGTGAGATACAAACACCGAATAGAGTATTTCTATTATTTTAAATTAGAAATCATTTTTGAGTGTTTTGATTCAGGGGATAGAGTATCACAGCTCCCTAAAATATTTTTATCGGAATATTTTGCCCACTACACTTTTTGAGGTAATATTTTGGCCATCATTCTTTTAAATACGTAATGCTAATGCCACTATCGACTTAAAATGACAAAAATACCCCTGAGTTTTGGCTTGCTAAAAAATTCCTTGAATAAGTTACTTATTTAGAAGAAGAGTGATCAAAATATTACAAAAGTTCAATAGACAAAATTTTCCTATGAGATACATTACTTATACATCAATTTGTGGCCTATGCGGACAGTCGAGACTTAAAGCACTGCATGAGTTAAGAGACTGCGACTGAACGGCCAAGGTTTGGAAACGATTGATGCGTCATAGGAGCTGGCCTGTTTTCTTCAATTGCACCACGGTAAAAAATTGGGTCGATTTGAATCTTTCTAATAGTTTGGGGGTTCACGAGATAAGACTATCTATTTCGAGAGACTTCTTGGTTCCAGAGGAATCAGTGTCTCTATGGCCGAGCTTCGGAACGTGCACCGCCCTGGATTTTCGCTGTTGAAATTCTAAAGCGCGTTAGACCATCTCCAACCCAAAACGCCAAATTTTGCACCAAATCAGCTATTTGGTGCAAAAAAGGTAAAATGTACTCTAACCACAAACACCAAATCCAACACCAAATAAGAATATTTCTTAAATATTCTTCTATCATTCTATTTTTAATTCATTATTATAAATAATTTAACACAAATTTAACTTTCATATAAATTTAACGTAAGTATTCATTAATTCATTATTCATTAATTTAACTATGGTGGATTATTTCCTAACGTGTTCCTATGAATTTGAAAATTAAAAATTATAAATAAAAAACAAATAGTACATTTTATTAGATAATCTTCCAGATTATTGAATTGTTTTTAGTTTAATTTATATCTATATTGTATTAGTTATTTTATAAGCTTGTTGCTAATTAAGTTTTATAGTAGTGAAACATTTTATGCTATGTTTATAATGTACTTTATTTACTAATGTAACTTTGTTCTAAATTATTAGTTATGAATGTTATTTTATTTTTAAACTTTTTGTTATATAATTTTTTCTTATAACGAAATTAAAATTCTAATAACAAAATTAACGAAATTCTTTTTTCTTATAACGAAATTAACAAAATCAAAATTCTTATAACGAAATTAACGAAATTAATGAAATTAAAATTTTCTTAAGGTAATTAAAATGGTGATGTGGCGGATGAATAGTGATTTGGTGCAGATGAATAGTGTTGCGCTTTCACTTATTAGGTGTTCAATTTGGTACTTGGTTGGAGGGGTTTGTTTGTACTAAATGGATGTTTTGGTACACCCATTGAAGATAGCCTTAGTCTACAGCAAGTGGCTCGTTGATATTAATACAATGGAATCTTATGTATATGCTAGCTAAAAGTGTCTAAGCTATGTACATAAACGGATGTATTTTGCTGTTCTTTTTTCAAAAGTAATGAAAATTTCTATCCTTTTCTCCCAAAAAAAATTCCTTTCAGAATAGCTTATCGACATCCAATATACTTTGTCTTATTTTATATATCTTAATATTTAAAATTAAACAACCACGCTAGGAAGCTACTATATATATACACTTTTGTCCTCAGGACATATCTCAATGGTTTAAAATAGGGCGTTTTGGCGAAGACAAAAATGTTTAAACCCCTCTAGGCTAGCTGCATAGTGTGGGAGCACGATTGGCCCGTGGAATGACCTGATAGACTGACAGACCAGTCCGTCGTTACTTCGGTGCCAATGTGCTCCTTGTGTTGTCATTGTATTTACATCTTGATATACCTTCATGTAAGAACTAGAGACCTTTACTGGGTTAAACCTTTTTTTTTTCACTATGTATATACTTTTTTCCAATGGTTTCGCATGATTAGACGCCGTAGTTCTTGGTACGATTCCCTCCGGACAATGTGTATCTTTTTCAGATATCTATGAACCCAGAAAGCACCGCACTCGATTTGCGTTGCCTCTGCTTCAGATCGGAATCTACAAAACCTCTCTAAATCTCTTTCTGAGATCTATATGGCTTTACCTTTCCTAAATTTCCCCGAAACAATGTGATCAGATCCTACTTTTCTATTTTTTTTATTTCTCTTCAAACGTCTATACTATTTATCAAACCTCTTATCCCTCCCAATTCCTTCAATTACACTATATTTCACCTTTTTTTTTTGTACTGAGATAAGTCAAGTTTGTAGAAGGCATTTTGGCGGCATGTGAAATTGAAGGGAAGTTTAATGTTTTCTTAAACGTAATTTTTATATTGGTTTTTGATCTTCAATAATGGGTCCTTGTTTCTTTTCTTCTTTAAATCCCTTTTATTTCTTGGATTCTGATGGTATAGATTTGCTTTTTCTTTTTTTTCCCTGTTAGATGGCTCAGTTGTTTTATCGTAGATTGCGAAGATTAAAGAGATTTGGGAGTTCTTGGTCAGTGAGATTAGCGTTATCGTTGATAGCGTTGTGTTTGGTTGCCTTCATTGTGGGAAGACAGCAAAGCAGGAGGACCAAAAGAGCAAATGCGTTGGCTTCATGCCCTGAATGTTCTTGTGATTGCCCGCCTGATTTGCTATCCATGTCCATGCCTGTAGGTTAGTACTTTTTTTTGGCCTTGTTTCTCTGTTTTCTTTCTCAGACTTCTTCCGGAAATTTTGACTTATAATTAGATTTCCTTTGGCGTTTTCTGATTATATGGTTCTAGATTCAGTTCATAGTTTTTTGTTTGCCTGATACTAATTAATTTGGAGTATAAATTATTGGAGTTTGGTGCAGAAATGTTTAGTGATCTGTAGTTCGTTTTATTTTCTGTCCTTTCTTGGTTCAGTTGAGACAAACGGATCGGTTAAGAAGGCTGGTTTTGGGAAGATATTTAAGTAGGCTCAGGTTGAATATCTGTAGTGTAGTTTAGCAAAGGCAATCTTTGCGCACACATCAAACCGTTTCCTTTTGTCCCTGAAAAGGGGTGAAAAAGGAAAAGAGAGTAAATTAAAACAATTGCGCTGTCTCTTGCAATGTGTGAATATAGGGGTATGGTTCCAGCCTGATCACTCTCGACAATCTCTGTTGAGAGAGTTGATCATTCAAAAATCTAAGGTTAGGAACTAAAGTTCCTATAATCTGTATAAATTTCTTGAATCTTAAGGTCTTAAGTTGAAGGAATGGATATGGTGTTCTTTGATTGGAGTTGCAGGGCAAGTAGGGACCAAGCAGTTGCATGCTGAAACTAGGATTTGTTGTGGGTAATAGTGGTGAAAAATTAATGATAGCACAAACGTTGATCTTCAGCTTTTCCAGGGAGCTTCATATGACTATACCTTAGTCGAGAAATTGCATGTACGAGTTCATAATGCTTGTCAATATTTAAAGTAACAATGCTGATATATATACTTCACTACTAGGTATATCGAAGCCTGTGATACATGTAGTGTCTATTGGACTGCAGATTCCTTGTTTGGTTGTCTTAGTAAGATGATGCTTTTAAATTTCAGGGTAGTTTGGATTATTTCAGCTAATGAAACTTTGTACTTGTTAGGTCCCTTAGAACACACTAGAAGGGGGTTGAATAGTGTGTTCACCAAGTATGGATATTTTATGGATATTTTTCGTTTTGAAGTGCTATCAATACTTGGGTGTGTTCTTTAGAAAGAATAAAGACTTGCAAGAAAGTAAAGAACACAAGTATGTATATAGGTTCAAGTCAAATGACTCTACTCCTCTACCTTCTTGATGTTTCACAAGAAGGATTTTGAAATGGGGATTGTTATTTCTTTTGGGGGAAACAACAATCAAAGAACAAAATCCAAATACAGAAAAACTAGGCATTTTGCCTAGACCACAACCGAGAGATCTAACCCTTTGAAGTCTAGCCTCCAAAGATCTTCTTTGCCCTCAAAGAAATCTTGTACGGAGAATAGTGCACCACACACTATCAACTAACCCTTCAAAGTCTAGAAATCTCAAACAAGAAGCACCCTTGCTCCTTGACCAACAATCTACCCAATCTCTCACAATAGAATCTCACCAAGAAGAAGACTCTTCTTCCTCTTACAATAGTCACTCTCAACAATAAAGTAAAATGTACAATGTTTACAAGTATTTTGAGAGCTTGAGTTTGAGAGAAAATTTGAGAGCTTGCAATGTAGAAAGTTGGAGAAGATGGAGAAGAAACCCTTCTTTTATCACTTTTCAAGTTTCTTCCCGTTTGAAACCCTCTGCACAAACATTAATGGGTTTTGGCATCATGTGTTGGTGAGTCCTCATCATTGGAGATCTCCCTTTGGCATGTAGCGACATTCTTGGAGAGATTTCAAAAGGAATGCCAAGAAAGGAAACCTGAAATCTTCGGCAGAGAGGAACCTGTGAAAAAGACACTAAAAGAGGAGGGTACAAAGAGTCAACTGATGTTAAAAAGTGAAGTTTAAGACCTTTGTAACGTTGGCCACATGAAGCGTCTAATGTGCTTAAAGCACAGGCGTTCAAAGTGACATAGAGCGCTTGATGTGAAAATGAACTATCGTTCGAAGTCACATCAAGCGCCTAATGTGGGCTTCTTAAGGCGTTCGAAGTCACATGAAGCGCCTAATGTAGCCCTTCATGCTTGTTCGAACTAACTCTGACATTTTCTCAGAGAAAGTACTTAAGAGTACGTGCCCATCTAGAAGAAAAGTACTTTTGACTTGGTGGACCACTTAAAGCGCCTAATAAGGTGTTCGAAGTGTTCGCATTTTTCAACAGGCCACATGAAGCGCCTAATCAGGCGTTCAAAGTGTCCTGATTTTCAAACACTTCACATGAAGCGCCTAATCTAGGTGTTCGAAGTGTACTGACATCCAGACACTTCACATAAAGCGCCTAATGTAGGCGTTCGAAGTATACTGGACTCCACCAAGGTACATTAAGCGCCTAATGTAAGCGTTCGAAGTATGCTGACTTCCAACAACACACATGAAGCGCTTAATCCCTTGTTCGAAGTACCAGTTGTGCAAATCATCAAAACTCAACATATTCTAACATTCTCCCTCTTTTTGATGATTTCACAACATGCATAACTTATCAAAGTTCCCCCTTAACATATGCTCCCCCTCACTAGATGCAAGAAAAAAATAACTTGAGAGAAACAATGTGATGAAACAATTTACTGAACATCAACAAAGAAATACCAAGTCACAAATTCTTGCATTAAACAATAACGAGAAATTTTCACAACCAACAATAAAAATAAAAAAAATTACATAGCACCACCACTTGGTGGTGTAAAACCACTAAAGCCAAAACCTCCGCTAGCAGCAAAATCCGTGAATCCACCCATGGATCCTCCAACATCTCCAGATCCCCCAGCATCACCACCACCGCCAGCACTGCTACATCCGTGAATCCACTCATGGATCCTCCAACATCTCCAGACCCCCCAGCATCACCACCACCGCCAGCACTGCCACCCGCACCACCACCACTTTCTCCCCCTAAACCATCAAAATTAGGGGAAAGAGCCCATGGACAAACCTGCATGAATGCATTTCTAAATGCAGTCATGCGCAGTTCATTGCGCACATGCCGAGCTTCATTTTGTACATGCCGAGCTTCATGCTCCGCATCACGAAGATGTAATTGTTGAACAGTCTGTTCAAGCGCGGCAATGCGAGATAGCAACTCAGATGAATTGCTACCACCAACAGCTTCTTGAGGTCCTTCCTCGACCTCTTCATCATCAGGAATGGTGGTGGCCTTCCGTTTTTGCGAGTCAATGGCTTGGGCGATATTGTAATGATCATAAATGTCAGATTTAGCAACTGGGGTCAAATCATCATCAGAAATTTCAATACCTTTTGACTTTAACAATATTGTGATAATATTGGCAAAAGGTAAAGCTTTGGACCCTTTTCGGAGAGCTGCAAACATGACTTCTATGAAAATCCAGGCGAGATTCAGCTGGGTCAGATGTTTGAGACGGTAAGATACATAGAAATCCATGTTGCTGGGATTTCTAGTAGCCTTACCATTGATGCAGTAGGTGACCACCGCTAGCAAGATGCGATCCACCAATGGCATGTTCTGAGTCTTTTTGGAGGGGAAATACCTCAAATCAAATTTTACGTCCTGCTCACGGACGCCGTATTTGTTACTCCAGTCAAATACGGAGAAATCAGTCAATCCCTCATTCCGGATTCTCAGGACTTCACAGATTTCAGGGACGGTGAAGCTGAGAGGAGTACCATCAATAACAGTGTTGAGGGAAAAAGTTTGGGACTCAGATTGTGGAGTGACCCACAGATTTGAATAAAACAGCCGGGTGTGCTCGCGGGAATATTTTTGCATATCAAGTCTGGACCAAAGAGATGTCCAGCCTTGATGTTCCAACAGGGGAACGATTTCAAAAGCAGTGCTCGTCTCAGGAAGATTGCTGAGGTTGAGCAGTTTCAGAGGGATGATGAGGCGATTATTTGCTACCCATTCTTGGAATAGCATGCTAAAGTAGTAAGAAACATGGGCACCTTTGTCAATGGAGCGTGGAGGTTTGTTGATTTCGGGCTCAAACTTCTTCAACCAGGGAAAATTATCCTTGGTGAGCCCTTCACGAATGTCCTTGATTGCAGCCGGCTCAGAAATCCCTTGTCCAGCCGTTGTTTTTCGCTTTTGAGAGCGTGAGCGTTTTGAAGGACCAGCAGAAGCCATTGAAAAATTTGAAAAAGGAGGAGTCTTTGGAGGAGATGCAAAGATGATGTGAATGTGTGATGAAGAATGAAGAAAGGTTGGATTTTTAAAGGTGAAGGAGGAAGATGAGAGGATGGTGGAGTAATGGTGGGAGGGAGGATTAATGGGAGAGTGGAAGAGTGGGAGAGAGTTTTGAGGAAGAAGGTGAAAAGCTGAAGTGAATGGGGAAGAGGGAAGGAAGACATGGGAAAGAGAGGGAATTGATTGTCCTTGAATGGCGCGAAAACTGAAGAGGCGGCGGACTGGACAGTGAAGATTTAGGGTTGAAGCGTCTAAAGTGACTTCGAACGACTTCACAAAAGAGGATGAAGCGCTTAAAGTCACATTGAACGGTTGTGGAGATGCAGATTGAGCGCTTAATGTCACTTCGAACAAGTGAACACATTTAGATAAAGCGCTTAATCCTACATCGAACGCCTATGTAAAGGAACATAAAGCGCCTGATGTCACTTCGAACGAGTGACATCCTTAACATCAGGCGCTTGATGTGACATCGAACGCCTGAAGCAAGTGTGATGAAGCGCTTTATGTGCACTGGTCCTGAAAATTTTAAAATTTTCGTGCTCAAAACTCAAGATGGTTTTATCAACCCATATTGAGCAACCCCAACCCACTTCTTATAGATACAAAAACATCACTAGTTAGGGGTTTCGTGAAAATGTCTGCTAATTGGTCTCGTGTAGGAACGAATTCCACACTTACCAAGTTCTTTTGTACACAATCATGGATGAAATGATACCTCACTTCAATGTGCTTAGTCCGACTATGTTGGACGGGATTTTGTGCAATGTTAATAGCGGAAGTGTTATCACACAAAATTGGCACCTTTGAGAAGTGAATGTTATAATCATTTAACGTGTTTGTCATCCATAATAACTGTGCACAACACGAGGCGGCCGACACATATTCGGATTCCGCCGTAGAAAGAGACACACTGTTTTGTTTCTTGGAAAACCAAGAAACGAGACAATCTCCGAGAAACTGACAAGTTCCGGAGGTGCTCTTCCTATCAACTAGACTCTCCGCATAATCGGAGTCACAATATCCTCTTAAATCAAAACATGCATTCTTAAGATAAAACAAGCCAAATTTCAAAGTACTTCTAAGGTATCTAAGGATGCGTTTCACCGCAATAAAATGCATCTCCCTAGGATCACTTTGTAATCTAGCACATAAACATACTGCATGTAAAATATCGGGTCTACTAGCCGTCAAATAAAGTAGACTACCTATAATGTCACGATACAAGGTTACCTCGACATGCTTTCCTTTTTCATCCTTGTCAAGCTTGGCACTTGTGCTCATAGGAGTGTTTACCTCTCTTCCTTCACCAAAGTTGTACTTTTTGAGCAAATCTCTTGTGTACTTGGTTTGGAAAATATACACGCCTTCTTCGGATTGCTTGATTTGTAATCCAAGGAAATAATTAAGTTCGCCCATCATGCTCATCTCGAATTCACCTTGCATAAGACTAGCAAATTGCTCACAAAGACACTTGTTAGTAGCACCAAAAATAATATCATCAACATATACTTGAACAATTAAATGATTCCTACCTTGTTCTTTTATGAACAAAGTAGTGTCAACTTTACCTCTTGAAAAACCATTATTAAGAAGAAAAGTACTTAACCTCTCGTACCAAGCTCTTGGAGCTTGTTTGAGGCCATAAAGAGCTTTTTTAAGTTTGAAGACATGATGTGGTGAATCATGAGATTTAAACCCGGGAGGTTGTGCAACATACACTTCCTCTTGAATAACACCATTCAAGAAGACGGATTTAACATCCATTTGGTAAAGCTTAAAATTCCTATAACAAACATATGCTAACAACATCCTAATAGCTTCAAGCCGTGCTACGGGTGCAAATGTCTCATCAAAATCAATACCTTCTTCTTGACGGTATCCTTGAGCAACTAACCTAGCTTTGTTTCTAGTGACATTACCTTGATCATCCATCTTGTTACGAAAAACCCATTTCGTACCAATAATTGGATGATCGTGTGGTTTGGGAACTAACTCCCAAACATCACTTCTTTCAAATTGGTTTAACTCTTCTTGCATAGCCAAGATCCAATTTTCATCAAGAAGTGCATCTTTAATATTCTTGGGCTCTATAAGAGAGACAAATACATTCTCTCTATATTGCCTTCGTGTAGTGATACCCCTATTTAGATCACCTATGACCAACTCTTGAGGGTGCGAACTTTTGTGTTTAAATGATCTAGGAAGATTGGAGACATCTCCTCCAACCTCCTCATGATCATGTTCCGGAAGAGATAAACCTTCATCAATCACATGACTTCCATGTTCCGGAATGTGTGATGCATTATCTACATTTTGTGTATCAACATGAGTATGAGAAATATTTCTATTTGACTCACTAAGTTCATGCACACTAGGTGGAGGAGTACCTTCAATAGGATCAACTCTCAAGTCAATGAAGATGTTTCCATTTGGAGGATCATCAACAATCTCTTGTTGAGGAACAACCATAGGAATATCCTCAAGAATTTCTTCTTGAGGAGTCACATCTTCATCTTCTTCACAATCCTCATTAAGTTTAGGTTCGTCACTAAGTGACTCATTAAACTTAACATGGATTGATTCTTCTACCTTTTGACTCCTTTTGTTGAAAACACGAAATGCCTTACTATTTGAGGCATAACCTAAAAAGATACCTTCATCCGCTTTGAGGTCAAGTTTGTCCAAAGTATCCTTGATATTAAGTATGAAACACTTGCAACCAAAGACTTTGAAATACTCGATATTGGGAACTTTTCCATTCCAAAGCTCATAGGGTGTCACATTTAGGTATGGTCTCAAATAGACACGATTGATCACATGGCAAGCGGCATTTACCGCTTCGGCCCAAAAATATTTTGGCAAACCGAACTCATTCAACATTGCTCTACACATTTCTTGTAGAGTTCTATTCTTTCGTTCGGCCACACCATTTTGTTGAGGAGTTCTAGGTGCCGAAAGGTCATGAGAGTATCCTTTGGATACACAAAACCTTTCGAAATCACCATCAAACTCACCACCACGATCACTATGGATGGTCTTAATGGTGTCACCCACATGATTTTCCAATCGTTTACTTAGACTCATAAACTCACTACATGCATCACTTTTCTTAGCTAGAAACATCACCCACGTATAACGAGTATAGTCATCTACTACCACGAAGGTATAATGTTTACCACCCAAACTTCTTGCTCCAACATCCCCATACAAATCCATATGAAGTAATTGTAGAGGCTTGGAGGTGGAAATATTTGTCTTGGGTTTGAAGCTTGTTTTCACAAGCTTCGCCTTTTGACAAGTGTCACATAAGTCATGGTTTTCGAAATTCATTTTTGGAAGGCCTCGGACTTTACCATTTTCGCAAATAAATTTAAATGTTTTGAAACATACATGTCCGAGACATCTATGCCATAGTTGCGTCAAATCATTCTTAGCAACTAGACACGATACATTTTGAGAAACCAAATCATTGATGCTAAGTTTGTAAATATTTTTGAAACGCAAAGCCTCAAATAAGATCTTATCCCCCTTTTTCACAACACACTTTGTTTTCAAAAACGTTACCTCATAATTAGCATCACAAAGTTGACTGACACTTATCAAGTTAAACTTAAGACCTACAGCATATAAGACATCACTAAGAGAGAAGGAATCGTTACCCACAATACCATGTCCTTTGATTTGGCCTTTGCTACCGCCAAAGTGGACAACTCCTCCGTCTTGCATAGTGAGTCTATGGAAGAGACGTTTGTCTCCCGTCATATGGTTGGAACACCCACTGTCCACGACCCATTTGACCTTCTTGTCTTCGCTTTCTCTATTGAGTGCTAGGGCCTACAAAAGAACCATACGAAGTTGGTACCCTTTTTGTTTTGGGTCCTTGAAGGTTAGTTACCTTCATCTCGCCTTTCGGCACCCACACAAGATTCTTGTTATTTTTAGCTCTACATACTCTTTCTACATGACCTTTCCTATTGCAATAAAAACATGTAGGAGTATGTTTGTGAGTTTGTGTATGCTTGTGCGAATGCTTGTGCTTAGGAACATGTCGTGTTTCCTTTTTAGGAACCACCTTCTTTGGAATCGAACAAGGTTTTTGTCTCACAACATGAACCAAAGGTTGTGATGCCTTTGGTGCACTAGCCTTTTGTTTAGGCATGTGCCTTTGCTTCTTCGAGGAGGTTTTGGACTCCTTGACAACTTGTGATTGTTCCTTCTTATTTCCCTTCTTAGATGCATACATGGCACTAGGTTTGATTTTAGCCTTTATGCTTGGCCTAGATGCATCCTTAATCTCTATTTTTGTAGCACTTACCCTTGAATCATTTTTCTTTTCATCAAGGGCTTGAGCACATGATTTCATCAAATCATGTTTCTCTTTTAGTGCAATCATATGCATGGTCAAAAATATATCATGCTCAAGTTGCAATGCAATGTGATCTTCTAACGTGTCATTATATTCATTCAAGCATGCTCTAAACTCTTTCTTGAAACGTTTATATTTTAAGTCTAAGAGGTCATTTTCTTGCACTAAATCATCTCGTTCATCAATTAATCTATAGTGAGATGAAATATTGCATACCTCCGTGTCATCATCAATGACCATGAGTGCAAAGAACTCCTTGTCAAGATCATCTTGAACCACACCCGTGAGTGCAAGATCATCATGGTCACCATTGTCGCTCTCGGACTCGGAAAGAATACTCTCCCAATGGGCTACTTCCGCTTGCAAGGCCTTCTTCCTTTGGTAGATGGCCTTCTTGTCTTTGAGTTGCGGCTCCTTCACCCGGCAATCCTTCATAAAGTGACCAAGCTTCCCACACTTATAGCATTTATTTTCTTGGTCCTTCACCTTGTCCTTGGAGTACTTTGCATTGATGAATCTTTTAGCTTCATCACCATTCTTTCTCGCAAAACGTCGGAATCTTTTGACAAGAAGTCCGACTTCATCGTCCGAGTTCTCCGACTCGCATGCAAGCGCCTTAGTGGAGTGGCGAATAGGATCGTTCTTCTCCTGTGCATCTAAATGAATCTCATAAGTAATGAGATTCCCATATAACTCATCCAAGGTGATGGTCTCCAAATCCTTGGACTCTTCAATGGCCGTCACCTTTGCGTTTCATTCTCTTCCTAAACTGTTTAGGAAGCAATGGTTTAGATCCTCTTGTTCTATTTTCTTGCCAACCGCTGTGAGAAGGTTGACAAGCTTGGTGAATCTTTGGATTGACTCTTCTATCTTTTCACCTTTGGGGACAGTGAAGTTGTAGAACTGTTTGATTAACTGTCTCCTCTTGGCCTTTCTTACTTGAGATGTTCCTTCGTGGATCATCTCGAGTTTTGTCCAAGCCTCATGAGCGGATTGGACTCCTTGAATCTGAGCTCTCTCATTTGAAGAAAGAGAGCTGTTTAAAATAGCAAGAGCCTTGCTATTTATGGCCAACTGAAACTCCTCTTCAGGAGTAGGATCATCAATATCAATGGGAATCATAGAGCCTCTTGAAAATTCAACCCAGATTCTGTGCCCACAAGAACGTAGATATGTTTCCATGTTTGACTTCCATAATGGGTAGTTTAGAGGATCAAACATAGGAATTTTGACATGAACATTTGAAATGGAAGGGAATAGTGTTTCTTGCCTCCTTCTTCTTGAGGCATCGCCACTACGGGAACTCACATCATCAAAAACAAAGGGATCCATACTCTAATGATCAAATCTTGTATTTGAACTCAAATAAGCAAGATGTGGCTCTGATACCAATTGTTAGGTCCCTTAGAACACACTAGAAGGGGGGTTGAATAGTGTGTTCACCAAGTATGGATATTTTACGGATATTTTTCGTTTTGAAGTGCTATCAATACTTGGGTGTGTTCTTTAGAAAGAATAAAGACTTGCAAGAAAGTAAAGAACACAAGTATGTATAGAGGTTCAAGTCCAATGACTCTACTCCTCTACCTTCTTGATGTTTCACAAGAAGGATTTTGAAATGGGGATTGTTATTTCTTTTGGGGGAAACAACAATCAAAGAACAAAATCCAAATACAGAAAAACTAGGCACTTTGCCTAGACCACAACCGAGAGATCTAACCCTTTGAAGTCTAGCCTCCAAAGATCTTCTTTGCCCTCAAAGAAATCTTGTAGGGAGAATAGTGCACCACACACTATCAACTAACCCTTCAAAGTCTAGAAATCTCAAACAAGAAGCACCCTTGCTCCTTGACCAACAATCTACCTAATCTCTCACAATAGAATCTCACCAAGAAAAAGACTCTTCTTCCTCTTACAATAGTCACTCTCAACAATAAAGTAAAATGTACAATGTTTACAAGTATTTTGAGAGCTTGAGCTTGAGAGAAAATTTGAGAGCTTGCAATGTAGAAAGTTGGAGAAGATGAAGAAGAAACCCTTCTTTTATCACTTTTCAAGTTTCTTCCCGTTTGAAACCCTCTGCACAAACATTAATGGGGTTTGACATCATGTGTTGGTGAGTCCTCATCATTGCAGATCTCCCTTTGGCATGTAGCAACATTCTTGGAGAGATTTCAAAAGGAATGCCAAGAAAGGAAACCTGGAATCTTCAGCAGAGTGGAACCTGTGAAAAAGACACTAAAAGAGGAGGGTACAAAGAGTCAACTGATGTTAAAAAGTGAAGTTTAAGACCTTTGTAACGTTGGTCACATGAAGCGCCTAATGTGCTTAAAGCACAGGCGTTCGAAGTGACATAGAGCGCTTGATGTGAAAATGAACTGTCGTTCGAAGTCACATCAAGCGCCTAATGTGGGCTTCTTAAGGCGTTCGAAGTCACATGAAGCGCCTAATGTAGCCCTTTATGCTTGTTCAAACTAACTCTGACATTTTCTCAGAGAAAGTACTTAAGTACGTGCCCATCCAGGGGAAAAGTACTTCTGACTTGGTGGACCACTTAAAGCGCCTAATAAGGCGTTCGAAGTGTTCGCATTTTTCAACAGGCCACATGAAGCGCCTAATCAGGCGTTCAAAGTGTCCTGATTTTCAAACACTTCACATGAAGCGCCTAATCTAGGCGTTCGAAGTGTACTGACATCCAGACACTTCACATAAAGCGCATAATGCAGGCGTTCGAAGTATACTGGACTCCACCAAGGTACATTAAGCGCATAATGTAAGCGTTCGAAGTATACTGATTTCCAACAACACACATGAAGCGCTTAATCCCTTGTTCGAAGTACCAGTTGTGCAAATCATCAAAACTCAACATATTCTAACAGTACTTTGAAAACATTATGCTTATGATGCTGCTGACTTTTTTCATTGCTTGGATTTGAAGAACACGACTTCTGGAAAATCTTTATCATGCATTTTAGTGGTGTACAGAGTAACAGCAGTTCACTATCTTAACTTACATGACTCTTGTTGCAGACTGGCGCTTCACTCCTGTAATATATTTCCATGTTGTACTTCTGTTTTTTTAGTCAACTTCTGTTCTTGAAGTGCTCATATCACTTTTGCCCATTTGATTAGATTGTGGCCCTCTTTTGATCAATGAGTGATGAATTTGATCATGCTCTTATATCTCAATCTTTTACCATTTTCAGATATATTTAACAATTCAGTTTTAAACAAGTCACTCTCAGGTGTGTCATATCTCTCTCAGCCATTTCATTCTTTTTGTTGTTATCTTCTCGTAAATCAAAATGGTTCATTGCCTTTACTTTGGATCTCATCATGTTCTCTTCTTGTAGCGTACACAAACTGTGGTGGAGATGATCTGGAGATGAGTAGAGAAATAGAAAAGGATGCTCCAAGCCTATTGTCGGAGGAAATTAACTTGTTCAAGGATGCAATGCATGATAACTTAGAACACGCTGAAAAATCACTCAAAGAGGTGAAGACGGTATCTTCTCATTACCAAAAAGAGGCTGAAAAGTGTTTTGCAGGAACCACAACTTGTGAGGAAGCAAGGGAAAGAGCACAAGCTTCTCTGGTAGCAGAGCGCAAGATCTCTGAACTATGGGAGCAACGAGCCCGTGAGTTTGGATGGAATGATGAGCAAAACAGTTAGCAAAAACCTGAACTTGTTCATTCAACATATTTGACATTTTACAAGTCTTGATACATATTCCTTCTGCTATTTGTTTGCCAATATAGAGCTTTAATTGATTGCTCTAGTGCTTTACCTTGTATACAATTTTAGCTTCAAACATAATGGGGCACTTTCAACATATCCATGCAAGATCGCTAGTGGTTCATTGCCAAAAGAGGTTTCCTAACTCATTTACTAAGTCAACGTTTTTTTGCGGTTTTAATACACATGACATGATCTCTCAGGTTTAGGTTTTAATATGGTACAACACGTGAGATAGAAGACCTGATATGTTGGTTTGGGCATTTAAAATGAAACAATAAATGATGAAAGATAGCATTATTATTATCAGAAACCTTTACCATGAAACTATGTAGTGTTATATTAGGTTGACTAAAGACGTTCTAACCACATTTTGTGGTTAGCTAACATTGTGCTGATTAAAGGACATTCCTGTTGCACTAGTCTTCTGTGTTTGCGTAGGATCCGAAGAAAGGTCCGGTAGGTTCGAGGAGGGACCGGGTATCTTCATGATCTGCTGTAACACAGCTTTACTTTACACTTTGTGTAATACTTTCACGGCTCGAACCCGTGACCTCAAGATTACTACCAACTGTGGTTAGCTAACCATGTTGTGGTTAGCTAACATTGTGCTGATTGATTGCTGTAGTGGCAAAAATGTTGATTTCTTGATGTCACAGCCTTACATTAGTAACAATGGGCATCTAGTCATTTTTCTTTGGAGTAATGTGGTTGTATGCCGGGTTTTCTTAAAATAATATAGGAGTTTGTTGGATTTTTAACTGTTGGTAAATGACTCACCCTCTTACTTATACAACTTGGATTTGGGAGTTGTATGTTTTTGTGTAAGCTTGTGTATTTTCTATATGTTTTTTTTCTAAAGTGTTTTATACGTATTTAATGTTTATTTACATGCTTTTGTTTGTTTATTTAAATGTTTTGTTTATCTCACGATGATGTTGTTTATCATATAAGTTCCCATCAAATATGATATATAACGTCAAAACGTAGCCGAGAAAGTGCCGGTCTGTTAACCAAAGTTGAATACACATATAAACAAATAATTGTGCGCGTTTATTACACACACAAACATACATAATATCAAATAGTATGTATGTATATGCACATATATTTATGTTTATGCGTGTGTATTTATGTATGCACATGTGTGTGTTCATATTTGTGTATCTACATGTATCATTGGTTTATACGACCAGAGTTTTAAGCATTTTGTTGTGTTGTTAGCAATTGCCAATTACCTCTATTAGCCCTGCATATAATCTAAGTCGTTGTGTGACTTTGCAAAGCACACATATATATTTATTTTTAATTAAAAAGATGTTAGTAAATCAGCCATTTGACTTTAAAAGTACATAAAGCGTTAACTTTTTCTTTTATGCATCAAAAATGAAAGAAACTGTTTTTCTGGATTAATTCAATTCACAATCTCTCTCAATAGTTATACCAAACCATTTTAATAGGTAACACTATTTTGCTTCATGTACATCTCTTTTACCTGAGGCTGGATTAAATTTATAATGACAACATTTCTAAAGAAATTTTTTTTCCGTTTTGTTTTTAATGTTTTCGGAAACTGTCTAATAGTTCTTACTTATCTCTAGTAAAAAATGACGCATACAAAGACAATGATATAAATAAAATCAGGTGTTAACATTATAATCATTTAACCACAGCCCTTAGATATAAATAGATGTACGTACAATTTAAAATTATTACAAAGTCTCATTATAAATAAGAGATTATAAGTATTACAATCATCTAATCACAGCCATATATATCTAAAAAGATGTACACTATGCGTTTAAAGTTTCAAAAATATAATTTTAAACAAAAGTTGGATAACAGTCTAACTTTAGTAATGTATATCTAAGCAGATGTAGACATAAGTTTGAATTTTTAAAGCAAAAGACCGGTAAGTCTAGCAGTTGAACCTTGGGTTCGATTTTCCTCACCAAATTCTTTTTTAAAGTTTGAATTTTTAAAAAATTAAAATTTTGAAAATCTTATAACGTAAAAGATTCATGGCAGTACAATCATTTAATCATAGCCTTATAGATATAAATAGACGTGCATTATAAATTTAAAGTCTCATTTTAAATAAAAAGTATCTACCAATCCACTTCCATACTATTGTAATAAAGATATCCACAATCGGTCATCAAAGAGTCGGACATTAAAATTTCGGAAATTCATTAAAGAAAAAATATAAATTATTTTTATTTTGGGTTGACGATGTTGTCTTTATAAATTTAATATAACATTTTAATTATATGAAGGAGGACGGACCTTGGAACAACAGGTATGATTACTGTTTCGTGTCTTTGATGTCACGAGTTTGAGCCGCGGAAACAGTCTCTTGCACAAAAAAATGTAGGATAAAGCTGTGTACATCATATCGCGATCCGGCACCTCCCCAGACTCTGCGCAAATACGGAAGCCTAATGGATCGGAAACGCTCTTTATTTTAATTATATGAAGGTTGCTTGCTTTTCAAATTTTATTTTAAGGTTTTTAAAATTCTTTAGATCATATGGATAAGATATTTGATTGGCATATTTTTACACTCTTCTCTCTAAAATAGTGTTCTTATAAAATGTTCAATCAGGACTTTTTTTTTTTGGGAAAAGGAGTGTATTTGTTACTAATATTCATATATTTTTGTAAAAATGACTTCACACCCTTGTGGTTTGACAAAGCTATCTCTAGATTCTGTCTTTTTTTTTTTTTGGTTTTTGAATATTTGATCTAATGTGTTTTTAAACCAAAACAAAAACACCATTATCAAGTCTAATTAATCGCAGCGTGTCTTACACGTGCCTTTAGTTAGATGTATTTTTCCGCCACCGGAAGTTTGTTCTTACCGGTCAAACCCATCTTCTAGCATTTTTCCGGCTAATATCATTACCAGAAACACCCTTTTGACAATACTTCAGAATAAAGGTTCCAATGTTGCTTGTACAACTCAGCTGAAGCAAGAAAGGAAAAGTTAAGAAAAGTACTGCAAAAAAAAAAAAAATGTGTACCACTGCTCCAGGTTATGTTGTAAAGCAAATCAGTGGACAAAATAATTCAATAGAAATGTAGCTGTTTGAAAGTTATGAGAAAAAGAATCACTCATATCAGATATATGTTGGGATTAATTCAAGATACATGTGATGCGCAGCACGTTGATAAAGTTTATACGAATTAATCATAAGGTGGACGTTATGTATGATAATATTATATGTCACATATGTCACGTAATAATATTAATTGTTACGTAAAACATTCACACGTTAAGTGATCATCAGGTATGTTCGTGGATGTATAGTGTGGTCTAAATGGAAACCCCAAATATGTAGACAATCATATGGTCAGAGACCGCGATGGATGGGCTCAAAGTGCAGCGACCATAAAGTTACGACATCTGGTCCCCGAGGGGTGACAACCCACGTGTGGCTAGTAGATAATTATTGGTACAATAATTAAATATTAAATAATATTTAATAATAATATTTATTATTAAATATTAGATAATATTTAACAGAGGAAGATAAGGTTGGGTTTTAAATTCAGATTTAAATTTGAATTCAGATTTAAATTTGAATTTAAGTTTAAATATAAATTTAAATATAAGTTTAAATTTAAATCCTAACCTATCAGATACTTCCATCCCCTCTATATAAAGGAGGAGGCTTCACCTCCTCAGATCATCAAAAGAAAATAGACGCATACACAGTATCAAAAGAAAGAGCGTCCAAAACAGTATATTAGAGGGAAGGTGTGCCAAGTTTTCTATAAAGCCCACACTGCCTAGCCTCTCCATCGGGTAAAGCAGTGAATTGTTGAAACCAGTCAAGGGGTGTATCCACAATTGGTGGGAGGTCGTGAATCATTGGATCACGCCAGATTCTTCATCAGCCGGAGCACTTGCAGCATACGTGATTAGATTAACAACAGCAATGGAGCAAGGTATATTTTCCGTATTTTGTTACTTTGTCCATTGATTCGATTAAACGGTTCTATTCAGAGATTTATTAAATTAAATCCAACAAGTGGTATCAGAGCAGGCTTAATCGAATCATTATTGTTAATCTGATCATGCTGAAAAATTGGAATTTTTTGGAGTGAAAAACGTTTTTCCGGAATGAATTTTGGTTATGAAAAGCTTCTGTTTGTCTTGTATAAAACAAACGGCTCTCTGTTCTTGATAAAAACTGGGGCTGGCCAACTGGCCAGCGTCTCTGCTTGCAAAGATATAGGTCTCAGGTTCGATTCTCTTTGCGAAAATTTCGGCCTGATTTTGCTTTTCTGGAAATCTGATTGCTTTAGTATAAATGTAATGACTTGCCATATAACAAACCAAAAGAATTCTGGCCTGGTGGCCTGCGCTCGGGATAAAGATTCTGAAACCCCAGTTTCGAAACCTCCTTCCGAAATTTCAGCACTTTTTTTGTTTTCTGGAATTTCTGTCGTTTTGTATATAAAAACAAACTGGTCCCTTCAAAAACCAAAAGGCCTTTTGGCCTAGCGGAAACTGCTGCTGGCAGCAATCAGAAGGTCTCCAGTTCGATCCTGGAGCCGGCCGAAACAATGGAGCCTTTTTTGGCTCCTGACAGCTGGCGGCTCCTGGCGGGTTTGGGCTGCCGGATCTGTGTTCGACCCGGTCCGGCCGTGTTTCAGGAAAGGGCTTCGGCCTAATTAAGTGTCTGAAAAAAATGGGTTAACAGTTTGGGCTCCAGTGCTGGCGGGCCGGTCTTCTGACTGGTAATTCGGATCAGTCCGGTTTAGAAATAGGGCTTCGGCCCAAACGATTATTTAAAAAAAACAAAAATCTGGAAAATCAGAATGGGCCGAGCGGGTTCCGACCCGACCCGCGGCTCCTTTCCCATTCCTTTTTAATTTTTTCAATTTTTATTGTTTATATGTATATTATTATTATTTTGGATAAAGTAAATAATAGTAATTTTTATTATTATTATTTAAAGTTCATTTTAAGGAAAATAGTAATAATAACAAATTATTGTTATTATTATTATTTTAAAGTCCCCTTTTAAAGAAAATAATAATGATGATGATAATTTAATTATTATTGTTATTATTATTAAAGGAAAATAGTAATAATAATAAGTAATTATTATTATTATTTTAAAGTTCTTTTAAAGGAAAATAAAATAAATAATAATGATAATAATTTGATTATTATTGTTATTATTTAAAGTTTATTAAGGAAAATAGTAATAATAATAAAAGTTCTTTCAAAACAATGTGCAAATGCAAGTGCCATGATGCAAGACTCCTCATCTCATTCACATTCTTGTTCACATAGATTCAATTCACATTCAGATTAATCAATCATAAAAGGTACCCCTCACTTACTCATCATTCCTTATGTTTCAAGCTAGGTAGTCAACACTTAACCTTGACTCTAAAATTCACAACCAATGTGAGAACTCTTATTGTCCTTTATTGAACTCTATAAAACCTCGTACGTTCCTTTCCTAACCCTTCTAAGGCGTCCACGTTGAAATCAGATTCGAATACCCTTCAAATTCTCCAAACTTGATTCACCATCTTAAGTCATGTCCCCAAGACTTAGACTAGCTTCAATCAGGTCCTAGGAAGTCTCTAAGGTCACCCAAAGAGTCTCTTAGCTTCCCTCTTTCTTCCCCTAATTCTGCCCAAAACTGATGGACATCATACCCTCACATCGATCGATCGATGTGACTTCATACCCTCACATCGATCGATCGATGTCCATTAGAGGACATCGATCTCTCAACTCTCTTCCACATCGATCGATCGATGTCCATCAGAGGACATCGATCTCTCAACCTTCTTCCACATCGATCGATCGATGTCCATCAGAGGACATCGATCTCTCAACTCCCCTCCACATCGATCGATCGAAGTACTTCATCCCCTCATTTCGATCGATCGATGTCCACGATTTCAGGACAGAAACTTTGCGGTTTCTGCAGAAACTGCAGAACCCTAACTCCAATGGATCCCAAACTTCATCCCAATCAATCCAAGCCTAATCCCTGCTACCCTCTCATGCTTAAACCATAGATTGAACGCTATACAAATAACAAACAAAGATTCAAGCCTATAACTCAATTATCCCAACCTTGTCAATCCAAAGATTACACCTTTCACCCTCAAACCTCACCTAACAATGAAATCACAGCAAGAAGGGATTCAAGGGGTAGGGATTTGCACGATTTCACGAAGCCAACAATAACAAAACGATTTTCAACATATAGTGGCCAAACATCAAAACCAAAACACATAAATCACATATAGGTTCACGGAAAGAAACTACTGCATGATGATCCATTTAGATATCAAAAATAGGCCTTTTTCTCTTTCACAAATCGTAAGAACTTATAAGTAGATTACTTGCCTTTGATTACTCGAAGACGGATTGGAGTACGAATGGAGAACGGGTTGGAAATCTTGAAGCTTTCTTCCTTAGGGTTGCTAAAGGGGAAGGAATCGCCTAGGAGGAGAGGAGATGAACGTCGGTTTCTTTCTGTGAATGAGAGAAACTGACGTTCAGTCAGTTTTTTATATGGAATGGGGAAAATTTGGAGTTTCTAAATTATATCCTATTTTCTTATTTATTTTAAAGGATAATTTCTACTACTTAATTCAAAATTAAATCCTAATTAATTCCAATATTTAAAATCTTAATTAATTCACATTAATCCTATTACTTAATTCGTAATTCATTACGGTTGACCGTCATTAATCTCATTAAATTCCTTCTTTGTCTTTTAATTTTTCTACGGAGGGTGCGGGGCATAACATTCCACCCCCCTTACAAAAAGTTTCGTCCTCGAAACTGGCGTACCTTATTGGAAGAGGTGTGGATATAGGTCCTTCATTTGCTCCTCAAGCTCCCACGTGGCTTCACGCTCCGTATGGTTACTCCACTGAACTTTGACATACGGAATGACGCGTCTGCGCATGACTTGATCTTTTCTATCCACAATTTTTATTGGATGTTCTTCATATGAGACATCTTCTTTAACATCCAATGGTTGAGCTTCCAGGATATGGTTCGGGTCCGATACGTATTTCTTTAGTTGGGATACATGAAATACGTTATGGACTTGGGATAAGCTCGGAGGTAAGGCTAGTCGGTATGCTCTTTCACCAACTTTACCTAGCACTTCGTAAGGGCCAATATATCTAGGGCTTAACTTGCCCTTCATTCCGAATCTTGCAACTCCCTTGGTGGGTGAAACTCGTAGATAAACCTTTTCACCTTCCTCGAACTCCAAGGGTCGTCTTTTGGTATCGGCCCAACTCTTATTACGATCTTCAGCCACTTTTAGTTTCTCTCTTATCACTTTGACCTTTTCAATTGTTTGTTCAACCAACTCGGGTGCAGTGATTGTCCTTTCCCCAACTTCGTCCCAGCAAACAAGGGACCTGCACTTACGTCCATATAACGCTTCAAATGGTGCCATGCCAATTGCACTGTGATAGCTATTATTGTACGAAAACTCCATCAACTTCAGCATGCTATCCCAGTTTTCTTTGAAATCCAAGGCACATGCTCTCAACATGTCTTCCAAAGTTTGGATGGTTCTCTCGGATTGTCCATCCGTTTGAGGGTGGTATGCAGTAGTCATTCTTAGCTCCGTACCCATAGCTTTCTGGAATGCTCTCCAAAACTTAGAGGTGAACTTGGGATCACGGTCCGACACAATGCTGACTGGGACTCCATGCAAGCTCACAATGTTATCCATATAGGTGTTGGATAGTTTCTCATACGAGGTACCATGTGGCATGGCTATGAAATGGGATGTTTTCGTTAAACGGTCTACAATCACCCAAATCATCTCATTTCTATTTTTGGTCTTGGGTAATCCCATCACGAAGTCCGTAGTCACGTGCTCCCACTTCTATTCTGGAATCTCTAGTGGCTTCATTAAACCACCAGGTCGTTGATGTTCGGCCTTAACCTGTTGGCATACTAAGCATCTCTCCACATACTCTGATATGCTTTTCTTCATCCCCATCCACCAATAGTTCCGTTTGAGGTCCTTATACATCTTTGTGCTGCCGGGATAGATGGATAACCTTGAGTTATGAGCTTCGCGCAACAACTCCTTTCAAAGCTCATCATGGTTAGGTACACACAACCTATTCTGAAACCATAAACTTCCATCTTCTCGCAATTGGAAATCTTTTACTGGTCCCGCAGCTAGTTTGTCACGGATTTCTCTTAGCGCTGTGTCACCATACTGTGCTTCTTTGATTCTGTCCACCAAGTCTGGGCTGATAGATAAAGCTGTAAGAACATTCGCCACTGAGTCCACCACTTCGAGGTCAAACTCCTCAATCTCTCTTTCCAATGGAGACTGTCTTGCGTGGCTAGACTTTCTGCTCAATGCGTCTGCCACTCTGTTGGCCTTACCCGGATGGTAATTGATGGTTAAGTCATAATCCTTAAGTAACTCCAACCATCTTCTCTGTCGCATATTTAGCTCCTTCTGCGAGAATAGGTACTTCAAACTCTTATGATCAGTGAATATAGCACATTTCTCTCCATATAAATAGTGCCTCCAGATCTTAAAAGCAAATACCACAGCCGCAAGCTCCAAGTCATGCGTCGGGTAGTTCTGCTCATATGATTTCAATTGTCTTGACGTGTACGAAATAACTCGTTCATTTTGCATCAAGACACAACCTATAAACAGAAAGTTAATTTAAGACTAGCATATGTATATACATTGTATTAATTGTAAGGATGTACATACCTAGTCCTTTCTTGGACGCGTCACTATAGATCATGAAACCGTCGGTGCCGGAGGGTTGAGCCAACACCGGGGCCGTGGTCAATCTCTTCTTGAGCTCGGTAAAACTCTGCTCGCATTCCGCAGTCCATTCGAACTTAGTCTTCTTCTGCGTAAGTCGACTCAATGGAACTGCTATCGCTGAGAATCCCTCAACAAACTTCCTATAGTAGCCTGCCAAGCCTAGGAAGCTTCTTACTTCAGTCATGTTTGTAGGTCTTGGCCACTCAGTGATGGCTTCTACCTTTTTAGGATCCACCGAAATCCCATCTTCCGAAATCACGTGACCGAGGAAGGCTACACTTCTTAGCCAAAATTCACACTTGCTGAATTTGGCATAAAGCTTCTGTTGCCTCAGAATTTGCAACACCATTCTTAGATGTTCAGCATGAGCTTGCTCATCGGAGGAGTAGACCAAAATGTCATCGATGAACACTACTACGAACTGATCTAACTGTTCTCGGAATACTGTGTTCATCAAATCCATGAAAGCTGCTGGGGCATTAGTTAATCTAAAAAGCATCACCAAAAATTCATAATGCCCGTATCGAGTCCGGAAAGCGGTCTTAGGTACGTCTCCGGCTTTCACAAGCAGCTGATGATACCCCTGACGAAGGTCAATCTTTGAAAACCAGCGAGCTCCCTTTAGCTGATCAAATAAATCCTCAATCCTTGGCAAGGGATATTTGTTCTTGATGGTAATCTTATTCAGTTCTCGGTAGTCAATGCACAATCTCATACTGCCATCCTTCTTCTTTACAAATAGAACTGGAGCTCGCCAAGGTGATACACTAGGGCGAATCAATTTCTTGTCTAACAACTCTTGAAGTTGTCCCTTAAGCTCCTTAAGTTCGGCTGGAGCCATTCTATAGGGTGCCTTAAATATAGGCTCGGCTCCAGGGATCAAGTTGATTTCGAACTCCACTGCTCTCGATGGCGGAACTCCCGGCAAATCATCCGGAAATACGTCCTTGAACTCATTGATTACCGGAATCTGATCTATGGAGGAAACTTCTTGCTTAGCATCTATAATGTACACCATATATCCCTCTGCTCCCTTTTGCAAAGCCTTAAAGGCCTTAATCGCTGTCAAGTACATCTTCTTTGGGGCCTTTGTTAACTTGATGTTTCCTTGTACCGTTATTTCATTCATATTAGGGTCCTTAACGGTTACTTGTTTGAGTTTACAGTCAATATTGGCATGATTCTTGGTCAGCCAATCCATGCCCAATATTACATCAAAGTCCTTCATCAGAATTGGAACTAATGCCACCGAAAACATCCTTCCGTTCAACTCCAACTCACAATCTTTGTACTGGTGGTGGGATACCAGCACTTGTTCGCCGGCTGCTTGCACTCTAAATGGGTTCTCAAGCCATTCAGGTAAACAGTCGAGTCCTTTGGCGAATCGCTTGGAGATGAAGGAGTGACTAGCTCCGCTATCAAACAATACGTTTGCAGGTACTTTATTAACTAGGATCACACCTAAACACAAAAGTGTAGCACATAAAGGTGTTCACATAAGACACATTTAATCATCAACTTAAAAGACTAAAATTCAACTTAAGCTACCATTATTAAACTTAAGTCGTACCTGTCACAACGTTGGCGTCCTCCTGTACCTCAGCGTCCGTCATCGCGTGGACTCTCGCATTGGGCCTGCCTCTCTGCTGCTGGGCCGGCCCTGCTGCTGCCTGAGTCTTGGGGTTCCATTCGGGCAATCCTTAATCCTATGGCCCGCCTTTCCACATTTGAAACACGCTCCGGTTATTTTCCAACATTCACCCACGTGTCTCCTCTGGCAGTGTGGGCATTCTGCAGGTGCTTGACGATGAGGCAGGTTCTGTTGCGGTGCCCTCTGAGCTGGCCCCGTCTGCCCTTTTTTAGGGATCTTGACCCAACGTCTGGGTCTACCACTGCTCGGCTCTTCCCTTGGCCTCTTGCTCGACTCGTCACGAGCCTCCTTAGGCTGTGACCTGCGCATGTCACTCTCCACGCGGTAACATGCGTCCAACATCTCCTCAAAAGTCTTTAAACTAGACCCTGCTATGGCCGTCCGTATGCGAGGGTTCAAACCTTCCTCAAACTTCAACATCTTCATCCGATTGTTTTCCAATACCATGGGCGTGAATTTGCCCAAGGCATGGAACCTATCTGCATAATCAGAGACAGACATCCTTCCTTGCTCAAACTTGTCAAACTGCCTCATCTTTTCCAATATGGCAGTCTCAGGCACATAGTAGTCTTTGTAAGCCTGTACGAACTGCCTCCACTGAATAGGGGGAGTCATCTTTGGCAGAATGCCATTCCACCATGCATTGGCTCTGCCGATTAGTAACGGGGTGGCCACATCCACCTTCAGTTCTTCAGGCACTTGCACAAGCCTGAAGCATTTCTCTACTTCATCTAGCCAGAACCCAGCCACCTCTGGGTCAGTGGTCCCTTCGAAATTGGGGGCATGCATCTTCCGCATCTCCCCAATATAATATCTGATGCCTTACGGGGAGGTGGTGGAGGAGGTTGTTGCGGTTGTTGCTGCTGCTGAGCAACCCCTTGAGCTATCACTGTGATAGCATCTATCAGCGCTTGTGGGACTAGGACTGGTGGTGGTGGTGGTGGTGGTGGTGGAGGGTTCTCATTCCCATTGCCACCGTTTCCTTGGTTGTCTCTTCTGGGAGGCATTTTCTGCAAAATCAACGCTTATTAGCATTCAGCAATTCCAAAAAATAAGTACTGAAAGCCCATATGCGTTGTACAAGGTAGAATTCGTACCCTAAATAACGTAACATTTATCAATTAACTTTTATCGCGCTCGCACACACTCATCCCAATCAAACCTACATATAGGATCACATACTTAGACCTAAAGATCAACGTAGGGTAAAATCATAACTTAGGACTCTACATGTCATAACCCAGGTCTCCGAGGTAGATCTGAAGCCTAGGCTCTGATACCACCTGTAGTGCCCCGACCCGGACAGCGGAATCCGAACCGGTGCACCCGTTGTAGCTTACTGAGAAGACTACAAGACGTCTCATCTCTCGAATACACATCATCACTGACGTAAGAGAAATAAGTGCGGAAACATGTATCTAACGAATCTCAACCATCAAATTCATACATCAAATGATAATAATATCTCAAAGGGTGGTCACAGTAATAACAAACTAAATCTTCAAGTGCATGTAAGATCTGAAATAAATAACAACTGTCTCAACTATCTCCCAGAATGTCTCTATGTATCCCATTCAGCACACTCGCCATCGTCTTCTATGAATATCATATTGTAGCTAGGCTCATCTGCAATGACAGAGGTAGTACCCTTAGCGAAAAACGCTAGCAAGTAACCCGCTTATAAGACATACGAGATCAACACATGGCAAGATATGAGTAATAAGTAATTCAAGGGGTAATGGGGCACATGTCTTGTATACTTTCAAAAGCATAGATTTAACAGTACAAGAACACAAACAGTAATCCATAACCACTAACAATTAACAATCATTCGAGTCACATACCAATTAACCCAACTGACTTACATGATGCATGACAAAATATGCACTACACTACACAATCACAAATGCATGAGCAATTTCTTTTCAAAACAGTGCAATGCATGTCACAATGTCCGGTCTCGTAACTTTATACCCTGTAACGCACCCCGGCTTATATTTCCATCCCGGTTAACGTTACAAACAACTTTATACCTTGTAATGCACCTCGGCTTATATTTCCATCCTGATTAACATTACAGACAACTTTATACCCTGTAACGCACCCCGGCTTATATTTCCATCCCGGTTAACGTTACAGACACTTTGTGCCCTGTAATGCACCCCGGCTTATATTTCCATCCCGGTTAACATTACAGGTCACCTTCGCAAATCTGTGCCGAAACACAGCTCTTTAAAAACAATGTGCAAATGCAAGTGCCATGATGCAAGACTCCTCATCTCATTCACATTCTTGTTCACATAGATTCAATTCACATTCAGATCAATCAATCATAAAAGGTACCCCTCACTTACTCATCATTCCTTATGTTTCAAGCTAGGTAGTCAACACTTAACCTTGACTCTAAAATTCACAACCAATGTGAGAACTCTTACTGCCCTTTATTGAACTCTACAAAACCTCGTACGTTCCTTTCCTAACCTTTCTAAGGCGTCCACGTTGAAATCAGATTCGAATACCCTTCAAATTCTCCAAACTTGATTCACCATCTTAAGTCATGTCCCCAAGACTTAGACTAGCTTCAATCAGGTCCTAGGAAGTCTCTAAGGTCACCCAAAGAGTCCCTTAGCTTCCCTCTTTCTTCCCCTAATTCTGCCCAAAACTGATGGACATCATACCCTCACATCGATCGATCGATCGATGTGACTTCATACCCTCACATCGATCGATCGATGTCCATCAAAGGACATCGATCTCTCAACTCTCTTCCACATCGATCGATCGATGTCCATCAGAGGACATCGATCTCTCAACCTTCTTCCACATCAATCAATCGATGTCCATCAGAGGACATCGATCTCTCAACTCCCCTCCACATCGATCGATCGAAGTACTTCATCCCCTCACTTCGATCGATCGATGTCCACGATTTCAGGACAGAAACTTTGCGGTTTCTGCAGAAACTGCAAAACCCTAACTCCAATGGATCCCAAACTTCATCCCAATCAATGCAAGCCTAATCCCTGCTACCATCTCATGCTTAAACCATAGATTGAACGCTATACAAATAACAAACAAAGATTCAAGCCTATAACTCAATTATCCCAACCTTATCAATCCAAAGATTACACCTTTCACCCTCAAACCTCACCTAACAATGAAATCACAGCAAGAAGGGATTCAAGGGGTAGGGATTTGCACGATTTCACGAAGCCAACAATAACAAAACGATTTTCAACATATAGTGGCCAAACATCAAAATCAAAACACATAAATCACATATAGGTTCACGGAAAGAAACTACTGCATGGTGATCCATTTAGATATCAAAAATAGGCCTTTTTCTCTTTCACAAATCGTAAGAACTTATAAGTAGATTACTTACCTTTGATTACTCGAAGACGGATTGGAGTACGAATGGAGAACGGGTTGGAAATCTTGAAGCTTTCTTCCTTAGGGTTGCTAAAGGGGAAGGAATCGCCTAGGAGGAGAGGAGATGAACGTCGGTTTCTTTCTGTGAATGAGAGAAACTGACGTTCAGTCAGTTTTTTATATGGAATGGGGAAAATTTGGAGTTTCTAAATTATATCCTATTTTCTTATTTATTTTAAAGGATAATTTCTACTACTTAATTCAAAATTAAATCCTAATTAATTCCAATATTTAAACTCTTAATTAATTCACATTAATCCTATTACTTAATTCGTAATTCATTACGGTTGACCGTCATTAATCTCATTAAATTCCTTCTTTGTCTTTTAATTTTCCTACGGAGGGTGCGGGGCATAACAATCGTGAAGCTGAAAATCTTTAATCGGCTCTTCTTTAAACTGCTCTACATTTATCTTTAACCCGGTATACTTCTTCTGTGCCTCTTCAATTCGACTAATCAAAGTAGGAGTGATCATCAATGCAGCCAGAACATTCGCAGTCGACTCAACCACATCCAATCCAAACTCAGATATCTCTCTCTGAAGAGGCATATGTCGGGCATGAGCTTGATTTCCTACTCAGTCCATCCGCAACCTTGTTTGCCTTCCCCGGATGATAATGAATCACCAGATGATAGTCTTTTATCAATTCAAGCCATCTCCGCGGTCTCATGTTTAGTTCTTTTTGGGTTAAAATGTATTTCAAACTTTTATGATGTGTATAAACCTCACACTTTTCACCATACAAATAGTGTCCTCAGAATTTCAACGCAAATACTACTGTTGCCAACTCCAAATCATGGGTGGTGTAATTCTGCTCATAGGGCTTCAACTGCCTCGAAGCATACGTAATTAACCCCTCGTTCTACATCAATATGTAACCTACAAGAAAAAAGTTAACACATGTATAATTTATGGAAATTTTAAAATAATAAAGTTGTTTATTCATTTACATAACCCATTCTTGGACGCATCGCTGTACACTACAAACCTTTTGCCAGAATTGGGTTGTGCTAAAACTAGGGCGGAGGTCAGTCTCTTCTTAAGTTCGGCGAGGCTTGGTTCATACGCTATAGTGCAATCAAACTAAGTCTTCTTCTGTGTCAATATGGTCAATGGAAATGTAAACATGGAGAAAACTTCGATGAACTTCTGATAATATCTAGCCATCCCAAGGAACTCCGAACTTTTGTCACGTTTGTTGATCCTGGCCAGTCAGTAATGGTCTCGATTTTCTTAGGATCAACTGATATTCCATCTTCAGAAACATGCCCCAAGAATGCTACATTGCGTAGCCAGTACTCGAACTTACTGAACTTGGCATAGAGTTGTTTCTCCTGCAATATACTCAGTACAACCCTCAAGTGTTCAGCATGTGATTTTTCATCCGGTGAATACACAAGGGTGTCATCAATGAACACCACTACAAACTTGTCCAGCTACTCACAGAATGACGTATTCGTCAAATCCATAAGCGCTGCTGGGGCATTGGTTAATCTGAATGGCAAAACCAGAAACTCATAATGACAATAACGAATCCGAAAAGCAGTCTTAGCCACGTCATCTATCTTGATCTTCAATTGGTGATATCCGGATCAAAGATCAATCTTACTGAATAATTTGGCAACCCTGTACGTAACAATTACAATTTATATTCATACATATTAGCTTTAAATATGTATTGAAAATGCTTACCCTCAACTGATCGAACAAGTCATCGATCCTCGGTAGTGGATACTTGCTCTTGATCGTGATTTTGTTCAACTCTCGGTACTCGATGCATAGTCGTATACTGTCATCCTTTTTCTTCATGAATAGATCTGGCCCTCCCCAGGGTGATACGTTAAGCCGTATAAATTTCTTCTTGATCAATTCCTGCAGCCGTACCTTTACCTCCTTCAATTCTGCAGGGGCCATCTGATACGGCACTTTAGAGATCGAGTCTACTCCGAGTACCACATTTATCTCAAATTCGATCTCCCTTTCTGGAGGTAGGCCAGGCAAGTCATCCGGAAATACATCTGAAAATTCTTGGATTACCAGAATACTATAAAGTGTAGGCTTCTCTGAATCATCTCCAAGGGCATATACAGAAACCATCATTTCCTTTCTTCAGTGCTCGGTAAGCCTGTACTGCTGTGAGATATACATCCCGTGGTATCTCCTTCAACTTAGAATTGCCCTGACATACAATCTCCTCTCGGGTTGGCTCCTAGATCACTACACGCTTTTCCCGACAGTCGATAGTAGCATGGTACTTGAACAGCCAATCTATATCCAGAATAATGTCGAAGTCCCCAATCTGCATAGAAATTAGGATAGCGTCGAAATTTTGCCCTTCCATCTCGATTTCACAATCCTTGTACAGGTGATGTGAAATAAGGACCTGCTCGCTAGCTGCCTGAACATGATAAGGTGTCTCCAACCATGTCGGATAGCTGCTAAGGTTCTTGGCAAACCTCTAAGATACGAAAGAGTGGATTGCACCACTATCAAACAATACATTTGCAGGTATGTTGTTCACTATTTCAGCACCTGAGACAATTAATAATTCAAGTAGGGAATTCTAAACAGATATAGAAAAATAGCACTTAAATTGTGTCATTAAATATACCTGTCACTACATCAAATCAGGAGCATCCTCGACCTCGGCATCAATCATAACATGCACTCGGGCGTTGGCCTGTGGACCACCTCTCTGTTGTGGTGCATTCCTTTGATATCCATCCCTCGGCACTGGACAATCCTTCATCATATGACCGGTCTTACCACATCTGAAACAAGCACCGGTGGCCCGTCAACACTCTCCAGTGTGCACTCTATGACAAGTGGGGCAAGTGGGAATGGCTACATATGGTCCCGCCCTGTACTGATGCGGCTGCCGATGTGGCAGCTTTGGGGCACACTGAAACTGTGGTTGCTTCTGCAACTGTGTCGCATGCTGAGGCTACAGTCTCCGCTGTAGTCTGCCATTGGGTCCTCTCTGTACCTTGGTTCACTGTCCGGACCGATCACCTCTAATCTCTTATGGCTTTTTGCTATTCATCTCCGCGTCTCTCCTCAGGATATTGCACTCAACACGATGGCTTGCATCCAATAGCTCACCGAAATCCGTTGGATTTGCATTCACGGTACAAGTGCGGATGCGAGAAAGTAAACCCCTCTCAAACTTAATCAGCTTGAGCTGCTCATCCCCTACGATAGCTGGGACATATCTCCCCAGTGCGGTAAACTGATTGGCATATTCCGCCACTGTCATACTGGGCTCCTGCACCAATGACTCAAACATCCCTATCTTCTGTATGGTGACTGAGGGTGGGATGTAGAACTTACGGAACTCCATCAGAAATCACTCCCAAGTAACTGGCACTGGTAGATGCTGGAGACTTGTACTCCACCACTAGTCGGCCTCACTGATCAGAAAAGGTTAGATAACTTAAGCTTTCATCTCGTTAAGTACCTGAATCAAATCAAAGTTATTATGTATCTCCTTTAGCCATCTCTCGGCTACATCTGGATTAGATCCACCCTCGAAATTAGGCACTCTGGCCCTCTTCAGCTCCCCATAAAAGAAACGAGTGCCCTGATACGGTGGCAGCGGCGGTGGCGGCGTGGTAGAGGTGCGGCCTTCTTCTGATGACCGTTATTCCCAACAGCCTGTCCAATCTATACTAATGTCTGAAGTACAGCCTGATGAAGATCCCCCTGATACTGTTGCTGGTGAGGTGGGGTACGTGATCAGTAAATGGTGGTACCGGCTCTACTGGCAGAGGTAGCTGTGGCGGTGAAGGAGGAGGGGGTAACTGTGCCGGTCTATAGGCACGCGGTCTACCTCTCTGTCGTGACGACATCCTACTGGAGACATTTTATATCAATATAATAATCAACAAATACTATTAAAAGTATTATTCAAGTTATTTTTCCATACTCTTTAGATAGTGTTTCTAATTATTAGATTCTCCATATCCTTCTATTACTTAAAAAAAGTAATGTTATTTTGTTCGTTAACTCTAAACCGTTCTAGTTAGCTTAGTCTATGGCTGAACTCTCGGTCTAAAATCATCACTTAAGTTCTAAAATCATCACTTAGATTCTAAGTGTTTACTTTACAGTTTCCGTCGTAGATCTAGAGCCTTCGTCTCTGATATCACCTGTAACGCCCCACGCAAAACTAGGGTTTTGGCCCAGTGGACCCGCTGTACTTTACAACGAGAAGTACAAGGCGTCGATACTATACATGTGCATGTCAACATGAATCATAAATTGAGATAGCTAAAGCAAAATAAAGATAAACATACGACATGCATAATAATACAAATCGTCATAAGTGCGTACTAATCATAATATACAATGTCTCAAAAATAATCTAAGTACATCATGATCAAAACCCAAAATATCCAGTATATAACTCCGGCCTATATCTCAGCTCACGGATACTCTAGCTAGGGTCTTTCTTCAATGAACAAGGCGTTAGGGTCAAGTAATGAGCAATGACACTAATCGCCTAGCAAGTAATCCATCTAGATACATCATGTGGACCATGCATGGAGACGGGTAATAAAGTAACGATTCGTAAATGAAGAACATAACATTTCGCATCTTCAAGTTAAATAAATAAAGTGCATACCATAATGGTAAATAAATAACATTTATCCCATATATCTCTATCATGTAATCATTCTATACTATCAAGTCCTAAAAAACGCCACTAACATATATCTCCATACTTGAATCTCAATCAAGGTCTATAATATCATCATACTTATTCTTATAATCTAAATGCATCAAGACCCTATACAAATCATGTAACTGCGATACTCTTATGATGCGATGTTTGTAAAACAATGATATAAACATAACCTGTAATCATGTGACCATCTTCCCTTTTCTGTAGCATGTCAAAACATACCTTTTTCATAAACGTGACATTTTTTTCATATCATAACTGTGACATTGTACCATGCATAAAAATTATATTGTCATAGAATGTGAATAATCCCCAATATAGAAATATGTACTAATATAAATCATGATGAGTCCAGTGTTACATCATATGTACATATTACTAGTGGTAACTCGGTATGCTGATGATCCTTTGTCCGTCGACAAGGAATACACTCAGGGCGGTATGCCCATGACGTTAACGCCTTGGTTTCTGATATCATGCGGCGCTCCAATCAATAACATACGGTATGCCCCATGACTTCCACCACTCCGGTTCCGATGTCATGATGGCGCAACAGCTGAACATATAAATACTGTAACATAACATGCGATATCCGACTATACGATATAATTCTACGTGGAGGGGTGAACTTTTCAAAACATTTTATGAAATGTAACAAATGTATGCATATGCCTTAACCACTTACACGTGCCATCATCTATATGCTTCCTAAACCTTCTCATATTATCATATTCTAAAACCTCTCACACAAACACACACACATTTTTTTTATGAAAACGATTTATTTATTATGCTGATGCCTCACTTATGGTGGAGGAAAACCTTATTACATGAAGAAAAATGTAACGTACAATGAAAATGAGAAGTTCCAACATCCAAGTAATATATGATATGCCGCATTAAAACCTTGCCAAGTAAAACCACCCTTGTGGATAAAACCTTGGCGAAGGAAAAAACGTACATATTTATACACTTGGAGTGTTGAGACGCTTTACAATGGAAAAGTAGAAAAACAGTAATCCACATATGACACATTTGAAGCAATAGACGTTGAAGCCGAAGGAAATCCCCAGCGCAATGTTGTAGCCCATCTCCGTTGCGAAAATCAACCATATGAGTGTGAAAAGTCAGCAGTAGTGTTGACTCCGTCCATGCACCATGAAAACAGGAGAGTGTGTTAAACATATAGAGGAGACATAAGATGAGGCATCCGACCCAGTGAATGTAACACATACCAAATATGCCTGTACTCGTCCAAGTACAGGCAGAGAAATCAAATGAGAGCCAATCCATGTGGAAGACGTGGGAAGCAGCAGCGTAAAAAGTGCGAGGATGTGAGACCGCCCATGTACCAATGAAACATAAAAGTACGTCAAGAAGAATTAGTAAATATAAACGGGTACCGCAAACTGAGAAGATGTTGATCTCACCGAGGCTGCCTGTACTTGTCAGAGTACAGGCAGCGAAAGCGAATGTATGCCAATCCTTGTGGAAGACTTGATAGTATTGATACTCGCCTGATGAAATGAGAAACACCAAGGCGGATTGAGATGTGGTCCATGCACAAGAGAAAATAAACATTGCGTCAGTAGTGAGCAGACGACATGAGATGCCATAAAGGAGCGAGGTAAACGTATCGAGCCTGCCTGTACTCACACGAGTACAGGCAGAGGATACTGTAGTGTGCCAATCCATATGGAAGACCAGGAGCTCAATGAGTACGCAAGGTTGTTGATGTGAGGTCCAAAGTGACTGAAGAGCGTACCATGGGTGGCAGACTGTTGTTAGTGAAGGAGCATGTGCCCGGTGATGTCATTGCGTATTGGGCAAGGTAGTGAGCCGCCATGTTGGCCTTGCGGTATATATGCGTGATTTCTAAATGATGAAGGTTAATCAACGTTTGTAATTGCCTGAGATGATAGTTTCCAAAGATAGGCTGCGGCTGACGTAGGCGTAGCAGCATTTGCGCGCAGTCGGTCTCTATGACAAGTGTTCGATATAATGGGAGAAAGTAGAGTAATCCAAAGAGCGTAGCTTGAATTTCGGCCATCAACGGTGTGCATGGAGGTAATCAAAATGACAAGGCGCGCACACAGGCTCCGGCATGATCACGCATGATAACGCCGCCTGCAGCATATTGTCGTCCAACTGCTGCATCCACATTAAGTTTGAATCTTCCTGATGGGGGAGTATGCCATCTTACCACTTTAAGACGGGGAGGTCGAACATATGGAATCCATGAAAGAGAGGCAGATGGCCCTGCTGCGAGTTTTGATCCGTGTAATGTGTGAATCCACATGTCAATGTCAAAGTGGACAGCGGCCCGAAGTGCCGATAGAGAAAAAGATGCAGTGTCCCCATACACTAAACTAGCATAACAACGCCAGATATTATGCACTAGGATACCCGGAACAACAATTTTTAAAACCCCAAGTAGATAAGAATAGGAGGAGCGGTACCACCATGATAAGAGGTATTGGCGCAGATTCAGAGTAGTGAGGGAGATCCGTGCAATTCTGCCGCAAAGAAAGTCCATAATAGACTAATTGGTTGACAATATAGGAATACATGATCAACCGTTGCCAAGTGTTGTTTACAAAACGGGCATTGCGTGGGACGTGCGGCAGAATAACGGCCAATATAATCTTCAAATGGCAGAGCAGAGTGAAATAAATGCCAAAGTAGTATTTTAATGGTTGGTGAATGCTGCTTGAACCAAATAAACTTAGCAGAAAGTAGCGTTGGCTTGGGGGTCCGACAAACATCATAGGCCGATTTTAGAGTGAATTCGCCCAAGGGTGTTGGCTTCCATGTAAGATGGGAACCTGTGCCTGTCGTCTGCGAAATATAAGTGTCATGAATGCGACAGATGAGTTTCCAAACCCGCGAATCCGGCAGTCTTGGCCGAAAATCCCCTCTCCGTCCGTATTTGACATGCATATACCGACTCCATAAGGTGTCATGCTTCTGATATAACCACCAAATTCTGCAGTGGTATGCCTGTTGCAGCATGTTAAGATCTCGAAGTCCCAAGCCTCCTTCCTCAATAGGCAAAGTGATTTTCGACCATGCAACCCAATGATGGCGTTTGCCCCAACAAAAAGTTGCCATCTTTCTGTGTATCATTTTAATGACAGACTTTGACAATCCTCCTGCTGCAATAATATGAAGAGGGAGCGCAGAAAATACCGAACGCAGCAATACTAAACGACCCGCTGATGAGAGGAGACGGGAATGCCAACCATTTAATCGATCATCGATATGATGTAGTAGAGTAGAACAAAATCGGGAGCGATTGATCCCTCTGTGGAGATAGGAACCAAGATATCGAAACGGTAGAGAAGAGAGTCGCATGCCCAATATTTCTTGGAAGGACCGACACCGATGGGGCGTAATGTGTGCCGAAGGGATGAAACTACTTTTTTGAAAGTTTACTTTTTGACCAGAAGCAGTTTCATACTCAGTTAAGAACGTGTGAAAGCGTCTTAAATTGCGCTGTGTTCCCTGCAAAAAAATAAGTAGGTCATCCGCATACGCTAACTGGGTTATTGCAAAAGGAATGCGGCCTAGACGAAATGGCAGTATATGTCCCGCAGCAACCAATGAGTTTAATCCTCTGCTGAAACCCTCCGATGTCAAAATGAATAGCAATGTAGATAGAGGATCGCCCTGTTTGACACCTCTGTATGGACGGAATGTAGGCGATGGCTCTCCATTTATCAAAACCGATAACGTAGTAGCCCATAGATGGTTGATGATAATCCGAGTGAAAAAATCCGAAAAACCAAACTGCCGCAGGAGACGCTCTAGATAATCCCAACTGACTCGATCAAATGCTTTCATCATATCCAACTTCAGACATAAATGAGACCCACAGCTTCCAGCATATGTACCATTTCTCGTGCCAATAAAACTTGAGTTGAAATATCATGTCCCGGAAGGAATCCTGTTTGCTCTGGAGAGATTAACTTCAGGAGAAGCGTCCCCAAACGTGTGGCAATAATGCGGGTACAAAATTTGCTCAAAAAGTTTGTGAGACAGATAGGCCGAAAATCACTGAACGTCTGAGGGGATTGTGTCTTGGGTATCAAAGTAATTAAGGCACTAGCCATGACAGTCGGCTGTAGGATACCAAGAAAAAACTCATGCACTGCTTTAACAACATCAGAATGTATGATAGGCCAGCATGAACGATAGAACGTACCATGGAACCCATCCGGACCTGCGGCGCTCTGAAGGTCCAAGTGCCAAACTGCCTCCTTTACTTCAGACTCAATAGGAAGCTGCGTCAGCATAAGATTGTCGGATTCTGTTACCAGTCTAGGAATGTGCGAAAGTATAGAAGAATGATTTTGCGTTGATTCCTGAGCAAATAAATCAGTATAAAAAGAGACTGCGGCGGACATAATGTCAGTTGGATTCATCAATATCTGGCCCGCTGCATTGCGAATTTTCTGAATTCGCAGATGTGTTCGCTTCCCTTTGACAATGGAATGAAAGTACTGTGTATTAGCACCGCCTTCCTTAAGCCATTTTATCCAGGCTTTTTGTTTCCAGAATTGTAATTCATAAGTAGATGCTCGTAGATATTCTGCCTTGGATCTATGATACTCTTCTCTTGTTTCCGCTGTCGGATGCGCATCCCAGGCTGCCTCTGCATGATTAAGTTGAGCCTCTGCATGCTTCAGATTGCTGAAAATGTTTCCAAAGATGTCCTTATTCCACCGTTGGATATCTCTTTTGAATGAAAACAATTTTTTATAGAAGCCATGCATGCCACCAGTAGTGGGATATGATAACCATGCCTGCTGCATATAAGATTGAAAATATGAGTGATGTAGCCAGGCGTCCAAAAACCGATATGAGCGTCTGCCAGGTGAGACACTTTGTCGACACAAGAATAATAAAGGCATGTGATCCGATGTGACCCTCGGCAAATGCGATAACTGCATATCCTCAAACACATCCTGGAAAGCAGAACTTATAAAAACCCAGTCCAATCTACGACGTATCCGGCCAAGCCCTCTGCCGGCTGCCCAAGTAAATCTGGAGCCTTGATGCGATGGCGTCATTAGGGAGCACATTCGATACAATCATTAAAGTCTTGTAATACTGCTAGAGACGGAGTTGAGCGACCGCTATGATCCTCGATGGTTCGAAAAGTATTAAAATCACCGCCCACCATCCAAAGCAATTGACATGATTCAGCAAAGTCACATAATGAGTGCCAGAGTGGACGACGCTGAAGAGGTGTGTGTTTCGCATACACAACAGATAAAACAAAGGTCCATTGCAGTGAAAGTGACTGCAAAGTCAAATGTACCACATGATCTTGATCCTGAGTAGCAAGCAAACAAAATTCAGTATCACGCCAGAAAAACCAAATACGTTCCGATTGTGAAGCATAAGACTGTGAAAAACCAAGCTGTAAAGCAAATCCATGTATGTGTGAAGGTGCATGTTTGGGTTCGATCAAAGCAAGTAAATGTAAACGATGTTCATGAATCATTTGTTTTAATCTAGGTAATGAGGCACGCATGCCTCGGATGTTCAATACTATTGCATTCATTGAGTAAGAGAGGAGGTACTTCCCTGTATGATGTGCGACGCACTGCGCGTTAAGATCGTGGATGGCGGAAGAGGGGGTAAATCTTTGCGTGTCCTTCGCTTACGGCGTGGGACAACTGGTATGAATTCAGTCTCAGCAGCATGTTCTGTTAGTGTATGTGCCCTAGGCCATGATTTGGATATTTATGTTATGTATTTATTATTAATATAAGAGGTTTTATTATCATTATTGTTGGTTAGTATGTTGCACAATTTTGATATATGTCCCTGATTCATTATTGTTATAGAGATAAAATAATTTATAATCAGTATGAGTATTGATTTGATAATCATGAGATGATTATGTGTATGGTGATACGAATCAATCTCATAGATACTTGTTAGAGAACAGTGTATTGGATAGACCCATCATGAGATTACTACATGGATTAGCGTCATAAGTAAATCTCATGATAGTCATGTTTTAATCCTTTGACTTGAGATTGTCATAGTTTCCAACATAAGGACTATTATATTTTGACATGATCAAACGTTATTCGTAACTGGATAATAATAAAGGTCATGATTGAATGTGATAGAAATTATGTAGAGGATATTGAACAATCAAGATAGAATTTGTCCCTCTCTTTTGAGAGAGATATCTTTGGGCCTCTCGATTAGTGAGACTGTGAAATGCATGGCCGTGCTCAAAAGAATTGATAGTGTGATCAATATCATTTGTTTTATCAGTCTACTTAGAGATCGAGTAATCATATGTTTGAACTATATAAGTATGACGCTGACCATGACTTATGTTCAAATTAGATATCGTGTGACAAAGAGATTAATGCATGTACTATTATTAGGCTAGTTGGACTTTACTCGTATTAATTGGGTAGTTGTAATGCCTTGCTAGAGGCCAATTACGACTTGTTGGTTTAATAGAGATTTAATCAACTGCCAATTAATATGGGCCTATCGGGTCACACACAAGAATGCGTATGGCTGAGATTAATAATACTAATAATATTAATATTGGATATTAATTATTATTATTATTATCATTATCGTTTTAATATTAATAATATTAATATTGGATATTAATTATTATTATTATTAATTTCGTTTTTTTATATATTTATATCATCGGATAATAACAGAGAATCCATATCTGATATGGATTTTGATTGGTGTTATCTAATCCTAACAGAATCCGTATTTGATGCGGATTATGATAGGTATTAACCAATCCGATCAGGAATCGGATTTTGATATCTATATATATGTACGGAGCATGGTGTATCTCGTACACCACACAACCAATAGAAAACGAAAGGGCAAGAATCGTTTTTGTGAAAACCGAATTCTTCAGCCGCGCCGTTCGAAGAGCTAGCACTCCGGGCGGAAGCGTTCGTGTGGATACCGACAGAGGGTGATCGTATTTTCGCACCTCTTCCATCTGTAGATTTTGAATCTACGGAGGTACCTTTTGATTTCTTTTGTCGAATTAAATGAACAACATGGATCCTTGGTAGGAAATCAGAGATCAAGTTTTGTTTTCCGCTGCGCGTTTTTGCAGTGATCTCGGTTGATTTCCTAACATGTTCTTCTAAACGCGATATTAATATCTCCTCATCCGGCGATGGCGGTATTAGTTGCATTCGACGTGCCACGTCCGTAGGGACATTAGGTATATCATCAACATGATCATCAATCGGCAAATCTGTATCTGATGAATGACCCGTTTCGACTGGATTTATTTCGATTGGTATATGCTGGTCCGCAGCATCATAGAATTCCTCCACAAACTGGCCAGTCGGAATATGGGTTATTGTTGTATCGGAAGGAGGTATCGCTGCCATATCCGGTTGGTCATCGTGAGCAGAATTTTCAACAAATACATCTGGGTTCGGCGGAGGAGGTGCCGGCATTTTCTTTTTGACTGGTGTCCAGCGTTGCTTTATTGAATGCGGCGGCAGTGGGGGAGGCGACGGTGGGGGGCACATTGTTGTTGTCATTAGGAGGGCATGCATTCATTGCATGACCGAGTCTGCGGCATGAAGTGCAGAATAAAGGTAGATCTTCATAGACTATCGATTGTCACCTACCCTTAGCCTGTAAATATATTTTTTGTGGCAAGTCCTGAGAAACGTCAACCTCAACACAGACACGAGCCACTGACGGTCTCAGGCCATCAGCAGTCGCAACATCCAGTTTCAATGGCGTTCCAATCGGCCGAACAATTTCAAAGAGGGCTGCACGGTGGTGTAGATGAATCGGCAAGGACGGCAGTGCAATCCAAACAGGGACAATGGGGACGTCGGCAGAAGGATCAAAATCAATTGTCCACTTGGTAATCCTCATGTGACACCCAGAGATATGCCAAGAACAACGATAGAAGCATCTTAAATAATCCGCTTCATTGCGGAAATTTAAAAGTATATGAGATTGATCAATCAGTGTAATGCGCAAATCTTGATGAAATCCAATTTTCTCAAAAACCTCACGTATAATTTTCAGAGGTGGCCGGCCATACCAGAAATTTCCAACCAAAGAATACCTGTAAGGCTCAGCGAGTGCATCGATCTCAGCGTCGAGAAAAGAAATCATGGGGATTCCTTTATACCGGAAAACCATTTTCAGCGTAATGGAAATGTTGCTTGAGGCACAAGTTCCAGTGACAACCGCAGCAAGCGTAGGTGCGGTTGTCATGATGAGTGCGATGTGGATTGAAAAAATAAGAACTTTGGATGGAAATCTATCTAGTCGGAGATGGAAAGGGCGATGTGATGAGCAATCGGGTAGAAAACTCGGAAGAAGGTGGTGCCGGCAAAGGCGGCGGCTAGCGCCGCCGGGGTGCGTTTTCGCTAGAGCGGAACATCTTTACCATATATCCACAAACACACACACACACATATATATATATATATATGTATATATATATATATATTTTTTTTTTGAAAGAAATTTTATTAATAAAGAAGCCTCACTTATGGCGGAGGAAAACCTTATTACAATGTGAAAGAAATGCGAAAACAAAAAGTGTGATGATTATCACTTTTCGACACATATATGATATGCCGTATTAAAACCTTGCCAACTAAAACCACCCTTTTGGATAAAACCTTGGCGAAGGAAAAGGCGTACATATTTATATGATTGGAGAAGTGATAGACGTTGTTGTACAATGTAACTAAAATACAATCCAAAACAACCCAAAGTAGCAGTTGCCGTAAGGAGACAGCCCCTAAGATATGGCTCGATGAAACGTTGAATCACCATCCGCGCAGCAGGCATGTTATCATCCAGGTAGTAGATAGTAGGGCCCATGCCAAAACTCCCCATCCGTGCACATGTGAAACAAAAGGCGAAGGCAATCAGATAGAGTATACATTGCAGAAAGAAAGACACCAAGAGAATGCAAAGCATACACGAGCCTGCCTGCCCTCTCAAGGGAACAGGCAGTAGCAGTAAATGAATGCCAATCCATTTGGAAGATTGTAAATGCGCAAGGAAAGCATAAACCAACAGACGAGAGAAACCAAAACATACCGAGCCTGCCTGCTCCCTCTAGGAAATAGGCAATTGCAGTAAATGAATGCCAATCTAGTTGGAAGACTATAAATGCTCAAGGAACACATAAACTAACAGACAAGAGATCCAAAGATACGGATGCACGAACTAACGATGGTAGATTATGGCGCGAGAAGTAGGAAGTCTGAGGTTCCAACATTGCGTGCTGTGCAAGATAGTGAGCCGGCATGTTTGCTTCTCTATATATATGATCGAATTCCAGTCGATGTAGGGCGAGTAGTGTGTGTAATAATCTCAGATGATAATTTCCCAAAATCGTCTGTGGTTGTCGTAAACGGGATACCAGCTGTGCACAATCTGTTTCAAGCATAATAGAACAATAGAGTGGAAGGAAATACAGTAAACCAAAAACTGCCGACTGTATTTCTGCAGCAACCGGTGTACATGGCAGCAAGCGAAAAGATATTGCGCCCACACAGATACCCGCATGATCACGCAAAATAGCCCCTCCGGCCGCATAATGCCTGCCTACCGCCGCATCGACATTAAGCTTCAACCGACTATAAGGAGGACAAAGCCACCGCACCACTTGCGGGCGTGGTGATCGAATTGTTGGAATCCATGAAGGCTGTGAAGTTATCCCTCGTGCAAGTTTTGAGCCAGAATAGTTTTACTCCATATGTCAATGTCTGAATGTATCGAAGCCCGAACGGAGTACTGCGAAAAAGTGTTTGAGGAACCATACAGTAGTGATGCATAGGTGCGCCATATATTGGATACAATAATAGCCGGAACAACAATCTTCAATACGCCCAAGAACGATGAGGAGGTGGCACGATACCACCAAGATAACAAATATGATCGAAGAGATAGTGACACGGGGACCAACAATGTAGCTCAGATGCAAAGAAAACCCAGATTGGACGTATGTTAACGCAGTAGAGAAAGACATGATCTACCAAGGCTGAAGCTAGCTTAGAAAAACGACACTGTGTGGGACGTGCTGCTAAATACTTTCCAATGTAGTCCTCAAATGGCATAGCCGAATGAAAAAGACGCCATAATAGTAATTGTGTGGCTGGAGAATGATGCTTAAACCAGATAAATTTCGCCGAAAGCAGTGTAGGATGGGATGTCCGACATATATCATAAGCATAGCGCAAGGAAAACTCTCCCGACGACGTTGGTATCCAACTAAGATGCCCTACCTAGGTGTCTGAATGAGAAACGCAGGTATCATGAATGCGATAAATAAGCTTCCATACTGGCGAGTCTGGCAACCTTGGTAAATAATCCGCACGCCACCCGTATTTTTGGTGCATATATGTACTCCAAAGAGTGTCATGCTGATGATATAACCACCAAATACGACAGTGATATGCTTTTTGTAAACTGCTGAGATCCCGAATACCCAATCCGCCTTCCGCTGTAGGCACAGAAATAGTAGACCAAGCAACCCAATGATGCCTATGCCCCCAATACAATGCTGCCATTTTCCCCTCTATAATTTTAATAACAGACTTTGGTAATCCGCCAGCTGCAAGAATATGCAACGGGAGAGCTGAAATCACAGAACGTAATAAGACAAGTCGCCCCGCTGAGGATAGTAAACGGGAGTGCCAACCATTCAAGCGGTCATCAATATGCTGCAACAGAGCAGTACAATACCTTGCGCGATTAATCCCCTTATGTAAATACGAACCAAGGGAGCGAAATGGTAGCAGTGCACTGCATGTGCAATATTGCTTCAAAAATGCGTCGCTGTTGTGTCGAAGTTGCAGCGGATGGAACAAAACTGCTCTTATGATAATTTACCTTCTGGCCCGACGTAGATTCATACAAAGATAAGAACGAGCGAAAGCACCGTAAATTACGATGCGTACCACGTAAGAAAACAAGAAGATCATCAGCATAAGCTAGATGTGTGATTGCAAAAGGTATTCTGCCCAGGCTAAATGGCTGTGGCGTGCCAGATGCAACCTTCGACTTTAAGCCTCGGCTAAATCCCTCAGATGACAGTATAAAAAGTAGAGGTGATAATGGGTCTCCCTGTTTAACACCTCGGTAAGGGCGAAATGAGCTAGATGGCTGACCATTAATCAAAACTGCTAAAGTGGTGGCCCGTAAATGATTAAGAATGATGCGAGTGAAAAAAATCTGAGAATCCAGACCGTTTCAATAGAAGATCCAAATATTCCCAACTGACTCTGTCAAAAGCCATCATCATATCCAACTTCAAACATAACTGAGGCCCACCCTTATCAAGCGTATGTATCATCTCCTAGGCCATCAAAACTTGTGTGGAAATATCATGTCCTGGCAAAAATCCTGTCTGCTCTTGTGATATTAATTTGGGAAGCAAATTGCCCAGTCGAGTGGCAATAATGCGCGTACAAATCTTACTCAAGAAATTAGTGAGGCATATAGGACGAAAATCACTAAATGTTTGAGGAGATGGCGTTTTTGGGATTAAGGTGATTAACGCACTAGCCATTACTGAGGGCTGAGGAACACCAATGAAAAATTCCTGCACTGCCTTCAACACATTTGTATGAATAATAGACCAACAAGAACGATAAAATTTACCATTGAAACCATCTGGTCCCGCTGCACTCTGAGGGTCCAGATGCCACACCGCCTCCTTGACCTCAGTTTCCATTGGTAACTGTGTGAGACTGGCATTGTCATCATCAGATATCAGACGTGGGATGTAAGCGAGAATGGCATCATGATTATGTGTCGCCTCACGAGCGAATAAAGAAGTATAGAAAGAAACTGCTTCTGCCATAATATCCTGGGGCGTTGTACATGGTACACCAGAAGAGGATCGTATTTGTTGTATCCGCAGTTGCATCCTTCGCCCTTTGAAAATAGAGTGAAAATAGTGTGTATTGGCATCCCCCTCTTTTATCCATCTTATCCGTGATTTCTTCTTCCAGTAATGTAACTCATATTTGGAAGCCTGAATATAAGCAGCTTTTGCACGCTGATATGCTGTGCGCGCCTCATCCGTTGGCGTCGCATCCCATACATGCTCAGCAGCATTTAAAGTAGCCTCGGCTTGCATGACATTGGTAAATATATTACCAAAGATTTCTTTATTCCACAGCTGAACGTCCCGTTTCAGAGAAATTAATTTGGAGTAAAAACCATACATACCTTCCGTTGTGGGATATGCTGACCAAGCATTCTGCATGTAAGAGTAGAAATCCGGATGTAATAACCAGGAATCCAGAAAACCAAAAGAGCGGCGTCCCCCGGCCAAAGGCAATCGACAAATGAATAATAAGGGAGTATGATCCGAGGAAACACGCGGAAGATGTGTTAGCTGCATGTTCTCAAACACATCTTGAAAAGAAGAATTGACAAAAAGCCAATCCAACCGTCTACGAACACGGCCTAAACCTCGGCCATCAATCCATGTAAATCTAGGTCCAGTAAAAGGTGGAGACATAAGAGAGCAAAATTCGATACAATCATTAAAATCCTGTAGTACAGATAGGGAGGGGTGTGAGCAGCCACTATGATATGCAAGAGTCCGAAATGTATTAAAATCCCCTCCTACGAGCCACGGAAACATAGAATCCCGAGAAAAGTCACATAACGACTGCCACAGAGGACGATGTAATGATGAAGTGTGTTGAGCATATATTACCGATAATACAAAAGTAAACTGTAGAGGACGAAGAGCAATGTAAAATGGACCACTTGATCCTGATCTGGCGTAGAAAGCAAATGAAACACTGAATCACGCCAAAAAAACCAAATACGTTCTGACTGCGATGCAAAATATGTGAAAAACCAAGGTCCAAACCAAATCCAGCAATGCGTGAATTAGGGTGTTTTGGTTCCAGAATAGCAAGTAAATTTAGTCGATGTTCAGGGATCAGAAGATGTAATCTAGGCAGAGAAGCACGGATGCCTCTTATATTCCATATTAATGCATTCATTGAGAAAGAATAGAGTCACTTCCCTGCAAGGCATACGAAGCATATATATGTGTGTGTGTGTGTGTATATATATACACATATATATAACTCATGCATATATATGTTTATAGTAATCCAGAATGCTCTGGCGATCGATGACGCCTCTGCGGCGATAGCCGCCGCCGCCGCTGTTCTCCCACCTGTCTAACACCACATTGCTAGTCGTTTTGCTTGCCGTTCCTGACGTCTGGAGTTTTTTTCATTTTATTCCACGGTACGCCGTATCTTTTGCAATGCATATCCAATGGCAACTGCGCCCAAGCCATCATTTGCGGCGGTGGTTTCTGGCGAAGCATCATCACAGAAAATATCCATTTCGCCAAAGACCGTTTTAAGATATAAAGGCATCCCGATGATCTCCTTCCTGGATTCCGAAATTGATGCCCTTGCTGCACCATTCAGATACTCTTTGATAGGCACATTCTGGTATGGTCGTCCCCCATTGAAAGTCATACGTGAAGTTTTTGAAAAAATAGGCTTTCACCATGATCTGCGTATCACAGTTATTGATCAAACGCATATTTTGTTGAATTTTCGAAATGAGGCGGATTACTTGCGATGTTTCTATCGTCGTTCTTGGCATATCTCATGTTGTCATATGCGAATAACGAAGTGGACTGTTAATTTTGATCCCACCGCCGATGTTCCCATTGTCCCAGTATGGATCGCCTTCCCAGGTCTTCCGATTCACCTTCATCGCAGGGAGGCTTTGTTTGAAATCGTGCGACCGATAGGGTCTCCAATAAAACTGGATGTAGCCACCACAGACGGGCTACGGCCGTCTGTTGCTCGCGTGTGTGTTGAAGTTGATGTTTCCCAGGAATTGCCACAGAAAATATATTTGCAGGCCAATAACAGATTTATTTTGCAGTTAGCTGTCTATGAAGATCTGCCCTTATTTTGCGCCTCCGGTCGTAGGTTAGGCCATACAGCGGGTTCATGCCCTCCGAAAGTTCCTATAGCTGTACCACCCCCGCTGCCGCCTTCACCACCTCGCCTGCCTGTGCAGCGATGGACACCGGTTAAAAAGAATCCGGTATCGGTACCTCCATCAGACCCTCCATTGATCGTCCCCTCCCAAGACACTTCTGAGCTGACACATGACACTCCACCAGTAGATGCGTACACTGAGGCACATGATATTCCTCTAACAGAATCTTTCACTGTGCCGCCTCCCCTAGATCAAGTCACTGACTTGAACACAGAATTATTTAGCGTGGATATAGAGCCCCCACTGCGGGATACTTCAGATCATTGTGACCTAGGCCATTCTACAGACAATGAACTTCCTGCGACTGATCAAAACTCCGAAGTGCCGAATGTCTCAGACGAAGTAATCCGGCGAATGCAGTTAATTCCCCCATCTCCGGAAGTGGATGTTTTGATCTCGCATTTACAGGAACCTACAGAGACTGCGGAATTTATACCCGTGGTTCCTCGTCGAAAGCGTCATACAAGGAAAGATCTACCGCCCTTACCGCCCTCTACTATCCTTACGCGCAGTGCATCTCACACCATCCAGGGAAGTGACACTATTTTTTCTCAATGAATTTTTTAATATAGAATATAAGAGGCATGCGTGCCTCTATGCCTCGATTACATCATTTGATACATGATCATCATTTAAATTTACTTGCTCTAATAGAACCTAAACATGCATCATCAAGTATTGCACGTTTTGCCTTGGATCTTGGTTTTTCACAGTCTTTTTCTTCTTAGTCGGAACGCATTTGGGTTTTCTGGCGTGATTCACACTTTCAATTGGTTGCAGCGCAGGATCAAGAATAAGTAGTTCACTTCACTCTGCTATATCGGCCACTTCAGTTGCATTTTGTACTATCGGTGGTCTATGGACAACACACGCCTTTCTTACGCCGTTTATTATGGCATTCATTATGTACATTCTCGGAGACATCTACTTTGCCATGGGTCGTTGGAGGTGACTTCAATACTTTTTGCACTCTTGATGACCATGATGGTCGCTCTCACCCCTCTCTCACAGTATTGCAAGATTTCAATGATTGCATTGAGTCTTGCTTCCTCATGGCGCTGCAATTTCACAGGCCGAGATTTACTTGGACTGATGGCAGGGGGCTCGCCGAGTCCGCAGGAGGCTGGATTGGTTATTTGTAAACTCTTCTTTTCAAGATGTGTTTGAAGACATGCAGCTTACACATCTACCCCGGGTTACCTCGGATCACTCACCTTTACTATTCATATGTCGGCAGCACTCGTTTGAAGGCCGTCGCCCTTTTTGCTTTCTGGATGCTTGGCTATTATATCCAGATTTTCATACTTATATAAAGAATGCATGGACATCTTATCCTACAACAAGAGGCATGTACGGATTTTATACAAAACTATTCTGTCTGAAAAAGGACATCCAGCGGTGGAATAAGGAAATTTTTTGCAGTATATTTACCAACATCATGAATGCTGAAACGAATCTCACTCGTGCTGAGGGAATCTGGGATGCCGACCCTTCAGAAGTCAATCGAATGGAGTACCACCGAGCGAAAGCTGAATATCTCCAGGCCTCTACATATGAGCTACATTTTTGGAAACAAAAAGCACGAGTTAGATGGCTTAAAGAAGGGGACGCAAACACGCGCTATTATCACTCTATTGTCAAAGGGCGTAGGATGCAACTACACATACAGCAAATCCACACAGCTACAGGGGAACAATGCACCACATCTGAGTCCATTATGGAGGAAGCAGTGACATTTTATACTTCTCTATTTGCTCGTGAGGCAACACAAAATTATGACACAATCCTTTGTCACATTCCACGGTTAGTGTCAACAGATGATAACTTCATACTCACGCAACTGCCTATGGAGGATGAGGTTAAAGCGGCAGTTTGGCATCTTGACCCTCAGAGTGCAGCAGGACCAGATGGTTTCAATGGTAAGCTTTATCATTCTTGCTGGTCAATCATACATGCGGATGTACTTAAAGCAGTGCATGAATTCTTCCTGGGCATTCCCCAGCCTTCTGTGATCGCTAGTGCCTTAATCACCTTGATTCCCAAAAAGCCGTCCCCCACAACATTAAGTGATTTTCGGCCTATATGTTTAACTAACTTTCTGAGTAAAGTATGTACATGAATCATTGCCTCTCCCATGAATACACTGCTTTCCACATTAATATCACCAGAGCAGACGGGCTTCTTGCCAGGCTCGGATATTTCCATGCAGGTGTTATTGGCACGGGAAATGATACATATGCTAGATAAGGGAGGATCTCAGCCGTGTTTGAAACTAGATATGATGAAGGCCTTTGATAGAGTCAGTTGGGAATATCTGGAACACCTCCTGCGTACCTTCGGCTTCTCTGACTTCTTCATTCGAATTATCCTGAATCACTTACGTGCCACTACTTTATCAGTCTTGATTATGGACAACCGTCTGCCTCATTTCGGTCGTATAGAGGGGTCAAGCAAGGCGACCCTTTGTCCCCTTTTCTATTTATTCTATCTTCAGAGGGTTTCAGCAGAGGATTGAAATCTTTAGTTGCCTCCGGAGCAATCCAGCCCTTCCGCCTCGGTAGAGTTCCTTTTACTGTCACACACTTGGCTTATGTGGATGATCTTTTGGTCTTTTTACGGGGCACGCAGAGAAATCTACGACATTTTCATGCATTCTTAACACAATATGAGGCCGCCTCTGGTCAGAAAGTAAACTTTCATAAGAGCAGTTTTGTTCCATCTGCCGGCACATCCCTTCATCAACGACGAGGTTTCGCGACTACACTAAATATGCGCTATGCTAGTTTACCCTTTCGATATCTTGGTTCTCATTTGCATAAGGGTATCACCGTTCAAGATATTGCGCCCCATTACTGCAGCATATAGATGACCGGCTTCAGGGTTGGCATTCTTGGTTACTCTCTTCCGCAGGCCGTCTTGTCTTACTTTGTTCAGTAATTTCAGCACTGCCATTACATATCCTAGCGGCTGGGACATTGCCTAAGTCAGTGATCAAAATAATAGAGAGGAAGATGGCAGCGTTTTATTGGGGACGCCGGCATCATTGGGTTGCATGGCGTAATATTACCAAGCCACGTGAAGAGGGAGGTTTGGGCGTTCGGGATCTCAGCAAACTACAACAAGCTTATCATTGTCGCATATGGTGGACATATCAGCACCATTCTACCCTTTGGAGCAAGTATATGCACGTCAAATATGGTACCCGTGGAGACTATTTTCCTCGCTTGCCCGACTCGCCCGTTTGGAAGCTTATTTGTAGAATTCATCCTATCTACCTTGCACAGACAGAAGGTCAAGGCGTCCATCTCCGCTGGATTCCCACGTCCTCAGGAGAGTTCTCTTTGCATTCGGCTTATGATGTCTGCCGAATATCCAGTCCTATACTGCTCTCGGTGAAATTTATCTGGTACAAACATCATTCACCTGTCACTCAAATTTTTCTGTGGCGCATTTTTCACTCAGCTCTACCTTTTGAGGATTACATTGGAAGGTATAATCCTTCACGTCCACCGCAATGTCCTTTCTGTAAGGATGCATCGGCCACAGTGGATCACATCTTCATATACTGCACGTGTGCTCGTCCGCTTTGGCATTACTTTGCTTGTGAATTGCATTGTCCCCCACCATCATCGCTGCATCTTCGCCAATATCTTCTATCATGGTGGTACCATTCAACTTTCTCATCACTTTTTGGGGTCTTAAAAGTCGTCATCCCGCTATTATTGTGTACAATGTATGGCGCGCTTATGCATCTTTAATCTATGGTGACACACACACTTTCACTGTCATATCCCTTCGGGCCTCTGTCAACTACGACATTATTCTGTGGAGCGAAGTAATTGCCGGATCAAAGCTTGCGGCTGGGCCTATGCCACAACTTCCTTGGTTTCCCACACTTCAGCTGCCGCGCCCTCAATTGGTTCGTTGGCGTACTCCGCCTTCAGGTAGATTAAGTTAAATATAAATGCAGCGGTAGGCAGACATTATAGTGCAGGGGGTGCTATTTTGCGTGATCACGTTGGTTCCTGTGTGGGGGCAATCTCCTTCCGACTTCTTCCAAGTACACCGCTAAACGCAGAGATACAGGCCGCGGTATTTGCTTTATTATATTTTCTTCCACTGTATCGCTCGATTATTCTGGAATCAGATTGTGCTCAGATGATATCCCGCTTATCGCGCCCACAAATGGTTCATGGGAATTACTATCTTCGGTTGCTGCATACATTAACACATCTTCATCGACTAGACTTTCTGCACATTTACAGGGAGGCAAATATGGCTGCTCACTACCTTGCTCAACATGCAATGTTGAATCCTCAAACGCAATCCTACACTTCTCACACTCTTCATCCATTAGTGCGTGGTTCTATCTCTTTAGATCTCTCCTCAGCCCGCTTGCGTGTCCCTTAACTTTTTTATGTCTTCCAGATGGATTGGCTTTCATCTCATGATTCTGCCTGTACCCTGAAGGGTGCAGGCAGACTCGGTATGATCTGCACTCCCTTGCTCTTATGGATTTCGCTTTGCTCTGTATCCTCTTTAACTGTTGTCTTTTCCTTCATGTGCGTATGGCTTGGATTTTTGATCATGGTGGCCTCTATATGTGCTGCGGATGAGGCATTCCATCTTCCCCGACTCAAACAATCGTCCTCGACAATGGCAACCCTGTTGGCGAATCATGCATGGTGTCTTTCTATGACTTGTCATCAAACTCATTCTTCTCAGATGTATTGCATTACATTTCTACACTCCAGTTATATAAATATGTACGCTTTTTTCCTTCGCCAAGGTTTTATCCACAAGGGTGGTTTTACTTGGCAAGGTTTTAATGCGGCATATCATATATGACTAGAGACTGCAAATCATCATTTCATTGTACTCGTTCTTTACTTACACTGACTTTTTGATGTACTATGGTTTTTCTCCGCCACAAGTGAGGCTTTACCATTAATAAAATCTTTTCATACAAAAATATATATATATATATATAACTCATGCTTTAAATCATGAAAATACATCCTCTTTTTCTCACACTAAGCCTCGGCCAAGGCTGCCCCAAAACAGCTCACTTTTCCTTCATTTTTCTCCTTTAATATTTCCTTAAGATCCTACACTTAGCTAAAATACCCAAAAGCCCTAATTTCATGTTACTTTACACATTTTTTCATATTCTATACTAATATATATAAAGTAATCATATTTTCTATTGTACTTTATTTTATACATATTTATATTCGTAAACTTGTCCAAAGCTATTTATTTCACACTTATTATATGTATAGTCCAAATATTTTTTATGAAAGGAGCCCATTGTCTCCTGCTTTTATTAGAATGCCCTTACTTATGGCGGAGGAAAACCGGTAAAACACAGAAGTTCAAAGAACAAAAGAATACAACAGCTTAAAGGTCTAAAAATTGGGATCGCTAAATTTCTAGCAGGATGAAGGAAGTGCCACCTGAAAGGGATATGATATGCACCCTTGTGGATAAAATCTTGCACGAAGGAAAAAGAGTACATATTTATCCTAGTCATGATACCAAATATATCATGAAGGATGTCGCATGAAATTTGATGTAATTGGTCGTCCGTGCAAATGCCACCGTGCATATCCTCGATCATACATGCAAAAAACAAGTAAATTGTAAGTAACAGCCAATATGTAATGCGAACCATGTGAAATATCGAAATCCAAATCATACCTAGCCTGCCTGCATCTGGAAGAATGCAGGCAACAATCAAATGTAGATGCCAATCCATGTGGAAGACAGAGACGTCAAACATGTCGAAAATGGCTAGTGGTGAAAGCTAGTGAAATGCAGCTGCGTACAATAGATGGCAATGACATCGATGTAAAATGACGGGTGCATTGACCAGGCCATGATGTGCTAAATAGTGAGCTGCTAAATTAGTCTCTCGGTATGTATGCTGAACGGGCGTTGCAGTATGTCTGACCAGTAGATATAGCTGCCGCAAATGATATGTGTGTGGTATTGGGGCCGAATCTGTAAGTGATAATACAGGTGCCTGACAATCCGTTTCAAGTATAATATGCGGATAAGATGGTAAGTAACATAGAAGGGCCAAAAATGCCGCCTGCGACTCTGCGACAAATGGAGCAGATAAAGGTAGATGAAAGGAGATTGCCCTTATGCATGCGCCTGAGAAATCCAGTAGAATTGCACCACCCGCAGCAAAGTGTCTGCCACTGCTGCATCCGTGTTTAGTTTTAATCGTCTAGTTGGTGGGGACAGCCATCGGACGACTTGCATCCGGCGTGTACGCAATGAAGGGAGAAGTCCCAGACAATGCAGTGATGAAGATCCTATTGCCAACTTCGTGCCATCAAGGGTTTTTCTCCAAAGGTAAATGTCCGACCGAATTGCAGACGTGAGAGAGGTCATTCGCCAACCATCATCATTACCGTAAATTATAGATGTATAGGATCGCCAAATGTTAAAAAATGATTCCTGGGACGATTATTCTTAAAAGCCCCTTCACCGAATGCGATGTAGAGTTAAGCCACCATGACATTAAACGCTACCACAATGGTGTGAATGATGGAAATGGTCCATCTAAACAAGAGGAATAATGTACCCAAATAGGATGAATATGCAGGCAGTGCAAAAACAAAGGGATACTATGGCCGAAGAATTCTTGCAAAAGGGACAAATGGTCGGCCTTATCTGGAGGAAGCTACACAAAAAATATCCTAATGGCAGAGCCCGATGTGATAATCGCAAGAGGAAATTACTTATTGCTGGCCGCTGTCTCTTATGCCATATAAACTGAGTTGAAAAAGATGTAGGGCGAGATTCCCGATAGTGATCAAATGCTGATCGCAAAGAGAAAATACCAGACGGAGTATGCTGCCAGATAAGTATATCGCCAGAAACGTGAGTAAACTCGACATATCAACTTCCAAGTTGGTGAATCATATAGCCGTGGCAGATAATCACCTTTTGCACCATATTTTGCCATCATATATCTACTCCACAGTGTTGTGTTTTGATGATAATGCCACCAAATTCGGCAGCAATACGCCTCCTGCAGGGTATGCAAATTTTGGATTCCCAATCCACCTTCTTCCTTGGGCACCTGAATTTGAGACCAAGCAACCCAATGTCTCTTGGGTCCCCAATAAAACTTAGCCATCTTCCATTTAATAATATTCAAAACCGAAGTGGGTATCCTACCTGCCGCCATGACGTGTAATGGTAATGATGCCAAGACATATCGCAACAAAACTAATCTGCCTGCTTGTGATAGTGACTTGTTTTGCCGGCCTTGAAGCCGTGTGTCGACATGCTGCAACAATGTAGTACAATGGTGAGCACGAGTGATTCCTTTATGCAAAAATGAACCCAAATAGCGAAACGGCAAAGATGTGGTTTGCATCTCAAGGATAGCTACAAATCGCTGACTTTCGGCTATGGGATGTATGCGAGGATACTATAAAGTGGTTCTTCTGTAGATTAACATTATGGCCTGATGCCATCTCATAACCAGTCAAGAACTTCTTAAAAGCTTGTAGGTTTTGAACATCTCCACGTAAGAACACCAATAAGTCATCTGCGTATGCCAGATGTGTAATGTGAAAAGGTATCCTTCCCAATTGAAATGGGCTTATAAGGCCTGCTGCAGTCTGAGCTTTTAAACCCTGACTAAAGCCCTCTGAAGCCAGTATGAAAAGCAACAGCGATAAGGGATCGCCTTGTTTAACCCCTCGTGTGGGACGGAAGAATTCACATGGGACACCATTAATCAACACCGAAAATTTTGTATTACACAAATGATTGAGGATCAAGTGAATGGAAAATGCAGAAAAGCCAAAGGGTGCCAATAATAATTCCAAATACTCCAAACTTACTCGATCAAAGGATTTCATCATGTCCAGTTTGAGACATAAATGGTCGCCTGATCCTCCACGGTCTAGCATATGTATCATTTCCTGTGCGAGTAGAACTTGTGAGGAAATGTCATACCCTTTAAGAAATCTTGTCTCCTCCGATGAAATCAGCTTAGGAAGCAAAAGAGTTAGACGTCTAGCAATGATGCGAGTACATAATTTGCTCGTAAAATTGGCTAAACATATAGGTCAGTAATCACCAAAGGTGCAGGGGTCATCACATTTAGGAAACATAATAATCAATGAACTGGCCATGACTGCTGGCTTTGGAATGCCCAAGAAAAATTCCTGAACTGCCTTTATCACATCAAGATGAATGATATCCCAACATGATCATCAGGTCGATTTCACATATCTATATATATTTATCTTTTTTCTTTTGAATATCTTACTTCTTTATTCTATATTTGCATATTTCTTCCATCTTTATATTTTTAGTTGAAAGAGGGGAAGTACCTGTAGGACCTGTAAGGCACCACTAGAAGGGGGGTTGAATAGAGGGTGCGGAAAATTTGGTTTTTAAAATGTTTTGACTCAAAAACCCAACTTGTGAAAACAGTTCATGTTTTCAGATCCTGTTTTGAAACGTTTGAGAAACTAGGTTACAGACATTCAAAAATTTTGAAATTTGGAGAGATTCTAATCACAGATATTCTGAGTATCTCCTAAAAATTACATATCAAAACTCAACCTCTAACCCCTTAAAAATTTGTTTGTGCGCAGATTGCGCAAATCTGCCAGAAACAGTAATCTGATTTAAAAAATTTATTCTAATTAATCCGCAACTCCAAATGGTCTGAAACTTTAATGACAAAACCCTTACTATCTTTGTTTAAATAATTTGAAACAGTTTTGAAAAATTCCTTTGAGAAGTATGTCAAATACGTCCAAGTTCTCAACCTTTGCAAGTCTGAAAATCAGATTGCATTAGTCTCAGAACTATTAACGTTTGAATGACTTATAATTATCCAAATGGGTTGAAACTTGCGCCAAGTGAAACTTAAGAGGTGTGGCTATCTTTCTGTAAAATTTACAATTTTTGAAATTCGTTTACTATTTTTAAGATTACGACGAATGGATGCAAAATGAAGGAAACTGAAAGTACTGTACAGTAAAGTAAAGAACACAAGGAATTTTATACTGGTTCGGTTCAATCAACCTACTCCAGTCTTCGAAGAAACCTTCCTCTGTTATCACTAAACAAAATAACACCTTACCACAAGGGTTTCTGGAGTTACACACCAACTCCAACCCTTTACACAAACATTGCAAGCAATCACACCTTTCACGAACACCACTACCGAACAGATAAAGGATTGATCACACCTTGATCAACCTTTTACAACAATGAGTGTGTATGGTGGTCTATACAAAGCCTATTCAATATATTTGAATATAAGAATAATAGGCTTGAGAGAGAAGAAGAAGAAAAAAAGATAGAAGAAGAAAGCAGAAGACACTTTTTGCGCTTGAGAGAATATGAGAATTGTCTTGCTTTTGTTTGGCTCTCTTCTCTTCTTTTTATCACGATATGGCGCCCCCCGGGATTTTCTTCACCTTGAGAATTCTCTTTTAAGTCCTTGGAAGAATTCCTTGTGTAAATGTGAAACTACCTTGCACAACTTGATTGGATGATTGTCTTGGCCTTGCTTACTTGGCACTCCTTGATAAGATGAGATTTGTCATCACTTAATGACTGTACAAATCTGAGAATAACATTCAAAACATGTGCCAAAATAGTCGTAAAAACATTTCCAAATAACATACAACCAATCCCAACTAATTTGGGAAGAAAATTGTGTTAGGAAATCAACCGAGATCACTGCAAAAACGCGCAGCGGAAAACAAAAATTGATCTCTGATTTCCTACCAAGGATCCATGTTGTTCGTTTAATTCGACAAAAAAAAAACAAAAAGTACCTCCGTAGATTCGAAATCTGCAGATGGAAGAGGTGCGAAAATACGATCACCCTCTGTCGGTATCCACACGAACGCTTCCGCCCGGAGTGCTAGCTCTTCAAACGGCGTGGCTGAAGAATTCGGTTTTCACAAAAACGATTCTTGCCCTTTCGTTTTTTTACTGGTTGTGTGGTGTACGAGATACACCATGCTCCGTACATATATATAGATATCAAATCCGATTCCTGATCGGATTGGTTAATACCTATCATAATCCGCATCAAATACGGATTCTGTTAGGATTAGATAACACCAATCAAAATCCATATCAGATATGGATTCTCTGTTATTATCCGATGATATAAATATATACAAAAACGAAATTAATAATAATAATAATAATAATTAATATCCAATATTAATATTATTAATATTAAAACGATAATGATAATAATAATAATTAATATCCAATATTAATATTATTAATATTATTAATCTCAGCCATACGCATTCTTGTGTGTGACCCGATAGGCCCATATTAATTGGCAGTTGATCAAATCTCTATTAAACCAACAAGTCGTAATTGGCCTCTAGCAAGGCATTACAACTACCCAATTAATACGAGTAAAGTCCAACTAGCCTAATAATAATACACGCATTAATCCTTTTGTCACACGATATCTAGTTTGAACATAAGTCATGGTCAGCGTCATACTTATATAGTTCAAACATATGTTTACTCGATCTCTAAGTAGACTGATAAAACAAATGATATTGATCACACTATCAATTCATTTGAGCACGGCCATGCATTTCACAGTCTCACTAATCGAGGGGCCCAAAGATATCTCTCTCAAAAGAGAGGGACAAATTCTATCTTGATTGTTCAATATCCTCTACATAATTTCTATCACATTCAATCATGACCTTTATTATTATCCAGTTACGGATAACATTTGATCATGTCAAAATATAATAGTCCTTATGTTGGAAACTATGACAATCTCAAGTCAAAGGATTAAAACATGACTATCATGAGATTTAATTATGACGCTAATCCATGTAGCAATCTCATGATGGGTCTATCCAATACACTGTTCTCTAACAAGTATCTATGAGATTGATTCGTATCACCATACACATAATCATCTCATGATTATCAAATCAATACTCATACTGATTATAAATTATTTTATCTCCATAACAATAATGAATCAGGGACATATATCAAAATTGTGTAACATACTAACCAACAATAATGATAATGAAACCTCTTTTATTAATAATAAATGCATAACATAAATATCCAAATCATGGCCTAGGGCACATACACTAACAATCTCCCACTTGCACTAGGCCTACAAATATTTGAGACCCATAGATCTAGTATGCTGATCATGCTTGACCCGTGAGAGAGGCTTAGTCAATGGATCCGCTATGTTATCGTTTGTGTCAACTTTGCATATCTTAACATCTCCTCTATCGATGATGTCTCGAATGAGATGGTAGCGTCTGAGTATATGTTTAGATCTCTGATGAGACCTAGGCTCTTTTGCTTGTGCTATGGCACCATTGTTGTCACAATAAATGTCCACAGGATTTGCAATGCTAGGTACCACTCCTAGCTCAGTGATGAACTTCTTCAACCAAACTGCTTCTTTAGCTGCATCTGATGCTGCTATATACTCAGCCTCTGTTGTAGAATCAGCCACAGTTCTTTGTTTTGAACTCTTCCAACTAACAGCTCCACCATTCAATGTGAATACAAAATCGGACTGCGATCTGAAATCATCTATGTCGGTTTGGAAGCTAGCATCTGTGTAACCATTTACAACTAACTCGTCATCCAAACCTCCATAAACCAAGAATACTTCTTTAGTCCTTCTGAGGTACTTAAGAATATTCTTGACAGCTGTCCAGTGACCTTCACCGGGGTCAGCTTGATATCTACTGGTTGTGCTCAATGGATATGAGACATCTGGTCTAGTACATAACATGGCATACATGATCGATCCTATAGCAGAAGCATAAGGAATTTTATTCATTCGATCTCGCTCATCAGATGTCTGAGGACATTGATTCTTGCTAAGATGAATGCCATGAGACATAGGCAAGAATCCTTTCTTGGACTCTTGCATGTTGAACCTCTTCAACATTTTATCTATGTATGTACTCTGACTCAAGCCTATTATCCTTTTAGATCTATCTCTATAGATCTTGATACCAAGGATATAGGTAGCCTCGCCCAAGTCCTTCATTGAAAATGAATTCCCTAACCAAGCCTTAACCTTTTGCAAGGTAGGGATATCATTTCCAATAAGCAATATGTCATCCACATATAGGACCAGAAACACTACTGCACTCCCACTGACCATCTTGTAAACACAAGGCTCATCTTCATTCTTGATGAAACCAAAGTTCTTAACTGTTTCATCAAAACGAAGATTCCAGCTTCGAGATGCTTGCTTCAATCCATAGATGGACCTTTGAAGCTTGCAAACCTTCTTTGAATTCTCAGGATTTACAAAACCCTCAGGTTGTGTCATGTACACATCCTCGAGTAAATTTCCATTAAGGAAAGCAGTTTTGACATCCATTTGCCATATCTCATAATCATAGTATGCTGCAATTGCAAGGAGAATTCGAATAGACTTAAGCATAGCTACTGGTGAAAAGGTTTCATCATAGTCTATACCATGAGTTTGCTTGAAACCTTTAGCCACAAGCCTTTCTTTGTAGGTTTGCACATTTCCATCCATGTCAGTTTTTTTCTTGAAAACCCATTTGCAACCAATAGTCTTAATACCCTCTGGAGGATCAATTAAAGACCAAACTTGGTTATCAAACATGGATTGCATCTCAGAATTCATGGCTCCAAGCCATTTATCTGAATCTGGACCTGACACAGCTTCCTGATAGGTAGTAGGCTCATCTTGATCTATGAGCATAACTTGACTATCATCAGTCACAAGAAATCCGTATCTCTCTGGCTGACGATGTATCCTATCAGATCTGCGTTGGACTTGTGTTACATTTTCAGGCTCCACAACTGTTTGTGGTTCTGAAATCGTCTCTAAAGACGGTTCAACGATATCTTGTGGAACTTGAGTTTCCTCAAGTTGTACTATACTCCCACTTGTTCTCTTGGAGAGGAACTCCTTTTCCAAAAAGACTCCATTTCGAACAACAAACACTTTGTTCTCTGAGGGAATATAGAAATAGTACCCTTTAGTTTCTTTAGGATACCCCACAAAAATACATTTGATAGATTTTGGAGCTAGCTTATCTGACATTAATCTTTTCACATAAGCTTCACAACCCCAAATCTTAAGAAAAGACAAACTGGGTCTCTTACCAGTCCACATCTCATATGGTGTCTTTTCAACCGCTTTAGATGGTACACGGTTCAAAATGAATGCAGCTGTCTCCAAGGCATAACCCCAAAAGGATAAAGGAAGATCTACTTGACCCATCATAGATCGAACCATATCCAATAAAGTCCGATTTCTCCTTTCAGAAACACCATTCCATTGTGGAGTTCCTGGAGGAGTCAACTGTGAAACGATTCCACAATTTCTTAGATGTTGGTCAAATTCTTGGCTCAAATATTCACCACCTCGATCTGATCGAAGGGTTTTAATTGTCTTACCAAGTTGATTTTGTACTTCATTTTGAAAAGTTCTAAACATTTCAAAAGACTCATGTTTATGTTTCATTAAGTAGACATAGCCATACCTACTGAAATCATCAGTAAACGTAATGAAATACTGAAATCCTCCCCTGTTACTAATGCTGATTGGGCCGCATACATCTGTATGTACCAAGCCCAACAAGTTATTAGCCCTTTCACTATGTCCAGTAAAAGGAGTCTTTGTCATCTTTCCAAGCAAACAAGACTCGTAATTTTCAAATGATTCAAAATCAAATGAATCTAATAATCCATCTTGATGGAGTTTAGATACGCGCTTCTCATTTATATGGCTAAGGCGACAATGCCATAAATATGAAGGGTTTAGTTCATTTGGCTTAGTTCTCTTTGAAGATATGTTATAAATATTACCGTCATTGGAATCATCAAGGTTAAGGACATAAATGCCATTATAACTACTTGCAATACAATAAAGCAAGTCATTTTTATCAAAAATAGAACACTTCTTATTTTTAATTAAAAATGAATAACCTTCATCATCCAAAACAGACACTGAAATAAGATTCCTACTCATAGTAGGAACATAAAAGCAATTGTTTAAAACTAACAAAAGCCCATTGGGCAAGACAAGCTCATAGGTCCCTACAGCTATAGCAGCAACTCTTGCTCTATTGCCAACACGTAGGTCCACCTCGCCCTTCTTCAGCATCCTACTCCTTTTGAGCCCCTGCATATTTGTACAAATATGGGATCCACATCCAGTATCTAATACCCAGGAAGAAGAAGTAGATAAATTAATTTCTATAACATAAATACCTGAAGATGTAGTCGTACTACCCTTCAGCTTCTTTAACTCTTCCAAATAAACATCACAATTTCTTTTCCAATGCCCAGGCTTGTTGCAATGGAAACAAGTTCCTTCCTTAGGAACCTTTGCCTTGGGACCAGGTTTCGGGTTAGCTTGACCCTTTGCCCCTTTTGCACCCTTTGTACTTTTAGCCTTACCCTTGCCTTTAGCTTTCCTTTTCATTAGCTTAGTATTGACACTCAATACATGGGTAGGCTTCTTGATATTCCCCTCAGCAGTTTTGAGCATACCATGTAGCTCAGGAATGGACTTTGCCATATTATTCATATTGTAGTTCATGACGAACTGAGAAAAACTGCTAGGCAAAGAGTGTAGGATCAAATCCGTAGCGAGTTCCAAACTCAGGGGATATCCGAGTCTTGCAAGGTGATCTATATAGCCTTTCATCTTTAAAACATGAGCGCTAACAGATTCACCTTCAGACATCTTACAGTCAAAAAGTGCAACGGCGGTGTCGAACCTATCCTGCCTAGCCTGTTGTTGGAAAGCTTATTTGAGATGCACACTCATCTCATAAGCTTCTAAGTGTTCCAGGTCTTTCTGAAGTCCTGAACACATAGTTGCCAACATAAGACATCCTATGTCGTTTGAATCTTCCACATGCTTCTTATACTTGTTCTTAACAGCAGCAGAAGCATCAGCAGGAGGGGGTTCAGGGACAGGGTCATCGAGCACGTAGGACTTCTTTTCTTGTTTGAGAACAATTCTCAAGTTTCGAAACCAGTCAACAAAATTAGTCCCACATTCTTTTAGTTTTTCCTTCTCAAGGATAGATCGCAGCGATAAGGTGGAATTGTTATTAGCAACCATTTATGATCTACAAAACATGCAAAGTAACAATTTATTAATAATGAGGTTAAAATTTGTAAAACTCTCACTAAAACATAACCCTCAAAAGAAATATTTTAGTGAGCTAAGATCCATATTTGACTTAATTCTAAACTCAGCTTTGGCATGACGCTTAAAATTAAGTTATTTAGGTAGGTAACATCTTTACCAATTACATCTCATGTAACTCTTAGAATTTATGGAATAATGACATCATATATCATTGTATGTTAGATTCCATCTAATGCCTTGAGCCCAAAACCGTTTTGATAGCCCAATTAAGTCTAACCAATTTTAAACATATGAGTAGCACTATTACTCATCCTACGTAGCTAGGAATGTTTAAAGCACATTGCTTTGGCAATACCTACTTTAAACAATCCCAGTTTTAATAGGTGTTTAAGACATGGATGGCATCAAGACTTAAATTATTAATGAGGGTTCAACTTAGTTTATGTCTTGCATTGCATATCATTATATCGTAGCATCCTATATGCATATATAATATATCATCCACGCATCTCATACAAAATGATAAATATGTAAACGTGACATAGCATGGCCAAACTAAATATGATCTTCATGAGACCAAATGAAGATCATAAAGGAAACCCTATGTGAAAGACTTCCTATTACAACATTTGCAATGATACATATCTTCTTGTCTTGAGATCGTGCCTCCATCTCTATGGAATCCACTCGTCCTTGGTATATGTCGCCATCACCACTTTTGTAGCTTGATTCTTCATTTATTACAATAATAAAGAAAAACCCTAACTAATTGTATAATAAAATACGATAAAAACTACAGCGGCACGCAGGCCATAATAACCCAAAACAGAAATATGACTAAGTCAATCACATAGGTCCTGAGGCCATGCTATGCACCATGCAAAGACATCAACAATTATAATATATTTTACACAAACATATTATAACAAATAAATATATATTGACATTCTTAATGTCACGGTAATGAACTATAGGGCGTACGCATACGGCGGGGTCCGAGGGGCAGAGCCCCAGGCGAGGTCGAGGGGCAGCGCCCCTCGAAGCCAAACAAAAAGTATCAATCGCATTGATAATTTTCTTTTCGAAACCCTAACACAGACGCGTCAATCATATTAACGATCTTACTGTTTTGATTACGTGTAAGGCCTTATAGAAGCATCGATCGAATCGATGGCTGTTATTCGCATACCTTAAAACAGAATATCAATCAAATCGATAATCTTCATCCGAAACCAGAAATCAGAATCATCATCGAATTGATAATCTGTCTTTCGAAACACGAAAAAAGAACCATCAATCGGTTGTTCATATCGATATAAACATAATCGTTTTTGATCATCTCATGAAAAACGAAAACTTTATATCACATATAACAATCCTGAATTTTAACATCTGATGAAACCGAATAGAAAAAACCGATTCGCTCTCACCAGATGAGATTCGAATAAGGTTTTACACATATCGTGTGATTATATCTAATATAAACAAAATCGGTTTTGATCATCACATGACAAACGATTACCGCCGTATACTGATCATCTCATGAAAACGAATTGAAAAACACCATTCTTTTCTCATCATATGAAATCCGAATTACTGTTTTATACATATCATGCCATACGAAAAACAGTAAACTCATAAGCATCGATTTAAACGAGACAACAAGTGTCTCTGATACCACTGTTAGGAAATCAACCGAGATCACTGCAAAAACACGCAGCGGAAAACAAAAATTGATCTCTGATTTCCTACCAAGGATCCATGTTGTTCGTTTAATTCGACAAAAACAAAAACAAAAAGTACCTCCGTAGATTCGAAATCTGCAGATGGAAGAGGTGCGAAAATACGATCACCCTCTGTCGGTATCCACACAAACGCTTCCGCCCGGAGTGCTAGCTCTTCAAACGGCATGGCTGAAGAATTCGGTTTTCACAAAAACGATTCTTGCCCTTTCGTTTTTTTACTGGTTGTGTGGTGTACGAGATACACCATGCTCCGTACATATATATAGATATCAAATCCGATTCCTGATCGGATTGGTTAATACCTATCATAATCCGCATCAAATACGGATTCTGTTAGGATTAGATAACACCAATCAAAATCCATATCAGATATGGATTCTCTGTTATTATCCGATGATATAAATATATACAAAAACGAAATTAATAATAATAATAATTAATATCCAATATTAATATTATTAATATTAAAACGATAATGATAATAATAATAATAATTAATATCCAATATTAATATTATTAATATTATTAATCTCAGCCATACGCATTCTTGTGTGTGACCCGATAGGCCCATATTAATTGGCAGTTGATCAAATCTCTATTAAACCAACAAGTCGTAATTGGCCTCTAGCAAGGCATTACAACTACCCAATTAATACGAGTAAAGTCCAACTAGCCTAATAATAGTACACGCATTAATCCTTTTGTCACACGATATCTAGTTTGAACATAAGTCATGGTCAGCGTCATACTTATATAGTTCAAACATATGTTTACTCGATCTCTAAGTAGACTGATAAAACAAATGATATTGATCACACTATCAATTCATTTGAGCACGGCCATGCATTTCACAGTCTCACTAATCGAGGGGCCCAAAGATATCTCTCAAGTCAAAGGATTAAAACATGACTATCATGAGATTTACTTATGACGCTAATCCATGTAGCAATCTCATGATGGGTCTATCCAATACACTGTTCTCTAACAAGTATCTATGAGATTGATTCGTATCACCATACACATAATCATCTCATGATTATCAAATCAATACTCATACTGATTATAAATTATTTTATCTCCATAACAATAATGAATCAGGGACATATATCAAAATTGTGTAACATACTAACCAACAATAATGATAATGAAACCTCTTTTATTAATAATAAATGCATAACATAAATATCCAAATCATGGCCTAGGGCACATACACTAACAAATTGATCTCCATTAAGTAACAAAAATCGCCCTCACTTGTCACATGATGAAATTTTCAGCATGTGTTGTATTCTCCAAGTTTTGAAATGTTACCATATTACTACACATCAATCCCTTGAATATTGAGAAGCAAATTGATCACCATTAAGCCATAGAAATCGCCCACCTTGATTCACACATGCTGAATTTTCAGCATGTGTTACATTTACTACAAAGTTTGAAATGTTACCTTGTGTAGCTTCCTCCATTATGTCAGTAACCTTGTGTAGCACACTCTTCACAATCAAGATACCAACTAAGCTCCACATAAGCCTCTCCAAGCTGCAGTAGGCGTGCATAATGACTTCAGATTGTGCTGAATTTCACTTTCGTAAACTTTGTAAAATAGTGCACAATAATTATACACCTATGGTACATTCCAATCAGCCCTAATTTGAATATTCTATTACACTTTAATATGTCTTGAATATGTATAAAGTTTCTAGATACATGTTACATCTCATGCCAAAGACGATTCATGTGTTGTGTTCGTAGAAAACCGAATTTTCGACTTTTGTCGATTATGTGATTTTTCTCCGATTAAATTCAAAAATTTTGCACATGTTATATATATATTATGTCAGACATAATATACATAAAATAATTTGAATATTAAGCTCGTAATGTCTGAGACAAATGGCGCCACATTTGACATAAAAGAATGAAATTGAAATCTCCACAATTTGGCCTTAATTGGGGGTGATTTGTGGGTGCCAACATGGAATAATTTTATGGCTGAATTGAACATGTGAGCCACAAAATTTGTAGCCACTTTTGAAGTATATGGGCTTGCCATCTATATATGGCAAGTACGTGACACGTTAGCTAAGTTTCAGTGGTCACCCGATATGACAATTTTTATTTATAACCTTGAAACGTGTCGTAATAATTTTGTCATCACCATGACTTATATCATATGATATAAGATCTGAATGTACTCATAAATATGAGGTGAGTATAGTGGTGTGACGTTGACGTACGTTCGTAATATATGTAACGTGTCGGTAGTACGTCGGGATATATATGTATGTGCCTTTTTATAAAAAATCTGAATATATATATAAAACGTGTGGACTATAAGGAGAGGAGACTTTCCGTTTCCATGTTTGTTGCCATCACGCCTTTTTCAAATATATCTCCATTTAATGAACTACTTAGTTCATTTAACTAAGTACTTCACTTAATGAACTACTTTAGTTCATTAATGGTGGCACCTGAAAATAGTTTAAGCACAACAAATGTTTGCCATTTGATGTAAGCTTTAAATCTTCATGGTTTGTTAGTACGGCAACATTATATATAAAGTATATAAGTCAAGTTTATCACAAACACGTGTCAAGTAATAAATTGTGTCATGCATTTCTTTAACATACGTTCTTTAAATCATGCATTTTGTGAATCACTCAAACCCTTTTTCTCAACAATCTCCCCCTTTTGATGATTTAAAAAATAACCTTAGTACATGATTTAAATTTTAATCGCTCCCCCTCCAATCGTGCACAAATTTAAATTTCGAATTTGAATTTTCTCCCCCCTTGATTTTTGCAATCAATCACTCTCTCCCCCTTAAACCATGCACTTTCTCTCTCCCTTTATTTTGGAAATAAAATCAAAAGTTCATGTAAGAAATAAATAGAAATTAGTATAAAAATCATGCATTTCAAGTGTATTGTACAATAATGCGTTTTAAGGGTTATTTACTCAACCCTTTGCAAATGTCCCTTTTGGTACCCAAATTTGGGTGACCTTTCCAGGTCTTCCAAAATGTAAGAAAAGAGATAAAGAATCAATGTAATAAATGTTCAGTACAAATCTGTTTGGCCTTTGGCCTAGAATGCCATCATGATCATGATAAGATTTTCGTTTTTGAAAAGTTCTTGTGTTGGTGTGCATGGCGTGTGATCTAGATGCATTTTTATGATATGAATGTCACATATGCATCAATGGCTTTCTTTCATGTCTATATGGCACATGATTGTGTTTTTTATGATATGAAAATGAAGCATGATGAGATGACATGAGGGGGGATCTAGACGTCTTCTTAGGCGCCGCATATGTCTTAGATGCATCTATTTTCTTAGATGGGATGAATTTGGTTAGTTTATTTAGTGACTCATATTTCTTAATGTATCCTAGTCCGGTTTTGTTACTATCATGCTTTTATGAAGAAATGATGTGATCTAGCATGTTTTTACCTGTGTCGAATTGTTTCACCATTTTTTCTAGATCTATATTCCTTGATTTCAAATTTGAAATCTCGGATTTCATTTCATTGTTTTGTTTCGTTAATGACGTGACCTCTGATTTTAATGCATTGATTATGCAAGACGAATCTTCTTTTGAATCGTTTAATTGAGAAACAAGGTTCGTGTTAGAAGATTCTAACAACTTCTTGTCTTCAATTAATCGTTTCTTTTCTTCTGCAAGAGTCTTTGAGAACTTATGCAACTCTAAATATTGACTAAATAAATCACCATAAGAAGATTCAGAATTAGAATAAGAGTCAGAAGATACCTCATCGATGCCTTAGATGTAAAGCATACTTGTGCCTTTTGTTCTTCCGTATCGTCAGTCTTAGAGTCGGATGAATCACTCCAAATGGAGGCTTTGAAGGCTCTTCTCCCTTGTTTACGTTCTAAGACGTGTCTAGTTTTGATCCGATCCTTGTCAAGGTATTTGTTCGTTTGTTTGTCCTTGTTTGGGCAGTCATATGACATGTATCCATGTTTCCCGCATTCATAGCACTTTACGTCTTCATTATTTTTATTTCTATGATCCTTAGATGAAGTAGGCTTATGTTTGTTTTTAATCGATTTTCTCAAGATCTTTCTTAATCTTTTAGCCATTGAATCTTCATCATCGGAAGCTATGTCACTATCATCTACACGATCATAAGAGGTAGAGACGTATTCATTTGATTTAAACGCTATAGCCTTATCATTTTTAGAAATAGATTCAGAATTTCTTAAAGTGAGATTGTTTTCATATACCTTTAATGATCCAATCAATTCCTCCATTTTTATCGATTTAGTATCCTTACTTTCTTCGATTACAATGACTTTTGAATCCCATTCGGTTGGGAGACTTCTTAGTACTTTTTACACCTTCTCCTGTGAAGAGAATACCTTTCCAAGAGACTCAAGAGAATTGTAAATGTTAGTCAATCTTAGATCCATATCAACAATAGATTCATTTGGCAATAATTTAAAAGACTCAAGTGTGGACATAAGCATATTAATCTTAGAATCCTATACTTGGCTAGTCCCTTCATGTTTCATCTCAAGAATTCTCCAGATCTCTTGGGCACTAGAGCAATTAGATACGTAAGTTGATTTACTTTTGCTTAGCCCATTTAACAGTAATTGCATGGCTCTAGCATTCATACTTAGTCTCTTTTTGTCATCACTAGTATATTCTTGTTTCGTTTTTATAACCTCTAGTGTGACACCATCAACAATAGACAACTTAGAAGGGACAAAAGGACCATCTTCTATAATTGACCATAGGTCTATATCAATGGCGATAAAGAAAAGTTTCATTCTAAGTTTCCATTGAATAAAAGACTCACCATCGAAAAGAGGAGGCCTTACGGTTGACATTCCTTCTTGCTCGTTTTTGTAGCTAGTGGTTGCCATCTCACTAAGATCGTTGAATCTCCTTGTCATGAGTGTGCCTGCGCTCTGATACCACTTGTAGGACCTGTAAGGAACCACTACAAGGGGGGTTGAATAGTGGGTGCGGAAAATTTGGTTTTTAAAATGTTTTGACTCAAAAACCCAACTTGTGAAAACAGTTTCTGTTTTCGGGTCCTGTTTTGAAACGCTTGAAAAACTAGGTTACATGCATTCAAAAATTCTGAAATTTGGAGAGATTCTAATTTCAGATGTTTTGATTATCTCCTAACAATTTTAGATCAATACTCAACCTCTAAACCCTTCAAAATTTGTTTGTGCTCAGATTGCGCAAATCTGCTATAAACAGTAGTCTGATTTGAAAATTTTATTCCGATTAATCCGTAACTCCAAATGGTCTGAAACTTTAATGACAAACCCCTTACTATCTTTGTTTAAATAAGTTGAAACAGTTTTGAGAAATTCCTTTGGGAAGTATGTCAAATATGTCAAAGTTCTCAACCTTTGCAAGTCTGAAAATCATATCGCATTAGTCTCAGAACTATTAACGTTTGAATGACTTATACTTATCCAAATGGGTTGAAACTTGCGCCAAATGAAACTTAAGAGTGTGTCTATCTTTCTGCAAAATTTATAATTTTTGAAATTCGTTTTCTATTTTTAAGATTACGACGAATGGATGCAAAATGCAGGAAACTGAAAGTACTGCGCAGTAAAGTAAAGAACACAAGGATTTTTATACTGGTTCGGTATCAACCTACTCCAGTCTTCGAGGACACCTTCTCCGGTTATCACTAAACAAAATAACACCTTACCACAAGGGTTGCTGGAGTTACACACCAACTCCAACCCTTTACACAAACGTTACAAGCAATCACACCTTTCACGAACACCACTACCGAACAGATAAAGGATTGATCACACCTTGATCAACCTTTTACAACAATGAGCGTGTATGGTGGTCTATACAAAGCCTATTCAATATATTTGAACATAAGAATAATAGGCTTGAGAGAGAAGAAGAAGAAAGAAAGATAGAAGAAGAAAGCAAAAGACACTTTTTACACTTGAGAGAATATGAGAATTGTCTTGCTTTTGTTTGGCTCTCTTCTCTTCCTTTTATCACAATATGGCGGCCCACCAGGGCTTTTCTTCACGTTGAGAATTCTCTTTTAAGTCCTTGGAAGAATTACTTGTGTAAATGTGAAACTACCTTGCTTACTTGGCACAACTTGATTGGATGATTGTCTTGGCCTTGCTTACTTGGCACTCCTTGATTGGATGAGATTTGTCATCACTTAATGACTGTACAAATCTGAGAATAACATTCAAAACATGTGCCAAAATAGTCGTAAAAACATTTCCAAATAACATACAATCAATCCCAACTAATTTGGGAAGAAAATTGATCTCCATTAACAAAAATCGCCCCTCACTTGTCACATGCTGAAATTTTCAGCACGTGTTGTATTCTCCAAGTTTTGAAATGTTACCATATTACTACACATCAATCCCTTGAATATTGAGAAGCAAATTGATCACCATTAAGCCATAGAAATCGCCCACCTTGATTTACATTTGCTACAAAGTTTGAAATGTTACCTTGTGTAGCTTCCTCCATTATGTCACTAACCTTGTGTAGTGCACTCTTCACCAATCAAGATGCCAAATAAGCTCCACATAAGCTTCTCCAAGCTGCAGTAGGCGTGTATAATGACTCCACATTGTGCTGAATTTCATTTTAGTAAACTTTGTAAAATAGTGCACAATAATTATACACATATGGTATATTCCAACCAGCCCTAATTTGAATATTATAGTACACTTTATAATGTCTTGAAAAAATGTCTAGATACATGTTACATGTCATACCAAACACGTTCCATGTGTTGTGTTCGTAGAAAACTGAATTTTCAACTTTTGTGGATTACGTGATTTTTCTCCGATTAAATTCAAACTTTTTGCACATGTTATATATATATTATGTCACACATAATATACATAAAATAATTTGAATATTCAGGTCTTAATGGCTGAGACAAATGGCGCCACATGTGATATGAAAGAATGAAATTGAAATCTCCACGATTTCGCCTTAATTGGGGATGATTTGTGTGTGCCAACATGGAATGATTTTATGGCTGATTTGAACATATGAGCCACGAAATTTGTAACCACTTTTGAAGTATATGGGCTGGCCATCTATAAATGGAAAGTACGTGACACGTTAGCAAAGTTTCGTTAGTCACCCGATACGAGAATTTTCAGTTTATAACCTTGAAACATGTCGTAATAATTTTGTCATCACCATGACTTATATCATATGATATAAGACCTAAATGTAATCATAAATATGAGGTGAGCATAGTGGTGTGACGTTGACGTACGTTCATAATATATGTAACGTGTCGGTGGTACGTGGGAATGTATGTGTATGTGTCTTTTTATTAAAAAAATCTGAATATATATATAATATATATATAAAACGTGTGGACTATAAGGAGAGGAGACTTTCCATTTCCATGTTTGTTGCCATCATGCCTTCTTCAAATATATCTCCATTTAATGAACTACTTAGTTCATTTAATTAAGTACTTCACTTAATGAATTGGTTTAGTTCATTAATGGTGGCACCTGAAAATAGTTTAAATACAAAAATGTTTGTCATTTGATGTAAGCTTTAAAGCTTCATGGCTTTTTAGTACGGCAACATTATATATAAAGTATATAAGACAAGTTTATCACAAACACGTGTCAAGTAATAAATTGTGTCATGCATTTCTTTAACACGTGTTAATTAAATCATGCATTTTGTGAATCACTCAAACTCTTTTTCTCAACAGTATTTATTTATGTAATTAGCCCTCACTTATGGCGGAGGGATACCGTGGTTACATAGAAACCCTATAACAACGGGAGACTCTCCCAAAATGAAAATGCAAAAGGAAATACATGAGTGTATAATTAAATGTACAAGAAATAATAGATGCAGAGAAACTCTATAAATTTGTTGTATGCTGATTTGGTATTCATTGTGTTGTCGCAGAATCCGGCTGTGTCTTGGCCGTAGGTAACAGATGCTCCGTGCAGCATCCATCTTTATATATATATATATATATATATATATATATATATATATAAAGCAAATTTTATTAATATCTCTCACTTATGGGGTGTGTGTGTGTGTGTATATATAACGAAAGGGCGCTACGTCTTAGAGTTTATTATATATCTCTCACTTATGGCGGAAAAATACCATTGTTACATATAAAGTCAAAGCATAGCATGATGAAACTACTACAAAGACAAAATGCAAATATCCCTCGTAGTCGAGACAGTAGGAGATGGTATTCAAACGGCGTATGATATGCCTCATTAAGACATTGGCAGTCAAAACCACCCTTGTGGATAAAATCTTGCACGAAGGAAAAAAGAGTACATATTTACCCTGTTTGAATTATATGTAACCGGTGTCGTTCACATGTGGTAGCCAAGTGGTCGCCGAAGAGTGAGTTGAGGAACCACAAGTGTGTCAAAGAGTGTCCATGCAAAACCAAACAGAAAACCAAGAAATATCAATGTGAGGCAACCAGGACAAAAACAAAGACAACTCCATAAGCTAAAAGACATACCCCACCTGCCTGCATCCCTTAGTATGCAGGCAGAATATGCGATGAATGGCCAATCCTTATGGAAGACATTGAGAGCATCAGTAACAATCATGTGTGTCGAATATGTCCAGTAGTAATGTCCAAAGCAACACAACTACAGACTACCTACCTTGTTACTCCATTTTATTTCTTTAACTTTTGTGTATATTATATAAGAGGGCTCATTTCATTTTATTCATGCATATAAGTCATCTTTTCCCCTATCGCTGATTGTGTATATATGGTATATCACACTTTATACCTCACTTAAGAGCATAGCTTTTACATATTCTTGATACTAAAACATTGAACATACATCATGAATGATCCAACTTTATATGAACATATATACATAGATCTTTGAGAATCCATGAATGATATAGAAAGAATACTTGCCTTTATCACTTAATCTTTAAATACAAGTGAAGGTTCCCTCAACTGGCTTGAAGAAATCTCTTCTTTTTCTCCCCTATGAACTCATGTCTTTGAGCAAGAAATGGAGAGTTAGTGTGCAACCATATAAATGGATAAATAGAAGATGAATAGCCTATAATAGATGGTGTTCTTATTTTATTTTCTCTTGCTCCTTAAGCCTCCTTAACCCACGGTTTTGGTATCCAAAAAAAAGATGATGTTGTAGCTAATATTTTGAGTGAAGGAATGAGATGAAGAGAAGAAAAATACACCTTGCTCTTGCCCTAGGTATATCTCATCTAGAAGAAGAAAAATGGGGCTTGGAGAGTTGTTTTTTTTCTCTTGCTTGAAGGAAGAGGAAGATGTTAGTTGTGTAGTAGGGAGTGAAGTGTGGAAGAAAGAGAGGAATTGTCCTATAATTAGAGCAATTTTCGGCCAAGAGGGTTAAGAGAGGGAAAAGAGAAAATTGAAGAAGTGGAGTAGTTGGGAGAAGGTGAGGAGTGGAAAACTTCTTCCATTTTTTTCATGACACCTAAGTAACTTGTTTTACACATTTGAAATACTTCTTCTCCCTCCATTATGGCCTATGGCCGAAATTATCTTCTTGCCTTTTCTTTTTTTATTCTGTTACAAGTATCTTCTATGTAGATAATTTCTTTTTCTTATATTTAAGTAGTGGTAAATACTTGTGTCATGAGTTTTGTTTTGCTCTAATTTATTCTAGAGTTTAAGTTGTTACATATTTGTATTGTTTTAATTCTTATTACAAAATCGTAACATTCGTTAACGAATTTTGTCGCATATCGATATTTCGTAGGTTTTAATACAAGCGCAGAATTTATATCTGTATAACGATGATAACAATCACGTATTGACGTAAAAAAAAAAATTTTGTGGCGTAACACTTAAAAAGGTAACAAAATTTAAGTTTTTTTTTCAAATTCAATGTCTGTGATTACTGTTTGTTTCTCCGCGAACATGCATATGTCGAGCCAGTTACCAGCATAATGATACGAATAATAGGCATCTTGTATGCAACTAAGTATTTTTCTTTGGATACGAATGAAAGGATGTGATACTCTAGAACCACCATAAAAGTATGGGTAAGTAGTTGGTACATACATATGTATAGTATTTTCTTATTTATAGTGTAAGCATTTCCTGTCATGTATTCAAAATAATTCATGTGTGTATGAAGTTTCCAAAAGACTAAGCCATTAATGTCGCGGGGAAAGAGGCCTACTATATGTATATTGGATTAATGAGCAGGGAAGTAACAAAGAACTACAAAAAGGTTTCGGTCACCAATTGAAGCTATTTTGATGAGACAAGTATCAACGATAGACATCTTTCATTTCGAATCAGAACAGTTCTACCATTAGTATGAGTTCGTTGACCACATACAGAGGATCAGTCTTGATGATAAATTCGGCGATAACAAGAAATAAAGATTCATCATTCTGTTCCTAGTAAACAACATTATCTTGACCTATCATCTGTTTGCTCCTAGTGATAATCGACAATAAACCTAAATGACTTTTTTAGGTCCAGTTCCATTGAACTTGGTTGATTCATACTTGTTCATGAGCAATTAATCTAGCTATTGAGATATATAACATTGTATATCCCTTTTTTTAGTTTTATCGGCTGAAATCATAAATGGTTGTCTTCTCTCCGAACATCTTTTCTATAAATGGAACTATCGTAAGCAGTCTAAACCTTGATCCTTTTTCCAATGATGTTCTCAATCCCAATCCCTGAAAAAACATTAGCACCTTGTGGAATAGAAGCCTCTTTTGGTTCTAATATTCATTCCAAAATCTAAGTCAGGTCATTGTTAAAGAGACGCACATTTTAATCAAAGTTGGTTAAAAGAGCAATTGTTGCTTTTTTTTTTAAAAAAAAAAAATCTTTATAGTTAATGTAAGTAAGCTGTTTGTTTTTGAAATGTATGTATTTAATAAGGATAGTTAACAAAAGTATGTACTTTCTATTACCATTTAAAACAAGCAGACATATATTTTCGAGACATCTCAAAATAAAAAAATGTACTTATAAAATGGGCTACATGGAGTTGTTCTTCAAGACTCATAAAGCAACGAAATGTCAATCTCAAACTCATAGCTTCTCACATGTAGTGAGCGAATCCAATTGCACCCTCAGAACAAAAACGACTCCTTGAGATTGGATAGTGAAGAGCCACATTCAACCTTTTGTATTGACGGGATCCGATTTCCTTTAGACTATAACAGGTTCAAATCCTCTAAACCCGTCATATTTCTACCCAATTTAAATCATTTTTTTTTATAAAAGTGTTTTATTAATTTGCATCCTCACTTATGGCGGAGGAATACCATAGTACATCCAGTTCATCGTATGACAAAGATAATGAAGAGAGTTTATGATTGTCAACCTCCAATCATATATGATATGCCGCATTAAAAACTTGTCAAGTAAAACCACCCTTGTGGATAAAACCTTAACTAATGAAAAAGCGTATATATTTATATAATTGGGAAGATGATCATGTACAAGTAATAAGAAAGCGGAATTTGAATGATGTGTGGAGCGTTCGTCCGTCTGTAACCGAAATGGTCCCCATCGGATGCCGTGGAAACAGTAAATTGTTGACCCCGCAGCGTTGCAGTTCTTGAGCAGCCGTCGCTCCTCATACAGAGCAAAGTGGAAGTCATACATGGAAAAAATACAAAAACAGATAGAAATGAGAGAAAGCGCGTCACACGTACCCACGCCACCCTGCCTCAAAGAGAACCAAAGCGACACAGTGATAGTAAGCCGTCTACACCGTAGATTGGATTCCATTAGCCTCTGTGATTCTGTGGTCATGCTCACAGTCGTCACTTCGCCAGTGTTGCATCACCGATTAATCATGCAAGACAATGAGAGAGGGAAGCCAATCCAAGTGAATGCATGCATACTATAGAGTAAGCTAGAGAAGGAAAAGCACATATTGACAAGCCAAGAGAAAAAGTAATGATGCACCGGGCCACCCATGCCCTCTGGAGACACAGGCAACCGAAAATGCATGACGCGGTTAGAGCCATAGACCTAGTGTCGCAAGTTTGGTACTTGGCCATCCACCAGTATCGCTCCACTTACTTCACGAGGGAGGCCATGAATTGTAGTATATAGCCTGAAGCCGGCAGTTTGATATCCATATCTTGCCAATGCATGGGCCGCCGTGTTTGCTTCTCGCGGGTAGAATTGGAGAGTAGACTGGTTAAGGGACAGAAATATGTTGGCTCTGGTCTGTTGCGGAGGAACAGTCCATCTCAATGATGATGTGTTCGTATTGTTGAGGATAATAAATCAAAGATAGTGTCATAGTCATCAACTCTGCTCGCAATTGACTAACTGTAGGCAACGCAAAACATAACGCTGAAACAAAGTTTCCTTGGACATTTCGTATGATGGCGCCCCCGCAGCTCCGTTTTGGCCCACCGACGCATCCACGTTTAGCTTCATCCTTCCAGTGGGGGGATGTGCCCATCTAATAATACGTAGCCGGTTCGAAGTCAATGGAAGTAAAAAAGAAAGAGCTACTAGATGTGGCATTGTGCACGCAAATTTCTTTCCACACATTGCAGCACACCATGTATAGATTGTGGATCTAACATTCTCATACAATCTCCGGTAGGCAAAATTTTCGTCACCAAAACGTACAGAGGCATATTCCTTCCATATAGCCCATGTAACCACTGATGGCGCAACTGCCTTCAACTGACACTGCATAGATGTTTTTGTGGATATATGCCACCAACGATATAAATGTCCTCTTATGGTTCTATAATGAGGCATTGAACCTGAGAAAATAATGGCTATTTCATTCCATAATGGCTGTATCATGGAACAGTGTAGAAAGATGTGAGCTTTGACGACAGAAGGGGCATTGCGATGGAAATATAGCTTGCCAACTCCGCAAATTATCTACCAAGGGCAAAGAACGCATCCACAATCTCCAGAGAAATATCCACAACCCAGGATGAGTATTGCTCGACCACACATAGCGGGATTCCGCAAATCTGTTGCCATCAGCTACTATTGTGTTATATGCCGATTTGATGGAGAACTGACCTTGATTATCCGGCATCCAATACACGACCCCTGCAATCTTTCCACCTTGGATTCCATGAAGCCATGTATACGACACAAATGTTTCCAAATTGGAGAATCATAAATATGTGAGTAGATGGACAGCCGATTCCTATACTTTCTCCTGCAAAACTCAGGCCATAGTGTCTACAAGTGCTGATTTAGCGTCTGCGAGTGCTGATATTATGACCAAAGCTGACAATCGTATGCTTGTTGTACACTTACGAGTGATCGTATCCCCAAACCTCCCTCCTCCACCGAAGTGCAAATAGACTGCCATAACCTCAAATGGTACCGGCCTTTCCAAAGGAATGAGGCCATCTTACGATTCAAGATATCGACTACGCTTTTTTGCGAACGAGAACTGCTATGATATGTGTAGGTATGGAGTTAAGTATATGTCGTATTAACACCACCCGTCCGGCCATAGACAGCAGTTTCGAAGACCAAGAAATGAGCTTAACATCAAAGTGATTAAGCAACAATGAACAATACCGCGATCGATTAATGCCTTTATATAGGAAAGATCCCAGATATTTTATGGGTAGGGATGTTAAGCGCATGCCAAGTGCTTGAGATACCACTGTCCCTGAAATGCCGTGCCTGGCTCCACTTGACTTTTGTGATAATTTACTAGTTGACCTGAAGCTGCCTGATATGCCATCAAGAATGTGCGAAATCTCTCTAAATTGCGACAGGAACCATTCAAAAAGATTAATAGATCATCTGCAAAACCCAAATACGGTACTGGAGGCACGCGACCCGCACTGAAGCCTTTGACGGAGCCTGACTCCATCAAAGCATTCAAACCACGAGAGAAACCTTCGGAGGCAAGTATAAACAACAACGGCGAAAGGGGATCCCCTTGCTTTACCCCACTGCCAACGGAGAAAAAATTTGTCGGTTTGCCATTGATAAGACTGAGCATCATGTGGCACGTAAATTATTCAACAAGATAAGTACAAATCTGTGATCAAAGCCAAACTTGTGAAGTAGCAACTCGAGATATCTCCAACTGACTCGATCAAATGCCTTTGTCATATCCAATTTAATCATAACTTGGCCTCCCCTGGTTCGACGATCAATCACATGAACCATCTTTTGCGCCAGTGAGATTTGCTCTATAATGCCACGCCCTTTCATAAATCCTGCTTGTTCCTGAGGAATGAGTTTAAGCAATAATCCACCCAGTCTAGTTGAGATCAACCTGGTTATCACTTTAGATATAAAATTTGTCAAACATATAGGTCGAAAGTCGGTAAATGTTTGGGGATTCTGCACCACGCTGATGCACCCTGCTGCATTAGTTCAACTAGGTGTTGCTTTGTTCAACATAATTCCTCCCATCATCGTGAGCTCTTCCATCTAAATTGGAACCTTCTTCAACACCCTCCTCAAACCGGACTGAGCAAATATGTTACAGACTCCCAAAGCCTGAGTCAAGATGCACAATCTATGAGAATCCACTACTTTTGTAAAGATGTCAGCAAGGTGCAAACGAGTATTAATGGACATAGGTTTAACAATGCCTTCTTAATACTTGTCTCTTACAATGTGACAATCAATTTCAATATGTTTGGTTCTCTCATGAAACACTCGGTTTTCTACAATGTAAATGGCACTTCTATTGTCACAAAATATATCAATTGGTTCACCATGTTCAACTTTCAATTCCTTTATCATATAGAGAATCCATTGCACCTCACACGTTGTTGAGGCAAGAGCTCAATCTTCAGCCTCTGATGAGGACCTAGAAACTGTAGTTTGTTTTTTTGCCATCCAAGAAATCCAAGAACTTCCAAGAAATACGTAGTATCCCGTTACAGACCTCTTGCTTTCAGAACAGCCTGCCCAGTCTGAGTCTGAAAAACCTGTAAGCTTCAAATCACCTGTGCTGGGATACAACAGACCTTGCCATGGTGTGCCCTTCACATATCTTAACACTCTCTGAGCAGCCTTGAGGTGTATAGTGGTAGGAACATCAAGAAATCGGCTAAGCTGTTGTACTGCATATGTAATGTCTGGCCTAGTGATAGTTAGATACAGTAGCTTCTCAATCATCCTCCTGCAACCTGACACATCATCTATCAGGTCAGAATCACTATGTGCCAACTTTAAATTTTGCTCCATAGGGCTCTTGACAGGCTTAGAACTCAGGGTTCCAGTTTCCTGAAGCAACTCTAATGTATACATTCTTTGACGCAGTACAATCCCTCCCTGAGACTTGGCAACTTCTAAGCCTAGAAAGTACTTAAGAGGTCCTAAGTCTTTGATTTTGAATGCCTGGTGCAAGGTGGTATTAAGGTTCTGGATGGCAGGGAGTGAATTACTAGCTACAAGGATGTCATCAATATACACTAGGAGGACAAAAAACGTATCTGTAGTCTCTTTAATGAACATGGTACAGTCATTTTTAGATTGTTTGTAGCCATTAGATAACAAAAACTGAGTGAGATTTTCATTCCATTGCCTACTAAATTGTTTCAAGCCATAAAGGGACTTGGTAAGTTTGCAAACTATGCCAGGAGCAGGAGATGGTACACCTTCAGGTAATTTCTTGTAAATCTCCTGATGCAAGTCTCCATGTAAGAAGGCATTGTGGACATCAAATTGATGAATGTGCCACTGTCTAATAGAGGCTAAGGCTAATAAAAGTCTAATAGTGGTCATCTTAGCCACTGGAGAAAATGTGTCACTATAATCAATAACAGCCTGCTGTGTATACCCCTTTGCAACCAGCCTAGCCTTATATCTTTCAATACCGCCATCAGCATTCCTCGTGATTTGTATACCCACTTGCAGCCAATTGGCTTCTTTCCTTCAGGTAACTGCACTAGGCACCAAGTTTTGTTGGCCTCTAAGGCTGCCAGCTCCATATGCATGGCCTGCTGCCAGTGACCTGACTGTGCTGCCTGGTGATAGGATGTAGGTTCTTGCTGCAGACTAATGTTAAGCACATAGTTTTTATAACTTGGTGTCAATTGATGCAATGAATAATGAGATTGTAGAGGATATTTAGGAAGATCGCTGACGGAGGAGGTAAGTTGATTACAATGGTAGTCATGAAGATAAGCAGGCGGATGTCTTTGTCTAAGGGGCCTTGACGGGTTTTCAGCTAATGAAATGTGTGGAACATCAGGATTATGAAGTAATTGTTGATCTTCTGGGTTGATGGTGAGAGGGATGTCAAGATTGAAGTGAGGAGTTGTTGAATGCATAGGTGTTTACTGTAGAGGGTGTTAGGTTGATGGTGATGGAGGTGAATGCAAAGGTGTAGATGTAACATGTATCTATAATGAAGAAGTTGATGAACTAGGATTTTGCAAAGAATGTATAGGTGGTTGGTTAGGATGGGCACAGGATGCAGGATCAGAGAGATGTGAAATGATAATAGTGGGATTGGAGCATGGCTGAGTAGGTAGTTTTGTGGATGTGGGAATTTCAGTGGATGCAAAGAGAAAGTGATGTTCATCAAACTGTGCATCTCTAGATATGAGCATGTTTTTGGTTTTAAGGTTTTGTAGTAGATAGCCTTTTGTGGTAGAAGGGATGCCTAGTAATAGACACTTGATGGCCTTGGGAGTAAACTTGGTCTTATTAGGTGATTGATTGTATGCATAAGCCAAACATCCAAACACTTTGAGGTGTTAATAAACAGGTTTTGCTTGATACATCATTTCAAATGGGGTTCTGTGATGAAGGGTAGGAGTTGGTATATGGTTGATAATGTATACAACATGTGCAATGGCAAAGCCCAGTATTAGATAGGTAAACTTGCCTGAAACTTCAAGGAATGTGCTACTGTAAGTATGTTGATGTTTCCTCTCCACTAGACCATTCTGTTGGGGTGTATATACACAACTAGTTTGATGAATCATGACATGCTTCAAATAAAAATCAGGCATGTTAAACTCTTGGCCATTGTCTGTCCTAAGGACTTTTATGTTTTTCTCAAACTGAGTAGTGATGTATTGGCAAAAATGTTGCAGTAAGGGCCTGACCTCAGACTTGGTTTTCAACAAATAAACACAAGTATACCTACTGTAATCATCAACAATAGTAAGAAAGAATCTTTGGTCATATAGTGTAGGGTGTTTATTAGGCCCCCAAATATCCACATACACAAGATCAAAAGAATTTTTGGATACAGATGAAGAAACTTGAAAAGGAATTTTTCTAAGTTTAGCCAAAGGACAAATTTAACAAGGAACAGCAGACTCTAATACTGATATTGAATCATCATATTTCTACAGTTCTTTTATTCTGGAAACAGAAGCACGTCCTTATCTACAGTGCCATAGGTAGATGCTTGTATCAGATGCCTTTGTGGCAAGACAAACTGGATTGGAGTTCACAATAGCAGCACCTTGAAGATAGGACAAGCCATGGGACAGCTTAGCTAAACCAATCATCCTCTTGGACAATTGATCCTGATCAAACAAGTATTACAATGGAATTGAATGAGTAAGCTAAGATTAGAAGTAAGCTTACTGAGGGAAAGAAGATTGAAAGCAAAAACTGGAACATACAGAACATTTTTAAGAGTCAGAGTGGGGATAACAATAACTGAGCCAATATGTGTTGCAGATACTGTCATGTTTGTAGAGAGTTTCATGATAATATATTTAACAGGTTTATAGGAAGAAAACAAAGACAAATGAGATGCAATATGATCAGTTGCATCAGAGTTCAAAATCCATGTGTTTAAGACATCAGTATGAGTGTCACCTGCTATCTTATCAACCTGGGCAGACATGACAACTCCTTGAACATCAGGTCTTGCATCTCCCTCCAACTCATCATCTTGTTTGCTCAACAATTTCAACAATTTTTGATTTTGTTGAGGTGTCAACATGAGTGACTGGACACTCTTTTCAATCTGCACCTTCTCATGGTCTACATCACCCACCTCAGCCATATTGATTCCTGTCTCGGAACCACCAAATCCAGGTGGATATCCATGCTTCTTGAAGCATTTCTTAATGGTGTGTCCTGCCATGCCACAGTAAGTACACTGAAATCTCCTATTATCTCCAGAAGCAAATTTTCCACCTCCTCTCTTAAATCCACCAGTCTGCTGCCTCTTCATATATGCATTAGAAGCCATACCTTCTGAACTCTCCATTTCATTCATCAGTGCAGTATTACCATCAAGAGAGACCAATGGGGAATCAGACATTACTTTCCTTTCAAATTTTAAAGCCATAGAAAAAGCAGTGTTAATATCAGATAGAAGTGTCATAACAAACACATGAGACTTAACTGGATCAAAATTATCATTAAGTCCCTTCACAAACTTGATGACATAGTCAATCTCAACATATCTTTTCATCTCTGAGGTTACGTTGCACCTGCAACCTCTACAATTACACGCAGGTACAGGCCTTAAAGCCATAAGCTCCTCCCACACAACCATCATTTTAGTAAAGTAATCAGTTACAGACATAACATCTTGTTTAATACAGTAAGAATTTTCTAGCAATTCAGACAACCTGAAAGGATCTATACTACCATATCTCATAACCAAATCATTCCACATATCAACAGCATTATCATACCATATGATACTTTGTGCAATAGATGGAGAAACTGAATTCATTATCCAAGATGGAACCGTAGAATTTACTTGCCTCCACACAGGATACTGAGGATCTAATTCCAAAGGTTTGGGGATTGTACCGTCTAAGAAACCAATCTTGTTCTTCACCAGCAATGCCATTCTAAAAGTGCAGTTCCAAGTATGAAAGTTATGAGCATTTAGAGGAGGTTGAGCCAACACAATTACAGGACTGTCACCAAGATGCAAATAGTAAGGATTTTGCAATGAATTCTCAACACTTAGATTCTGATTCACTCTCGTTCCAAATATTACATTCTGCGACTGACTATCCACAGGCGTACCACGATTGTTACTTGGTAATGCCATTAAAACAAAACTCAAAAGAACCAACAGAACACAGGAGAAACTTCAATCGCAACGCTATCAAAGAAAACAGGCTGATCACAGCATCATCGTTCTGATACCATGTCAAAATTAAACTAACAATCAAAGAAGCAAATCAAAGAAGACAACAACAATTGAAAATAGAAAACGAGAGCAAAGGGAGAAGGAAGGAAATTGGTTGAGAATTTGTAACCGTCTGATCCGGGTTGCAACTGCAACCCGGTTTATACATAGCGCAGAAAGAAGAAGAAAGGCGTAAAATAACTTTAATACCCTTACTAATCTAACGGAACTATTATAGAAAAAGGGCAAAATAGTAATTTCATCTCCTTTTAAATTCTCCCGCGTGCCAATTCTCCTTCAACCTCCTTCCTGCGACTTCCAACCACTTTAACCACCTGCAATTCCTTGATCCCACACGTCACTCCATTCAACACACAATTTGAGCCTTTGATCTCAGCATTAAACCCACACAGATGCACCCTGCTGCATTAGTTCAACTAGGTATTGCTTTGTTCAACATAATGCCTGCCATCACCGTGAGCTCTTCCATGCCAATTGGAACCTCCTTCAACAATTTCTAGAGTTAATTGCACCTGGTATCCATACTTTACCACCAAGTTTTAAGTAGCATCCATTCTTTTATGAAACTCACTTACCAGCCATACTTATAGGTGAAATTAACACCTGGCATCCGGCAACTGGGAATTGACCTGCTGCAGGCGGTTTTTATCAAAATTCTATTTATTTTTCACTTTTTTCCCACTTGGCACCCAACTTTTCCCAACCATGGTTAATTCTACTTTGCCTCCATTAATTCCAACCAATTCCTCCATCCAAAAACTTTATATCTCTGCCACCAACTCAAGAAGTCCATATTATTAGTGGAATTGACACTAATAATTATGATGAATACATGTAATGACTATGCTCATTTCACTACTACATTGTGTCTTTTAACAAAGAAAGTCAAATATGTATATCATCCAAAGTTAACCGACATCACTCAGAATCACCCGTCTCAAAATTACTACATATACATGTCATCGTTAATTTATCATCAACATAAAAAAAAGTGATTCATAGATATCAAACATCTATGTTATAATCATTAATTTACTTTAATCAAGTAGATGTTACTATTACTTATGGCGCATCATTTACTAATAACAACTTATTAATTGAAAAAAATACTTTCTATAACAATTTTTCGTGAGATGATTAATATGTGGTACAAAATACTTCAGATGAACTGGAAGGGGTTGAGGAAATGGGAGGCTTACATTGAAGGCCAACCTGCGGTGGATGTTGTAATGCTCAACGGCAAGGGCAAGAATGAAACTTCCGAGAATGAGAATAATCACATCGTTGGAGTAAGACCGCGCAACCTCGTCAGCACCGGCGATTCCGAACAACGGCAAGAGAAACATCGGTGCCATGGCGGTTACTGGCATCGGCACGGCCTCCGGCGATTCCGAACAACGGCAAGAGAAACATCGGTGCCATGGCGGTTACTGGCATCGGCACGGCCTCCGTTAGCCACCAACTAAATATCCATACAAGAACCTCCAGCATATTTCTTCCGGAAACCGAATCATTCAGCTTCACAAATAAGCAAATCAGGGCGCAGAGCAATGGACCTAGTGATGAACCAAAAAATACCACCTGTTAGTCAATAACAGTCAACGGTAGGTTATGGACATAAAAATGTTAAGTCCCGCAGGTCAGCCCAGGGCTCGGCAGGGTCATATACTGACAAACAATTCATCCCGACCAAACGGCCACAGCGCCCTCTCGGCCTAAAGGCCACATCTCGGCCTCAACGCCATCTCGGCCTAAAGGCCACATCTCGGCCTCAACGCCATCTCGGCCTCAACGCCCTCTCGGCCTAAAGGCCACATCTTGGCCTCAGCTCCGTCTCGGCTGATGGTCTCAGGCCACCCTTGTGACGTCAGCTGTGGACATCATAATGGGCCTACTTATGCTCTCTGAAGTCGGCCACTCACATCTCAGCAAGCTGACCCCACATCCTAGGTCATCTCGGGCACTGCTAAGTATTTCTGGAAGGTTTGGCCTCGGTACTAGGGTTTACCCTAGGTAATTCTACCAGGTGAAACATCTAGCCAGGTGATCCAAGCTAGCTTACTCAGCTCAGTACCACGCCACGTGGCAAGCATGCAAGAGTAAGAGTCATCCTTGTGACCTCCTTGTCTGTCACGATTTCCAGATTTTGCCCATGCATTGGCCCAAGCCGCCATATAAAAGGCAGAAAACAAGAGAGAGAAAGAAAAGTAACAATTCACAAATTACAACTGTGACTCATCTTCCTGACGGTGAAACACAACCAGGTTTACCTGAAAACCTTTTTCATATAAACTACCATCAGTATATAAACCTCTCCTAAAATGGCCTCCACTGACTTGACCGTCGGAGGGTATTACCCGGGGCCATAGATCCCGGGTCCTCTGACCTTGTTCCATTGTGCAGGTCGGCCAACAGCCCACTAAAGACAATTGACGGAGAAGAGACGGCGTGACCCCAACATTTTAATTGATAAATCTGACATCATCAAATTGGCGCTAGAAGGAGGGCCTGAATCTCCGTCAAATAAGTTTTCTTAAGTACACTATTTAAGGATTTGAGTCAGCTCTGATGGGAAAAGGACCGCGAGAAGGGTTGGGGAGTCCTCTAATCCTCATCGTTGCAGAGATACTCAGTCTGGTCGTCCTGGACAGGATTCCAGGGGGCCTGAGTTGGGTACCAAAAAAGCTCCAGCGGAGACGGTGGATGAGCAAAATAAGGCCATGAAGTATGTGGCTGAGAATTTTGAAGTGTTTGAGGCCGTGGTGCAGCGCCTCAAAGGAAAACGTCCTGAAGTTGAGGATATGGAGGAGGATCTCATCCCTCTCCATCCCAGGGAGAAGACTCAGCAGCAATCCTCTCATGGTCCTCAAGGCTTCATGGCAGGCGCCAGAAGGGGCAATGTTGGAGCCCCAACTGTGGAGTCGGTGCCCTTGCCTAGGCAGCGCCTCGGCATCAGGCCACGGTCGTTCAAAAGTGTGCGTCAAGAGCCAGAAGATCGTCATAGGCCGAGGAGCCATCATGACGAGCCTAAACCGGAGTATATGAGAGTGATACAAGAAAGTCCATTTTCTTGGGACATTGCGGAGTACTTGGCACCAGATAACTTGAAGGTGCCGAAGATGGACACTTATGATGGGACCTCTGATCCTACTGATCATCTCTTTCAATTTCAGGCGGCCATGAGCTTGAAAAATATCCCCGATCTGCTGCGATGCAAACGTTTCCCATGTATCTGCGGGGAAAGGCCAGAAGATGGTTTCAGGAGCTTCCACCGCAATCAGTGGACTCCTTCAGATAATTGGCGCAGAAATTCAAGTCTCAATTTGTTTCTAGTGCGCCATTTATTAAAAATTCTTCAGACTTGATGACCTTGAGACAGGGTCCTGAGGAATCAGTGTTGAAGTACATGCAACGCTTTTCGGATGAATCACTGTAGGTCAGTGATCGAAATGAAGGAGTAAAAGCAGCTGCCTTTATTAATGGCCTTCGAGCAGGCCGCCTCTTCTCTCAGTTGGCTGAAGAGGGGCCTACAACATAGAGGGAGTGCTTGGAGAAGGCCCATCAGTTTGCCTGATGTGAGGAGGCAAACCGATTGAAGAAGGAGGCCGAGCAAAGTTCTCGGCGGGAAACTCGGCCCAGTTCCAAGGGGGATCGACGTGATGACAAACGCGACCGACGCAGTGCGTTTGATCGCCTAGGTGGCCGAGGTAAACGAGGCAGGGAGGGTCTGCCCCTCATAGCCTCTAAAGATAGAATTTTGGCTGTGATGGAAAAGGATGGATTGAGGACGGACCATAAACCTCTGGTAGGTCCCAGAGATAAGAGGGATCCTAAGTTGTACTGTCGTTATCATCGGGATGTCGGCCATGACACAGAAGATTGTCGACAGTTAGCCCAAGCGATTTGAAAGTTGATTGAGCAGGGACACCTGAAGCAGTTCTACGATCCACGCTCACGTCTTCACAATCGCTTGGACTTTCGAAAAAGTTCTCAGAAGGATAAGTGCCGACCTGAGACCCCACCTTGGCGTCCCAGGTCGGACGATGATGAGGACCGAGGCCGACATGAAGCTGCAGTGCAGCCTCAAGTCAATTCTGTAATATTACACCATCGTAGGAGGGCCACCTCAGAAAAGCCAGGGGGATCCCAGTTCCTCAGGGACGTCATTTGGGCCTCCCACTAAAAAGAGAAGGTTAGCCCGGGAACCGGTCTACGGACCAGAAGACATTATTCCACTAGACTCTAATAATACGGGTCAAGTAATAGGATTGTGTATACATTTAGCACCAGACAAAATTGTAGAAGTACGAAGAGTCTATGTAGATACTGGAAGTGCCGTAAATATCATGTACTATAATGTATATAAACAATTGGGTTTGGCAGATTCCCAAATGACACCAGTAGCTTCACCTTTGTTCGGATTCACTGGTATGCCAGTTCGGCCGGCTGGCATGATCACTCTCAGCGTTAGCTTTGGCAAGCCTCCCGCTTATCGCTATTTGTGGATGGATTTTGTGGTTGTCAGAGAGAGGTCGGCATACAATATCTTGCTGGGCCGACCAGCTTTGGTAGCTCTGGAAGCAGTAATATCCCCTTTGCATGTAAGCATGAAATTTCCTACACCAGGTGGATTTGGTTACCTTACAAGGGGATATTCCTGTGGCTCAAAACTATTACGCAGTTGCCACCCAGGGGGGTGGGGTCGTCCAACAGGTTATTCTGGATGATCTCATTCCCCCAACTGAGGAGCGTTTGCACTCGGACGACACAGTCCAAGAATTCGTCCTAGATCCAAGTCGGCCGGACAACACCATCAAGATTGGAACATGGATGCCTGCTGAGACGTTGGCTCAGCTTCAGAGTTTGCTGAGGGAGTTCGCAGAAATTTTTGCATGCACGGCAGAGGACATGCCTGGGATCCCAACTACCTTGGCTGAACATCGGCTTAATGTGGACTCTCAGGTCAGACCCGTTAAGCAGAAGAAGAGGAACTTTGCCCCTGAAAGGAATAAGGTGATAGCAGAAGAGGTCAAAAAACTCCTTGCGGCAAAGTTCATTGCAGAGGTCTTGTATCCAATATGGTTAGCCAACCCTGTTGTGGTCCCCAAACCCGACAAGACCTGGAGAATGTGCGTTGATTATACCGACCTGAATAAGGCGTGCCCAAAAGACTGTTACCCTTTACCAAAATTGACAGGCTGGTGGACTCTACCTGGGGGTATGAGGTCTTTGATTTCCTTGATGCCTTCAAGGGTTACCATCAGATCATGATGGCAAAGGAGGATCAAGAGAAGACCTCCTTTATAACAGAGTCGGGTACTTACTGTTATGTCAGCATGCCTTTTGGTCTTAAAAAACGCAGGGGCTACTTACCAACGCTTGGTCAACTCGCTGTTCCGAGATCAGATTGGCTGAGTTATGGAAGTGTACATTGACGATATGTTGATCAAGAGCAGGTCCCTTGATCAGTATATCTCGAATCTTCGGGAAGTGTTTGTCATCTTAAGAGACTCCCGTATGAGACTGAACCCGAAAAATGTACCTTTGGAGTGCGTACGGGAAAGTTTCTCGGATACATGGTTTCCAAGGAAGGAGTGCAGGCCAATCCGGCCAAGGCTGAAGCCTTAGAAAGTATGCACCCACCTCGGAACATTAAAGAGGTTCTGAGGTTGACAGGCAGAATTGCTGCCTAGAGCAGATTTTTTTCTAAGTCCGCAGAGAGATCACTACCTTTCTTCCCAAATTTTGAAGAAACGAACTGCTTTCCTCTGGGATGACCAATGCCAGAAAGCCTTTGATGATTTAAAAGCACATTTGGCCGAGGGTGCCAATGCTGACATCTCCTCTTCCTGGGGAGACTTTGTACATATACTTGTCAACCTGCCATGAAGCAGTAAGTGCAGTTCTGCTCAGGGAGCAGGATGCTGTACAGAGACCCATCTATTTTGCTAGCAAGGTTCTGCATGGAGCCGAAGTGCGTTACCCCAATGCTTAAAAAATTATCTTAGCACTGATAGTGGCGGCAAGGAAATTCCGACCCTATCTCCAAGCCCATCCTATAATAGTGGTGACAGACCAGCCTTTGAAGTAAATTTTATCCCGGCCAGACACTTCTGGCCGAGCTGCTAAGTGGGCTATGGAGCTTACTGAGTATGATATCGAGTATAAATCACGCACTTCCATCAAGGATCAATCTTTGGCGGATTTCTTAGCCGAAGGGATATCTGTTGAAGAAGACCATCCCCCAACACAAGGTTGGATCTTATACGTAGACGGATCTTCTTCAAAAGAGGAAAGTGGAGCAGGTATCTTGATAATCAATCCAAATGAGGAAGAGCTGGAATATGCTCTGCGCTTTAATTTTGCAGCCACCAACAATGAGGCCGAGTATGAAGCTTTGATAGCTGGGCTAAGTCTTGCTCGAAAACTGGGGGCACAGCAAATAATAGCCCGAAGTGACTCACAGCTCATAGTCTCTCAAATCAATGGAGATTATGAAGCTAAAGAGGACAACATGAAGCGATACTTGGCCAAGGTTCATCATTTGAAGGGAATGTTTGATCACTTTATGGTGGAGCACATCCCCAGGTCGGCAAACAAACAGGCCGATGCGCTATCTCGGTTGGCCCATCCACCTCGGCCACAATAGGGAAAAAGATTGTTGTGGAGTTGGTAAAGCATCGTGCTTTTGATGGTAATGAAGTCTTGCAACAAGACTACCACAACACGTGGATGGATGAGATAGTCACCTACCTGCAACGTCAAACCCAGCCTGAGGATAGGTCTCAAGCTCGGCGTCTCCGCCTAAAGGCTTCCAGGTACGCACTCTTTAATGATCAGCTGTATAGAAAATCTTTTACACAGCCTTGGTTGCGATGCGTACCTGAAGACGAGGGAGATTATATCCTCCGAGAATTGCATTTGGGAATATGTGGAAGCCATTCTGGCGCACGCTCTTTAGCCCGCAAGTGCTATTTGGCTGGTTATTACTGGACTACCATTCGCAAGGATGCAGAAGAGCTAGTCAAACATTGCCCATCTTGTCAAGCTCATGCACCGACTTCTCATTTGCCGAGTCATGAGTTGGCTGTTATTTCAAGTCTGTGGCCATTTATGCAATGGGGAATGGACTTAGTAGGGCCTCTGCCCCGAGCTCCCGGCTCGGTCAGATTTTTGTTAGTCCCTATCGACTACTTTACCAAATGGATAGAGGCTGAGCCACTAGCCACCATAACTGGGGCCCAAGTAAAAAAGTTCTTGTGGAAGAATATTATCTGCCGATTTGGCCTACCCCAGGTTTTGATCTCAGACAACGGAAGGCAATTTGCTGAAGATCCGGTGAAGAGTTGGTGTCTTGATTTGCATATCAAGCAACGCTTCACTCAGTAGCTCATCCTCGTCAGATGGCAAAGTAGAGCTTGCTAACAGGATCATTAAAGATGGTCTTAAAAAGCGTCTGGATAAGGCAGGAACTAATTGAGTGGATGAATTACCTGGTGTCCTATGGGCCTATCGGACTACGCCATCTACTTCAACAAATGAAACTCCTTTTTCATTAGTATATGGTACTGAAGCTCTTATTCCTGCAGAGGTCAGTTTTACGTCAGCCCGGGTAGATTATTATTCTGCCTCAGACAACGACCAAGAACTACGGTTAAACTTGGATGAACTTGAGGAAAAAAGAGACCGAGCTCACATCCGCATGGCATAGTATAAAACTTGATCTCCCAATATTACAACTCTCGAGTACGTCCGAGATCTTTTCGAGTTGGAGACCTAGTGATGCGCAATAATGAAGTCAGCCATGCCATCCCAGCAGGAACTTTTAATCCTAAGTGGGAGGGTCCTTACCGAATAGTTGAAGTACATTCAGTTGGAGCCTACAAGTTACAGACTTTAGAAGGCCGAACTCTTCCTCGAACTTGGCATTCTTCTCACCTTCGGCTCTTACATCAATGATGTAATTGTAACTATCTTGTATATCCCAAACGTTTTCTTTGGAGCATCTATCAAGAGAAGTACTCTATCAGATGTACAGGCAAATCTCGAGCACCATGGAATGCTCTTACAAGACCTTGGTAGGTCCGAGGCAAAAGCCCGCCATAGGGTAAATCAAGACCTCGGCAAGTCCGAGGCAAAAGCCCGCCATAGGGTAAATCAAGACCTCGGCAGGTCTGAGCAAAAGCCCGCTATAGGGTAAATCAAGACCTCGGCAGGTGCGAGGCAAAAGCCCGCTATAGGGTAAATGAAGACCTCGGCAGGTCCGAGGCAAAAGCCCGCCAAAAGATAAAATAAGACCTCGGCAGGACCGGGGGCAAAAATCCGTTAAAGGGTGGAATAAAACCTCAGCAGGTCTGAGGTAAAAATTCACCAGAGGGAAGACTTGTACAAACAAGCTTTAAAAATCTTCTTAACATAAAGAGGCCGAGCTGAAGCAGAACAAGGTACCCATACCTTATTTGATCTAGCAAAACTAGATAAAGTTGCGTTAAAAGGTAATATTACAAATTCAAGACTTGAGGTTACAACTATCGTCAAAGTCAGAGCCTAATTTAAACAGTGCAGAGTTTATTCTAAGTTTATCCATGAATTAGCTCAGCCAAATAACAGGCTTACTTTATGACTTGGGGACTTAGTTTATTTTCAATGAAGTTGATCAAGTTTGACAAGACTGACATGAAAACTCAGCAACAATAAGTTTGAAGAATAAACTTGATGAAAATGCTGAAGACAAAAGAGAAACTGAGCCACAAAAGATAAGTTTTTCATTGATAGAGAATTTGAGTTCAAAGTACAAATTGATGTCTCCTCAGCTAAAGATAAACAAAGAGAATCCTAAGCCTAATCATCTTCTTCCCTCTAGTCAGCTCCGTCTACAAATTTTTGAAATTGTTCTTCAAAGTCTTGGGAAGCATTAGGATTGTACAATTCAGCAAGGCGAGAATCCTCTTTGTTCAATTCCGGATAAACGGCTGACAGACATCGATGGCTTCTCTTCGGCCGACCTCCATGGCTGAGCTCTGAAGAAGGATCATATTTTCTTCAAAAAACTTGGATTTTTTGAAGTCCACAAGTGTCTTGATCTCAGCTTCAGTCAGTTGATGACGCAATAAGCCTATCTGCTCTTCATCAGCTTTACTCTTCTGCGTCAGCTCAGCCAGTTGTTTCTTCAGAAATTCATTCTCGTTTAGAGTCTGAGTGGGGGTCAGCTCTAGATCTGCCACCTTGTTTTCCAACTCATCAACTTTGGAGTTGGAGGTGGCCAGCCTCGTTTCAGCATCTTCAGCCCTCCGCCGGAATTGGGAGATGTCAGCCCGCAGATTAGTGTTTTTCTTGGGCCAACTCAGCTCTCTTTAGCTCAGCTTCTTCAAGTTGTTTATTTTTAGACTCGAGCTCCCCAAGAAACTCTCCACTGCGAGTCAGAATCTCTAACTCCTGGGCTCGGACCTGTAAAGGAAGCAGAGTTAGAAAAAGTTAAGTGATAAAAAGCAAACAAGGCACACAGAGAAAGTTTTGCTTACCAAAGCAATGTTTGACTGGAAGGCATTTGTCAGCTCATCCCAGACAGTCGCCCTAAACCTTTGATGATCCAAGGGCAAGACTGCCACCTTGTTTAGTTTTCGGGCTATGCTGGGGTCGAGAGCTGAATCCCCTTCTGAAAACCCAATAAGAATTGGATCATGAACTTCACCCGGCTGAGGCAGGTTACCTGACACAGGCTCTGCTGGCTCAGGCTCAGCAGAAGCAGCAGTTGGAACTGGGGGCAGAGCTGAAGTAGAAGCTCCCCCAGAGCCCAGGGCAGCAATTCTTCTTTCCCTTCGGGCCCTCTTTCGGGCCGCTGCTTCAGCCATTTGGCTGGAACGGGAAGAAGATCCAGCCATTGCACCTGCATTAAAAATAAGACAGTTACACACTGAGAAAGGGAAAGGTTGTTGAAAAGAAATGAAACAATATCAACCTCGGACAGTGAGTAACTGGTCTGGAGAGAGTGGCAAATAGTTGTCACCAACAGCCGAGTGGTCCAGGTCTGCCGCTATCCAGATTTCTGAATCTACCTTCTGCCAGTCAATGACTATTGGAAGTGTTCGAATTCTGTCTGCTTCATCGCAGTAATCTTGGCCTGGCCTCGTGTTATCAGCTCTGCCAGACTTCCAGATGTTTCTGCTCGGCAGCTCGGATTTTTTGACATAAAAAATTTTTCTTTCCATCTCTTGTTGGAAGAGGGAATATTAAGGGCAAAAGGAAAATTGATGCTAGACGCTCGCTTGCTGAAATAATACCAGCTATGCGAGGTCTGACATGCGAAAAGGGCTCGGAAAGTAGCAGCATTGAAAGGAAGTTCAGAAATTCTAAGGAAAAGAAGATAACAAAGAATAAGTTTAAGGCCATTTGGCTGGTTTTGAGGAAGCCTGAGTCCATAAGCCCGTAGAATACGGACAAGTGGCTCAGGAACAGGGAGGTTGAAACCTGACTTGAAGTAATCCTCGTAGACTGCTTCATAATCCCTAGGGGGATCATAAGCAGTCTGACCAGGCAAGGGAAGGATCGGGCTGAACCGGTTTTTGTCAATTTTATAAAATTTACAAATCCTGTCCAAGATGGCCTCGGACAGAGTAGAGAGAGACTCTTGGACAAGGGAAGAAGGCACACCTCTCTCGATGACCCCAGAAAACAAAGATGGGTCCCTCAGTGGGGCAGGGGGGTTTAAAGATGCCGGAGCAGGAGCAATCCCTGTTTGCTCCGGCGAAGAACTGACCACGGTGATGGCTCTGCTGGACTGAGCCGTATCACCAGTGGTCCGACGTAAATTGCTGATGGGATGATCATCAGCAGAGGCGGATCTGACGGACAGAGGTAGAGAACCGGAGTTATTCTCACCGCTAGCGGCGTAAGAACCACCCTCAGAAAAGACATAATGAAGAATTGAGGAAGAAAACTTACAGAAAACTTAAGGAAAGGAGAAGGAAGGCTGAGCAAGGTCGGAGTCGTCGGAGTTTGAAAAGATTGCCGGAGAAAGGAGTAGAACGCCGGAGTAAAGTACAAGAACAAGTAAAAGGTTCAAGTGACCGTGGAGGGACCTATTTATAAGGTTTCATCTCGGCAACCCAAAGGTCATCTTGGTTTAATCGTCCTCGATTCCTGAAGCGGCCGAATTCAAAAAGCTGCGTAACTGATGCTTCGTACTCTGCGCAAACAGTAAATGCGTAGAACAAACCAATCAGAGGTGGACACGTACCAAAAAGGCGGTGTAATTACAACTCTAACCAGTTCGGTCAGGTCAGCTTAGCCAAAAACACCATCAACGCTTCGTGCTCTGTGCAGCCAGTAAATGTGCTGAGCAGTCTAATCAAAGGTTGACACGTCGTCAGTGAAAGGACGACTCGTCAAAGATTCTGAATCGATTAGGCTGCCCTCTCAGGTCAGCTCGGTCAAACTAATCTGAGGGCAAGTGATGAACCAAAAATTACCACCTGTTAGTCAATAATAGTCAACGGTAGGTTATGGACATAAAAATGTTAAGTCCCGCAGGTCAGCCCAGGGCTCGGCAGGGTCATATACTGACAAACAATTCATCCCGACCAAACGGCCACAGCGCCCTCTCGGCCTAAAGGCCACATCTCGGCCTCAACGCCATCTCGGCCTAAAGGCTACATCTCGGCCTCAACGCCCTCTCGGCTTAAAGGCCACATCTTGGCCTCAGCTCCGTCTCGGCCGATGGTCTCAGGCCACCCTTGTGACGTCAGCTGTGGACATCATAATGGGCCTACTTATGCTCTCTGAAGTCGGCCATTCACATCTCAGCAAGCTGACCCCACATCCTAGGTCATCTCGGACACTGCTGAGTATTTTCGGAAGGTTTGGCCTCGGTACTTGGGTTTACCCTGGGTAATTCTACTAGGTGAAACATCTAGCCAGATGTTCCAAGCTAGCTTACTCAGCTCAGTACCACGCTATGTGGCAAGCATGCAAGAGTAAGAGTCATCCTTGTGACCTCCTTGCCTGTCACGATTTCCGGATTTTGCCCATGCATTGGCCCAAACCGCCATATAAAAGGCAGAAAGCAGGAGAGAGAAAGAAAAGTAGCAATTCACAAATTACAACTGTGACTCATCTTCCTCACGGTGAAACACAACCAGGTTTACCTGAAAACCTTTTCATATAAACTACCATCAGTATATAAACCTCTCCTAAAATGGCCTCCACTGACTTGACCGTCGGAGGGTATTACCCGGGGCCATAGATCCCGGGTCCTCTGACCTTGTTCCATTGTGCAGGTCGGCCAACAGCCCACTAAAGACAACTGACGGAAAAGAGACGGCGTGACCCCAACATTTGAATTGATAAATCTGACATCATCACCTAGTAAAATGTAGAAATTGTGTAGAGTGAAAATGGATCGAAGAGCAGAATCGAAGATGCGTGACCGTTGGATTAACGGGTCATACACCGGAATGAGAGAATTGATTGGTGGCAGGGGTATAAAGTTTTTGGATGGATGAATTGGTTGGGATTAATGGAGGAAAATTGGAATTAACTATGGTTGAGAAAATTTGGGCGCCAAGTGGGAAAAAAGTGAAAAATAAATGGAATTTTGATAAAAACCGCCTGTAGCAGGTCAATTCCCGGTTGCCGGATGTCAGATGTTAATTTCACCTATAAGTATGGCTGGTAAGTGATTTTCATAAAAGAATGGATGCTACTTAAACTTGATGGCAAAGTATGGATAACAAGTGCAACTAAATCACAATTTCTACGTCGTTCTTTAAAATTTATCCGGCAAGCGTCAGTCATAAGAATATTTAAATAGTTCCGTACTTTTTTATATCAAAGTTGACTCGGTTCTAAACTTTTTAATACAGGTTCTATGGAAAGTTGTAAACCTTAACATCATTGTTCTGAGTACTTTAACTAATAAATACGTTTGACTCAATATATTGAACGGACTTGACTCAGTATCATTCGTCGGAACTAATAAAGTTGGATGATTACTTATCTTTGAATGTTATTTTGGAATTTTAGTGAATCCGCAAGATGAGTCTTTTCAAACACTTGAACCAAACGACAGAGTACATATTCCAAAACTACAATTTCATACGAAATTATCTGTCACTTTACTATTCGTAGCATGGTTATTAACATTTCTACAATTTGATTTTTAAATGTTAGAGCTACTTGACTTTTTGTAAAATTAATCTTTAGCTGGTTAAAATGTAATATTAACCAGACTCGGAAGAAGTTTTCTTAGATGTGACTTCTACGGATGAATGTTCTCTCTCTCTCTCTCTCTTTTTTTTTTTTTTTTTTTTTT
>AP025043.1:13584579-13778951 GCA_036186865.1 Eustoma russellianum | reverse complement strand
AAAAAGAGAAAAAACGAGAGAGCGCAGAGAACATGATTTACGTGGTAATGTCGCGTGGGTAAACTTCATGTCAGTTTCAACTATTTATATTGATGACTAGAATACTTTTATATACGGAGGATATACGTTGAATTAGGGGTGAGCAACGGTCCGGTTCCGGTTCTGACGGTTCCAGAACCGTTAGAACCGGGAACCGTTTAGCATGTTATTTTTAGAACCGAACTGGAACCGCGAAACTACGGAACCGTAGAACCGTGGAACCGTTTAAAACGGTTCGGTTCCGGTTCAGAACTTGGAATCGCGAAAGAAAGAAAGAATTTTTTTTTTGAAAAAATAGAAACCAACTCCAGCAATAACTCACCCTTGTCATTTGGCAACACTCAACAGAACAAAACAAAAAAATGAATGCAGCAAACAACACATCAGAAGTAATAACTAATAAACAAAATTGAATGTTGTTTAAATGGCTAAATGCCAGTTCATATCCTGTCAAGTCATACTATTTTTTTTGTAAATTTGTCAAGTAATACTAATGATATCAAGAAACAAAGTGAAACATTGTTCCACGTCATCATCAAAAAGTTAAAGATACATGGTTTCCATATTATCATTTATACGGTTCGGTTCCGGTTCTAACGGTTTGGAAAAATTAAGAACCGAATTAGAACCGTGAAGCAGAAAAACGGTTCTGGAACCAAACCGTGAAACTTAAACGGTTCCAGTTCCGTTTAAAATCCATATTTTCGGTCCGATTTCGGCCCGGTTTTACGGTTTCCAGTTTTTTTGCTCACCCCTACATTGAATAATAAAAGCTATGGGCCAAAAGAATTTGACAGTATAAAATTTGATAGTATAACTGATAACTTAAACCGCGTACGTAACATTATTTTGACATTATAAAAAATAATATCTGACTCTTCAACTTAACAATATACATATGCATATATATATGTGTATTCACACACAAACAGTATACACACTCTGGACTTGTTTTAACAAACGCCTCTAAATTTTTCTGGAATACAAAAGTGGGCTCCACTGGAACTCGGTTATATTATATTAAACAGATATTTTCCATGCTATAAATGATCTGAAATGCATAGATAAAAGACATCGGCAGTCGTATAGAAGAGTGCACAAAAGATGAAGTCTTCTGCAATTTATTACTTGGTGCCCATTATTTTTATCCTGGGTAGGTGCAATACTTCCTTCTTCTACTTCAAAGTTTCATTTACATACGACCCATTTTTAGCTTTTCATTGTCACTAACATTTTAGGATCAATACATTTTTGCAGTCAGTACTGTAAATTCAAGCGATGCTCTACGCACCGACTCCCTGCTGCATAAAGGATGGGTTCAAAGCAATGACTCCTCTCTTACCAGAAGCCTACTCTCCAATCCTGTTACGCCCCCTATCAGGATTTGTCAAAGCTCCTCCGTGGACAACACGTGCGAAATAACTGAAGAGGACTGTCCAGCTGAATGCGACTGTGTCCAGCTTGAAGAAGGTAAAATATGTGTCTATTTCATGGACGTAGAGGCCTAGGTAACGCCGTCGTGTGTTACATGAGATGTTTGTTTCCCTTAGTTTCCATTTGCTCTTGTTTTCTTAGTAATAAATGGGTTCGTACCCAGTTTGTTTACTGGAGTTTTTTTAAGTTGAAAGGGGGGCAGTATCTTATTTTATCTCCTACCGTTAACTTGTCTTTGTACGTTTGACTGGTTATAGAGTTGGTTACATTTTGGTGGTGGTTTCACTCTTTCATTACAAGTTTCCCTGCTGGTTATATTCAGCTGCAAGTTCTTTTTTTGTTCAATGTTACTTTATAAATCAAGGGATCTATGTTTGGAGAGGCCTTCCTCGTATACGTTTGTGGTCCTAGTTTATCTATAAAACAAAAGCTTGGTTGCCCAAGAGCCTGTGAAACCGATAAATTTCAATGGAAAAAAAATCAGGAGAACAAACTTTTTTCTCGTCTTATTCAATACATTAGAATAACCAATATAGTACATAGCAGAATCTGATCAGATAGTCCTAGTCAAACTGTTATAATAGCTTGTAAAGGCAATGGTATGAAGAATGAAGGTGGATTGGTGTTTAAATAAACAAGAATAGCTTGACTCATGACATGGATTTGTAAAGGCAATGGTATGAAGAATGAAGGTGGATTGGTGTTTAAATAAGCAAGAATAGCTTGACTCATGACATGGATCGATCCATGTCTCATTTGGATCGATCCATGTGGCTTGAAAATGAAGTTGAGTATTCTGCCGGACATAGATCGATGACATCGATCGATCGATGTACATAAATCGATCACATCGATCGATCGATGTACCCTGAGTGCAAAGTTAAAACTTTCTGTCCAACATAGATCGATCACATAGATCGATCGATATCACTTGGATGGATACATAGATCGATCGAAGTTGTTTGGATGAAAAGTTAGAAGCTACTGTGAGACATCGATCGATGACATCGACCGATCGATGTCACATCGATCGATGTGCCAGCAGGTATGACTTTTCATCTAAAGTTGCAACTTTTGTACCATGGAACTTCTTCCAACCACCCAAGGACGATTCGAACGTCTGAAATGGAGGTAAAATGCCTATATAAAGGCATGTTTAACACATTTCAAGACATTCTAATTCCTTGTTCAAGATCAAGTATTCTAAATTCTTCTCCCAACTTTTAAAGCATTCTCAAGTGAAAGTTCATTGAATTTATGTTCTATTTGCTGAGGATAAAAGATTGTTTGGGTGTTGTATCATAGGAGAAAATTCGCTTATAACCCTGCAGCAACTAGTGGGGGAAAATATTCCTTACGGATAGTGTTTGTGCACGCCTCAAGCCATCTACTTTGCTCATTCTTCTTGTTGTTCTTGTATCCATCTTCTAACAATCGTAAGGAATATCTCTAAAATGGATTCAAAGACGTTCCTGAATCAAGAAAGCATGAAGTTAGACCGATTTGATGGCACCAACTTTCTGAGGTGGAATGACAAGATGATGTTCGTACTCACCGTACTGTAAATAGGGTACTGTTTGGACCTGAACTTGAAGGACTTGCTAACCCCACATGAAGAAGACTCCGAGGAGGTGAAGGCCGCCTGGAGGAAGAGGCATGATGATGAGGTGCTGTGTCGGGGGCACATCCTCAACAATCTTTCAGATCGTATTTACGCTCTGTTCATAACTTTCATTGACGATGCCTCTATGTATATTTGTTAAGGCATAAAGATGAAGCCTTTGACATGTTAAAAGTTTTCAAATTGGAAGTTGAAAATAAATCGGAATTGAAAACCAAAGTTCTAAGAAGTGATCATGGTGGTGAATACTTTCCTCTTGAATTAAAACAGTTCTGTGAGGACAATGGTATCATACACCAGAAAAGTGCACCATACACACCCCAACAAAATGTTTTGGCTGAAAGAAAGAATAGAAGTTTAGTTGACATGTTAAATGCAATGTTAATAAACTCCGGTTTGCCAAAGAATTTGTAGGGAGAAGCCTTATTGACGGCTTGTCACATTTATAATAGAATTCCTTCTAAAAAGTTTAAGATTTCTCCATATGAAATATGACAGAAACGAAGGCCAAATCTAAGTTATCTTAGAGTTTGGGGCTGTCTAGCCTATTATAGAGTTCCGGATCCGAAGAGAACTAAGTTGGGGCCAAGAGCTCTTAAATGTGTCTTTATTGGATATGCTAAAAACTCAAAAGGATATAGGATTCTGGACATAGAATCCAATGTGGTTGTTGAATCAAGGGATATTGAATTTATTGAGAATAAATTCTTAAGAACATATTCAAATAAAGATTCAACAAGCGAAAATTTGAATGAACCGATAGTTGGAGATTTTTTCAATGATTCTTCTAGTGTTGATCAAAATCAAAGTTTTCCAACTGAGGTTAGGAGAAGTCAACGGGCTAGAAAGGAAAAGCATTTACATCCAGATTTCATTTCTTCACAGTCTATTACTTTCTTAGTTGAAGGTAATAGGACAAAGGTATTTAATCAAATATCTATTGTACTGAGTGTAGAAGATGACTCTAAATCCTATAAGGAGACGATGCAATCAAGAGATGCATCATTTTGGAAGGAAGCAATAGATGATGAGATGAACTCCTTATTGTCTAACAATACGGGGATACTCACTGATTTGCCTCCGAGTTCCAAAGCAATTGGATGTAAATGGGTATTTAGAAGAAAATACAATACGGATAGTTCAATTCAAACTTTCAAGGCTAGATTAGTAGCCAAAGGCTTTAGACAACGAGAAGGGATAGACTATTTTGATACACATGCTCCAGTTGCGAGAATAACATCCATTAGAGTGTTGATAGCATTAACAACCATAAATAACTTGTTTATTCATCAAATGGATGTTAAGAGTGCATTTCTGAATGGTGATTTAGACGAAGAAGTCTATATGGAACAACCGGAAGGTTTTTTTCTTCCGGGTAATGAGCACAAAGTGTGCAAATTGATAAGGTCATTGTATGGATTGAAACAAGCACCGAAACAATGACATGAAAAGTCTGACACTACCATTTTAAGGAATGGTTTCCTGCATAATAATGCTGATAAGTGTGTATATTCCAAGTTTACGGATCAAATATGGGGTCATAATTTATTTGTACGTGTATGACATGCTAATTATTGACACTAATATGGAAGGAGTAAATGAAACTAAGAAGTATTTAACTTCACAATTCCAAATGAAAGATTTGGGTGAGGTAGATACTATCTTAGAGATAAAGGTGCCAAAACATAGTGGGGGTTTCGCTCTTTGTCAATCTCATTACATAAACAAAGTGTTGAATAAATTCAATCACTTGGAGATCAAAGAAGCAAACACACCGTTTGATGCCTCATACAAATTGACTGGACTTATCGGTAGAGCAGCAACGCAACTAGAATATGCTAGTGCAATTGGTAGTTTAATGTATGCTACATATTGCACTATACTGGATATTGCTTTTGCGGTGTGTAAATTATCAAGGTATACTAGTAATCCTAGTATGGACCATTAGAAGGCAATCGGACGAGTACTTGGGTACTTGAAGAGGACTATGAATTACGGATTGTACTATAACAGTTTTCCAGCTGTGTTGGAAGGTTATACTGATGCTAGTTGGATAACTAGTGTTGGTGATAACAAATCTACTACGGGTTGAGTATTTACATTGGATGGTGGTGCTGTTTCTTGGGCTTCAAAGAAACAGACATGCATAACTCATTCGATAATGGAATCCGAATTCATAGCATTGGGATCAGCAGGTAAGGAAGTGGAATTGCTGAGAAATTACTATTGGATATAGAGTTGTGGCCACAACTGATGCCAGCCATTTCCTTAGACTCTGATAGCCAAGCAACGATGTCTAGAGCTTATTGTAAAATCTATAACGGAAAATCTAGACATGTGAGCCTTAGGCATGATTATGTAAGGTAATTGATTACGGATGGTGTAATAGCCATTGCATACGTCAGATCCTGCAATAACCTAGCGGATCCGTTGACAAAGAGTCTTTCAAAAGACTTGGTACAAAGTTCATCTTGAGGGATGGAATTGAAACGTATGGGATAAGTTCACTGGTGATAGAAACCCAATTCCTATCATACCACTAGTCAAAGGTTCAATGGGTAACAACAAGTCACAAAGCGAGGTATTAAAGCACAAAGATTGATTTTTAAAGAATCAAACCGCGCTGCATTCATCTTTAAAGATTTGGAATGTTAGTGTTAAAGGAGAGTGAGTGTTAAAGCACTCTTAATGTAGGATTAAGAGGAATATCTTAATCTTCACCTATATGAACATAAGAAGTGGTGCCACTTCGACAAGCAATGATCTTGAAATGTTTATGAATACTAGGGGAAACACAAGGCCATAAAGTGCGGTTTATGGATTTCTAAGGAGAGTGTGGTTTCATGTGTATAATATTTCCGGTTCTAGCACATAGGAATCTGATTCAAGACTTTTTAGCTATCAAGATTTCGTTAGAACTTTGAAGTATTATACTAATAAGAGGTGCAAACCGAAAGATACTTCTTAAATGCATGAAATGTCATAAATTGCTTTACAAACTAAATGGGGGGTTGTTATAATAGTTTGTAAAGGCAATGGGATGAAGAATGAAAGGTGGATTGGTGTTTTAATGAGCAAGAATAGCTTGACCCATGACATGGATCGATCCATGTCTCATTTGGATTGATCCATGTGGCTTGAAAATGAAGTTGAGTATTCTGTCAGACATAGATCGATGACATCGATAGATCGATCATATCGATCGATCGATGTACCCTGAGTGCAAAGTTAAAACTTTCTGTCCAACATAGATTGATCACATAGATCGATCGATGTGACTTCGATCGATACATAGATCGATTAAAGTGGTTTGGATGAAAAGTTAGAAGCTACTGTGAGACATCGATCGATACATCGATCGATCGATGTACCAGCAGATGTGACTTTTCATCTAAAGTTGCAACTTTTGCACCATGGAACTTCTTCCAACCACCCAAGGACGGTTTGAACGTCTGAAATGGAGGTAAAATGCCTATATAAAGGCATGTTTAACATATTTCAAGACATTCTAATTCCTTGCTCAAGATCAAGTATTCTAAACTCTTCTCCCAACTTTTAAAGCATTCTTAAGTGAAAGTTCATTGAATTTCTATCCTATTTGCTGAGGATAAGAGATTGTTTGGCTGTTTTATCCTAAGAGGAAATTTGCTTATAACCTTGCAGCAACTAGTGGGGGCAAATATTCCTTATGGATATTGTTTGTACACGCCTCAAGACATCTACTTTGCTCATTCTTCTTGTTGTTCTTGTATCCATCTTCTAACACAAACTGCATCAAATCACCAACTTACCAGAAAAGTTGACTAAAACTAAGAAATACATCAAAGGTTAAATAGATAATTTCCTATCAACTTGGAGGACAGAGGCGCGAAGCTCCCAGCCTGCAAATAGTTTATAGTAGTCATGTAGTCATGTCCGAATAAGTGCTTGTTGAGCACCATATTTAAACACATCAATGCCGATCAAAGAATTTGTTTAAACATAGCATAATCATATGGGCATCATTCTTTTCTAGCTCTGGGTCCAAAATCGCGTTATTATAAAGAAACGTTCATCAATGGCTAAACTGCATATCAACAATTCAACAGCAACAGTTTTCTGACTGTTATTAAACCCGTTCGAACAAACATCCGAATGACCTACTTAATTAATAGTACAAACCGCATATTCATCAATATCAACCATCGAAATCCTGCCATACATGACGGGATCCATTCCCAAATGATCAAACAGTAGATTGCACCACACATTTTGATATAATTTTATGTTCATGGATAAAAATCATACATCATGTGAACGAAATTAGTAAAAAGCTAGGTTAAGATAACCTATGGGCAGGTGAATATGTAATGGATTTTATGCATTCATATAACCAGCTTTTGGGAGGACTTCTACGAAGAAAGTATGGGTTTCAACTTTCGTATGGAAGGAACGGATGAAGAGAAATTCTTGATAAAGATTTCATGTACTGGAAAGGTTACCAATTTGTTTAGAGAAAGAAGGGTTGAAGTATCAAGAGGCAACCGAGTGCCTAAGATAGTTCAAAGAGCTAAAGCACAGTTGGTCATTATTTGAAAGGAAAATTTTGAGCAAGCCGGCTCTCATACCAACCAAGATAAATTTTATTGAGGAAAATTCACTCAGAGAACAAATTTTTTCTGATTTATTCAATACAAAAGAATTACCTATATATATATAATGCATATGAGAATCTAATCATATACAAATCATATCACTAGCTTATGCTAAACCTATGATAAAACTAATTACAAGAAAATATATAATGAGTAAAATGAAACATCTTAGAACCTCTTAGAAGATATCCCAAGATATTCTAACATAGACATAAAAGAAGTAGAACTAAAGAAACATCTTCGCTCCAATAGGACTGGCGGATGTGAGACTCGATCATCATTGCTCCAGCCAGTTCTAGAAGTATGCGATTTTTTCTTTCACCTACACCATTCTTTTTAGGCATATTGAGACGGGCGACTTGATGAATAAGGCCATGGATTCTAAAAAATATTTGTATTGTTTGGTTGACGAATTTTCTACCATTATCGGAGCTAACGATCTGATTTTTTAATCAAACTGTGTATGAATCATGCAATAAAACTTGAAAAAATTTTGGGTGCTTTGGATTTGTGATTTAATAAATGTAAACCCTATCATTCAAGAGAAGTCATCGACAAATATTACAAAATAGTAGAACAGTTCTTATTAGACACTGGTCCTGTACCCTAGACATCCGATATACTAAAGAAAATACCGAATCAACTCTGATATTATTTGGTTAAAAGGTAACTTTATGATTTTGTATGAATGCATGTTTCACAAACTGAGGAAGGGGTATTATTTGTAAAGAAATTGAGAAACTTTTTTGGTTGACGGTTCCGTGAGCAAGAATAGCATGATCCTGTTGAGTTACATCATCAACGTAGTAGAGTCTTCCGTGCTCAGTAAAATGTCTGCCGTGCTCAGTAAAATGTCAATGATCTTTTTCATATGAATGTCCTACAAAAGACAAAAATGAGGATACTTGAGTACCGTACAATCAAGTGCCTTTGTCACTTGACTTAATGACAACAATTTGTTGGATAATGTAAGAAAATAGATGCAATTTTTAAAGTCAACTAGGGAGGAAAAATAATTATCACCATGAACTTTAATTAATTCTCCATTAACGGTTTTAATGTGGGATTTTGTGTGGGAGGTGACAGGTATCAGAAATTTCTCTGGTCAGAGGTCATCGTGCCGATGGTCCTACAGTCAAAAATCCATTCACTAGGATTTATTGAACTTTCTGTAGGTGTCGAGAGGGTTCAGTGGTCTTTGGGCCAATAATCTGCTTTTTCCAAATTTAGAGGCAAATGCATAAAATTTAACTTTTCTAGGGGCAAACCCTTGTGTCTCTTTCAATTTCATTGTCTCCTTTCTTTAAATATGTGTCGCTTCCACTGTTGTCCCGCCTATTGTTGTTAGGTTCCTTGACCATGTATGGTTATCCTCTCATCAATACAGATATCTCACGGTATAGAAACAAGTGTCTCGCCTATGTTTTTTTATCTCGCAATGGGTTCATACCAACCAAGGCGTGTCTTCCTTGTTCCAGTCCCGGATCCACGATAAAGGATATTAGCGGACTTGCCCCTTTTCAAATGGCCAATTCGATTTTAGTATCTTTTGTTTTCCCAGTGCCTTAAAGGCTTGGCCAAGGCCTATCCCCGGCGACAAGTTGATTTCATCAGAGGCTGATGAATTCAATATGTACATTCAGGCCTCTTCTCGTCGTACTTGGCATATGCAGTTTCAATTGAGGGGAGTAGCTCCGTCTATAGAATTTTCTCTTCACAGGTTCAAATTTCTAATTGATTGTTGTTAATAATCGGAAGAATCTTTGTTCTTGCACTTGCTGTTAGGTCCGAAATACACTCTAGAGGGGGTGAATAGAGTGTTTGGCTCTTTTGCGGAATTTTTCTTGTGTTACTCAACTCAAAAGATATTCAAAATCAAAGCAAGAATGGGAGATGAGAAGTAATGAATGAGTACACCGGATATAGAATGGTTCGAATCGTAAATGATTCTACTCCACTACCACTTTGTTGCCAAAGTGGATTTTCAACAACTACTCTTCTTATTAAAGACAATAAGAACAACCATAGCAACACTTACACTAACACCTTAGTGTAAGCACCAACAACAGCAACTGCTTGCACAAAACACTCTTGTGCAACTACAGCAACTACAGCTCTTAGCAAGAACAAGTTCTTGCTACCTCACAACTTCAACAAAGTTCCCTCAAGAACTTCTCACAGTAGGTTGAAGAAATATAGTAAGGTTCACACTTTCTCACTAGTCTAAGCACAAGCAAGAGATCAAATATTTATGGTTCCTCTTGTTCTTGACTCTCTTTCTCTCAATATACAACAATGAAGAGCAAAGAAAAGCTAAACAAGCTTTAAGCAAATTTACAAGTATGAGAGAACTATACAACAATGAAAGATGAAGCTAGATGATGTTGAAAGTGTGTGTTTGCCTCATCCAAGCCTCTTCTATTTATAGATGAAGTTCACCATGTTTGTGAGGCTCTCCATCAAGTCTTCATCTTCAAAAATGTCAAGATAATGTCCAAATAGTCTTTAGCCACCCTATGGAGTGATTTGATCTTCAATAGCCAACCTAGGATTTCTTAGACATGTATACAATAGTCAAGGAAGCATGTAATATGTTGGGTTAAAGTCCACAAGAAATTTGAGCAAGATTGGAAAGAGAAAATACCATGAATCTCCCTTGGATTTTGTTCAAATGTTCAGAAAATTTTGAATTCTGGGGGACATCGATAGATCAAAGTGCCTGGGGGGAGAGATCGATGTCCTCCAAAACATTGCAGTTTTTGACACTGCCTGACAACGATCGATCAATGTTAGAGGCTGAAGTGACATCGATCGATCGATATCCCAGCCTAAGAGATCGATGTTGGATAGAATCCTTTCTGACTGACATCGATTGATCAAAGTCTCTCTGAGGAGAGACTGAAGTGACATCGATCGATCGATGTCCCTGGGTTGAGAGATCGATGTTGGACAGAACGCTTACTGACTGACATCGATCGATCGATGTCAGAGGCTGAAGTACATCGATCGATCGATGTCCCTAGCTTGAGAGATCGATGTTGAACAGTGAGTTCCAATCTCAACCATTTTTGACATAGTGTGATTTTCTCATCTTGCATCAGTCTCAAACATAAATTTAACTCATTTAAAACATCTTTTCATCATCAACACAATTTATAACTTGACACTTGCTGTTGTAGATGACAATATCCTCTAGGTCTTTCATCGAGTTTGGTTCTCTTATGTCAATTTCCATCAAGATATGTTGTAATTTGTTTTATCTTTCTTCCAAACTATCATTGCCTTGCCGTATAATGTTGGCTCTTTTGTGAAATCGAACACTTGTAGTGAATCTATCCCCAAGCCATTGGTGATCGCCAAAAGTCCTACAACACATTTGTAGTTGGGTACTGCAAAACATGGTTCACCAAGTTGGTCTCGTCATTTTGAATGAGCCACGTAAACCCATATTGATCAATCTATTCCCATAACACAAATGTGGGCTATGTTGGCTATGGTAGTGGAAGCACCCCAGTGATATAGAAGCCCTCCCCTCCCTCTAATTGCTTTTCATATGAGCGTTGCCAATAACAAATAATTGTCACTGCTCAGCTTGAACTCTAGTGACAAGTTTTTAGAATTTGTGGTTGGGCTGACTCCGAGGCTATTTCTCAGTAACTTGGCTATTTAAATGGTCAATTCATTAGCGGTAGTGTTTGTGTTTTTGTTGCTTTATCAAAATTTTCCTTGGCGTTTGGCATGGTTTATTTGTTGGGTTATAGGTTGGTTGGTAAAGGCTCTTTGCGGCTTTGTGTCGGCGGATTCTATTGTTTCATGAATAGTACAGTTTTGACATTGATTATTTTGGCCAAAAGAAAGGTAACTTGTTTGTGACTGTGATTGTAGCGCCCCGGCCCAGGACCCGTAAACTTTAGGCTCGGAAAGGTGCACCTGTCGTACTCTGCTACGAGAAATACAAGGCACCGATACTATTTATATGCATACCGATATGGACATGTATCGAAATAGCAGAAGTATCATAAAATAGACAAAGCGTAATTGACATGCATCATAACTAAATTCGAGTATATCATAAGTTTCATCAGTGCAAAAGGAAAATGAGTACACAACTAAAATAACATAAGTACAAAGCCTCATAGGGCCCACTAAGCTCCTTACGGATATCCTACCCTCAGCTCATCGTCTACAAAGTCCAAGTCCTGCTCTCGAGGCTCTACATGATAAAATAAGGTATGAGCGATAATAAATCGCCCAGCAAGTAGTCCGTCCAGACTTGTCATGTGGATCATATATAAGAGACGGGGTGATAAAATAAATATAAGTATAAACAATGAAACATAATGCGTCTCTGTTCACAAATAAAGTAACAGGTAGTGCATGTGATGGAAAACGTAACAGAATCTTATAAAGTGCGTAGGTAAATCATACTTAAACATTATTATAGAGAAAATAACACTCAAAGCACTTATTCAACTCAATAAAATGAAGAATCAAATGCATAGTTTTCATTTCTCAGCCATGCAAACATATATATAAAGGTTGGGCAACGGCTATCATGGCCTTGACAATGACATTCCAACGGCTAGTTTGGCCGGGTAGAAACTAATAAGTAATTCTATTGTTAATCATCAAAATGATGATTATCCTGTAGTCCTATGATTAAATAACAACAATATACAATCAAGTGAGGATTTTGACTAAAAATTAAAGGAGAAATAGGCTGATGAATAAGTGTTCGATGCATTAATAGAACTGCTCGATGAAATGCCTGAATGAAAGTTGTAGCAGCTGAATATACTTGGTTCCACCCTTTATTCTTGTTTTGGTTCTTTTCCTTATATACCTTGTATTCCAACACTCCCCCTCAAGCGAGAGTTGTAGATGGTGATACGACCTTGCTTATCTAGTAAAGCTTTGAACACTTGAACACTCACAGGTTTTGTTAGAATATCAGCAATTTGGTCCTTTGATTGAATGACATCACTTGGAGTAACTTGTCTTCCAGAATATCAGCAATTTGATCCTTTGATTGAATGACATGCACTTGGAGTAACTTGTGTTCTAGCTTTTCTCTCAAGAAGTGCCTGTCAATCTCAATGTATTTGGATTTGTCATGCTGCACTGGATTCTCAGTCATATGAATAGCAGATATGTTGTCATAGTATATATGGATAGATAGCTGGACATCAATTTTCAAATCCTTCATTACTCTGTTGATCCACATACGATCACATACACCAAGAGACAAAGCCATTAGTGCAGCCTCAGCCCTGCTGCTTGATACAACATGTTGCTTCTTCCTTCTCCATGTGACCAAATTTCTCCATAAATAGGAGGCATAGCTAGAGATTGACCTCATATCTTATTTGGATCCGACCCAATCAACATCAGTGAATACTTTGATGTCCCTGTCTTGAGTTCTTTTGAAGAGTAGTCCCTGACGATGGGAAGACTTCACATACCTTAGCATTTTAGGGCATAATTATAGTGTCCAATAGTATGATTATGCAAACATTAACTAATGAAACTTACCCCATAACAAATGTCGGGTCTAGTGTGGGAAAGGTATATTAACTTGCCTGTTAACCTCTGATACCTTTGTTTGTCAGTATAGCCTGAGTCCCATGCTTCCTTTGGTCTGAATCCTTGATCAACAGGGGCACTTGTTGGCTTATAGTTGATCATCCATGTGTCTTGCAGTAAATCTAACACATACTTCCTTTGGAAGATATATATACCACTAGATGATCTAAGTACTTCCAAGCCTAGAAAGTACCTAATCTGCCAAAAGTCTTTTACCTCAAATGAATCAGATAATAGGTACTTTGTTTTAATATGCCCTTGTAGTGATTTCGAGTGAGAATGATAGCATTAACATACACAAGAATAATGACATAGTTATTAATATCCACAAAATTAATAAAAAAAGGTGTGGCGCACCTCGCCCGAAACTAGAGTTTCGGCTCGGTGCACCCGTCGTACTCTGCTACGAGGAGTACAAGGGGCCGATACCATACATGTGCATGTCGACATGAATACTGAATCGGAAGCAACATAAACATGAACAAATACAATCGACATGCATCATTATACATTACACTTCGGTACAAATCATACGATGCTATACATACATGATAATCCCATAAATAACATCCTCTATATAATCTCTCACCACAATTCCTTGCTATCAATGATCTATCTGGCCTGTCCTCAACAACTGGCCTAGTGATACCTGCTATGTGTAAAGTGATAAGGCAAATATGAGCGATAGCCAACATTTAACCGCTCAGCAAGTAGCCCTACTAGATACGACATGTGGATCATGCATGGGGAGACGTGGTGACAAATCATAATAACCATAAATATCGAATATAATAAGCGCGTCTCCGTTTTAACAAGTAAAGTATCATACCGTAACTGTAAACTGAAAGCAGGTAAATAAGGAAAATTTCACAACATAACATAGCAGCATCTCATTCTACTTAATCCGTAACATCATATAGTATCCATAACTTATACTATCCTCGCATATCTTACGTGTACTACACTTTCATTCGTAAACACTACATTAACCATCGTAGTGAGATCATAGACTTAAGGAATTCTTAATCATAACCCTAAGGTGACATGATCATAACATGATACATAAAACATGGATTTCGTAAACATATCCTGACATGAGGCATAAAACATGACTTTTCATAAACATATCATCATTTTCTTCCGAAAATATACATAACTTTTCGTTTCATAAATCATAACATGACTTGCATTTCATAAACCAAAAACATAACAATTCATGATGGCTATAGCACTTCCTAGTAACAATAACGCACGACGAACCGATTGATTCCTAATGTAGAATGTGTACGCCATAAAACAACATAAACATATGTACATGTACTAACGGTGACGCGCTATGATAGAGATCCCATGTCCCAAACACGGTGTTACACTCTGCCATAAACATAATCATATGCTCTTGACATCTAACACCCTGGTACCGATGTCACACTGGCGAATATAACATAATCATAATCATAACATGACATATCGTGTGTTGATGAAATCAATCATCTCGTGTTTATTATTCACATGCATATGAACTTTTAAACATATATTACGATAAAATCACTTTTCAAACTTTCATTTTAGGAAGTATGAGACTCGGTCAAGTGAGGGTATCTTGGCCATACTATAACTGTCATCACTTACTTACTTACAGTCAACCAATCATAACTTAAAGAAATACCATAACCATATTTTCTTAATATCGAATCTACACATGTATTTCATAATTCATAACTTATAAAACATATAGTTCCTAATTACTATAATATACCATCTAGGAATTTCATAACATTCATGAGTTACAGCTTATCATTTAGTACACATATGAATATACATAACATGAAATAAAATCATTTATGTTGTAACATTTTGTTTGGCCGTGTATATGCATTTATGTATGTACGAATATATACTTGTATACATATGAGTACCCATTAAGTGCGTATATGTACAATAACTTATATACAAGATCATATTTCATAGATGTGGCCATAAAACATAATAAAATCATTCTTTCCATATCTTAACATATATATATATATATATATATATATATATATATATATATATATATATATATATATATATATATCATATATGCCTGGAGATATGTCATTCTTCTTTCGTTATTTCATTATTACGAATACTCAGACAATGTAATATGGTTTCCCTCCACCAAAAGTGAGGCTTTTTATGAATAAATAAATTTCGTTTAAATATATATATATATATATATATATATATATATATATATATATATATATATATATATATGTCATACATATACACAACATCAACATAATACTGTCATTTTAGCAAAAAGACCTAACGGCCGAATTGTTGAGAAAAAAGGTTTAAGTGATTTACAAATACATGATTTAAATGCTACGTGTTTATGAAATGCATGAATAAATTATTACTTGACATGTTTATGTGATATACATGCTTTATATGCTTTATATATATTGTTTCCGTTCTAACAAGCCATGAAGCGTTAAAGTTTACATCATATGGCAAACATTTGTTGTCTTTGAACTATTTTCAGGTGCCACAATTAATGAACTAAACTAGTTCATTAAGTGAAGTACTTAAGTTAATGAACTAACTAGTTCATTAAATGGAGACATGTTTGGTGGAAGCTACATGGCAACAAATTTGGAAATGGAAAGTATCCTCCCCATTTAATCTTACACGCCACATATATATATTATATATATATATATATATATTCATATTTTTTTTAAAAGGCGCAATACACTTATATTGCGACGTACTACCGACATGTTACATGTATCACAAACGTCGTCAATGTCACACCACTATATACACCTCATATTTATGAGTATATTCAGGTCTTATATCATATGATATAAGTCATGGTTATGATAAAATAATAACGACACTTTACATGGTTATAAACCAAAAATTGTCGTACCGGGTGACTACCGAAACTTCACGACGTGTCACGTACTTGCTATATAAAGATGGCCAGCCTATATACTTCAAAAATAGCCAAAAATTTCGTGGCTAACATGTTCAAATCAGCCACTAAAGCATTTGATGTTGGCACACACAAATCACCCACAATTTAGGCCAAATTTGTGGAGATTACAAATTCAATTCTTTTAAGCACATGTGGCGCCTATACCATCAGCTATTAGATCTGAATATACACTTTATTTTATTTTTGTTATGTGTGACATAAAATATGTGACATGTGCAAGAAGTTTAAATTTAATCAGAGAAAAATCACGAAATCGACGGAAGTCGAAAATTCGGTTTCTACGAACATAACACATGGAACGTTTTTTGGCAAGAGATGTAACATGTATCCAGACACTTTTTATACATTCAAGACATGTTATAGTGTTCTAGAAAATTCAAATTAGGGCTGATTGCAATTTACCAAATATGTGTAAATATTGTGCATTATTTGACAAAGCTTACTAAAGTGAAATTTTAGCACATGCCTAGTCATATCACATGCCTGCTTCACCTTCAATGGAGCCTAGATGGAGCTTATTTGGCATCTTAATTGGTGTAGAATATGTCACACAAGGTTAGTGACATAAAAGAGGGCACTACATATGGAAGGAATTCAAAATAGCCTCATGCTGAAAATTTCAGCACATGCTAGTAAGGGTGGCCGATTTTTAGGATGTTTTTGTCCTTAATTTGCATCCCAAAATTGAAGGGATTGAATGGTGATTTTTTGGTAACATTTTGGTTACTATTTGGCACATGTTTTATGAGTTTTTTTTTCAGATTTTTACAGCACATTAAAGGATGCCAAGTTGGACCAATCATCAAGTGACATGTAAGCAAGGTCAAGTCATCCTTCTAATCATAGTGTGCCAAATAAGCAAGATAGTGTCATTTCTACTCAAGGCAATCTGCCAAGGGCATTAAAGAGAATTTTCAAGAAAGAAAAGAAGCCCTAGGGGACGGCCATGAAGTGCATAAAAGAAGAGAAGTAGTGCAAACAAGGCTAAGACAACTCTCACATTTTCTCTCAAGTGCAAAAGGATCTTCTACTTTCTTCTTCTACCTTTCTTTCTCCTTCTTCTCTCAAGCCTATTGTTCATATAATCTTGATATATATAGGCTCTGAATATGCCACCATACATGTTTCAATTGTTGTAAAAGGTTGATCAAGGTGTGATCAAACCTTCATTCATTCGGTGGTGGTGTCCGTGATCCGTTTGCTTGCTTGTATTGTTTGTAAAAGGGTGGAGTTAGTGTGTAACTCCAGTCACCCTTGTGGTAAGGTGATTATTGTGTTCAGTGATAACCGAAGAAGGTGTCCACGAAGACTGGAGTAGGTTGATTTAACTGAACCAGTATAAAATCCTTGGTGTATTTACTTTACTGCACTTTTACTTTCTATTTCTAGCATTCTGCATCAATTTTATTGCAACAATAAAAATAGAAAACGAATTTAAAAAATTGTACAATTTTGCAAAAACATAGCCACGCCTCCTAGTTTTCATCTGGTGCAAGTTTCAACTCATTTGGATAAGTATAAGTCAGTCAAACTTGAATAGATATGAGACTAGTGCAGTCTGATATTCAGAGTTGCAAAGGTTGAGAGCATCAACGTGATTGACTTACTTCCCAAAGAAATTTCTAAAAACTGTTTCAACCCATTGAAATACCTATCTTGAGGGCTTTGTCATTAAAGTTTCAGACCATTTGGAGTCACCAATTAACCGGAATAAATTTTCCAAGTCGGAGTACTGTTTCTAGCATATTTGTGCAATCTGACTAAAAACGTATTATCAAGGGGTTAGGAGTGGAATTTTAATTTGAAATTTTTATGAGATACTAAGAACATCTGAGAGTAGATTATCACCGAATTTCATAATTTTTGGAGGTCTGTAACTAGGACTTTTAATGATTTCAATTCAGAATCTGAAAACAGAAATTGTTTTCAGAAGTTAGGTTTTTGGCTCAAAAGTTTTTAAAAACCAAATTTTACGCACCCACTATTCAACCCCCCTTCTAGTGGTGCTATACAGGTCCTACAGGAATATATGTAATGTGCATACATAAATATAATCATCTCATGATATATTATATAATATTCAAAACTTATTTATTTTCATATTTTAACATATACATTATACATATATACACAACATCATCATCATCATAAACATAATAAAGTCATTTTAGCAAAAAGGCCTAATGGTCGAATATATATAATGTGTATACATATATATAGTCATTTTATGATATATTATATAATATTCAAAAATTATTTATTTTCATATCTTAACATATATATTATACATATATACACAACAAAAACATAATAAAGTCATTTTGGCAAAAAGGCCTAGTGGCCGAATATATGTAATATGTATACATATATATAATAATTTTATGATATATTATATAATAGTCAAAACTTATTTATTTTTATATCTTAACATATATATTATACATATATACACAACATAAACATAATAAAGTCATTTTCAGCAAAAAGGCCTAGTGGCCGAATATATGTAATGTGTATACATATATATAATCATTTTATGATATATTATATAGTATTCAAAACTTATTTATTTTCATATCTTAACATATATATTATACATATATACATATGTATACAACATAATAAAGTCCTTTTATCAAAAAAAACTACAGATGATGCTCTGGCGATTTTCGACGATGGTGGCGGCGGGACGATGTTGGTCCAATTTTCTTGCGGTATTTTTGATTCAATTTCTTTGATTTGTGTAGCGTTATCACTTTCGCATTGTATTCGGTGTTGTCTTTCTGCGATCGATTGATCGTCGCAAGTTGGCACCGTAATGGACACGACACAACATCTTTTGCATCTGTTCTAGCGACTCCGACGATGAAACTTTCTCCTCATGAGATAACTCACTTTAAAGGAGTCCCAGCAATCAGGTTCACTCGTGAGGAGGTAAATTCACTTGCTGATTCATTCAAATACTGTCTTGTGGGAACTTTTTGGTATGGTTGGCCAAAACTCGATGCTATTCATAAGTGTTTCGACAGAATTGTTTTTAAAGCCTCAGTTAAGATCATTTTATTGGATACTACCCACATTCTGATGAATTTCGATGCTGAAGAGGATTACTACAGGTGTTTTGCACATCATACATGGACAGTGTTAGGTTATCATATGTGTGTTACAAAATAGTCTTATGATTATTATCCTAAAATTGATATGCTTATCGTGCCGGTGTGGTAATCTTTGTCCGGACTACCTATATCTCTACAAGCAGGAAGCATTGCTTGAGATTGGCAAAATGATAGGTACGCCCTTAAAGGCGGATTCGACCACCATGCAGCTTCTTCGTCCATCAGCTGCCCGTATTTGCGTTGAACTTGATGTCTCTCAAGAATTGCCTCAACGATTATATATTCAGAGTGATGACTACCATTTCTTTCTACCGGTGGAATATGAAAATTTACCTACTTACTGCTCTTCCTGTCGGGTGCTAGGACATTCAACCATCTCATGTACTGCTGGTATACACACAGAACCGTTGACCCAGCCTCAGGCACCAGTTGCCTCGGCCATGGCTGCCAAGCCTAAATCGGGTGCTACCCTTCCACATGTGGCACAATGCTGGACACCTAAGAAACATATTGTGGAAAATATCTCTGGAGATGTGTAGGAGGAGGAAGGCCAGACTGCAACTACTGAAGAACCCCCTGCTGCACAACTATCGGCCCTAGAAGATATTGTAAATGAATATCCGCATACTACCAAGGACGGCTCAAAGACACCTGCACTATTGAGTACTCCCCAGGTTGATCAGGTCTCCAATGCTTAAGATTTGGCGCGTTTGCATTGTTCGTCTGCTGATGTCGCAGTACCTGCTGAGGTGGCGGAGGAGCCATTACTAACGTATGCCTCTGATTCCTAGTTGCATGATGATCCGTTGATTGATGCTCAGGAATTGTGTACGGCGGTCTTGGATGTTGCAAGAGTTTTATCTAGCACCCCCTGCGGAGGATGGTTCCCTTAATGTAGCTCATTCGGATGTGTCTCAAGCAGTTGATCACCTTTTGAAGATTCGAACTAGACGACCACGTCGTAAGAAAGGGGATATGCCTGCAGCACCTCCGACTTCTGTGATTACCCATGGGGCATTAAAACACTCTCTCACTCAATTTTCTTCTGATCCGTCTCAATGAAGGTCTTGTTGTGGAATGTTCGAGGAGTTACTACTTCCTTCACACGCATTATTTCTCTTACACGTCAGTATAGTCTACATATGTTGATTTTATTGGAACCCAATCTTCGTCCTTCTCGTTTGGATTATTTTCGGCCGCAATTTGGTTTTTCACATGCATATTCTTCTGCTGATGATAATATCTTGTTCCTTTGGGGTACGTTTTTCTTGGAGATTGTGGACACTCATTCGGGTGTATAGAATCTGTCTTTTCATGTACATTAGCTTGCTAGTCAACAGGAATTTTGGTTTACAGCAGTTTATGCTCGACATACGGTGGTGTCTAGGCGTCCATTATAGGAAGATTTGAATTTATTTCGGACAAGGGCTAACCTCCCTTGACTAATTGGTGGTGATTTTAATACATTTCTAAGTTTAGATGAACATAAGGGTATTTCTACTCCATCTTTGCAGACATTAGCTGATTTCAAGCAGTTTGTTGAAACAAATGACTTGTTGGATCTACCCTACCAAGGATCATGATTTACTTGGTCTGATGGGCATGGACTACTTAAGGTGTGGCATCGATTGGATCGTTTCTTTTGTACTTAGAGTTTTTCGGATATGTTTGGATATAGCCTACTACGACATCTCCATCGAGCTATATCAGATCATGCACCCTTATTGTTGTAGTGTACATCCGGGGATTCCACTGAACCATCGGCTTTCCGATATCTTGATGTGTGGCTGACGCATAAGGATTTTGATAGTCTTGTGTGCTCCCACTGGAGGTCTTATCCAACAGTTGAATGCATGTATGGTTTTTATGATAAGCTGCATCGTCTAAAGGATGATCTGTGCATATTGAATAAATGTATCTTTGGTAATATTTTTAGTGGGCTACTGGCGGCTGAGGATGATTCTGTACGGGCAGAGAGTGTCTACGATGCTACCCCATCGGCTGTTAATCGCGAACCTTATCATCTTGCAAAGGCCCATCTCTTGAAGATGCAAAAATGTTCTTATCTTTATTGGAAACAAAAAGCCAATGTTAAGTGGCTTAAGGAGGGGGATTCTAATACAGCTTATTTCCATCAAACTGTTAAGACAAGGAGACAGCGCCATGCCATTATTTCCATTCGCAGACAAGATGGTACTGGTTGTGACACACCGCAATCTATACAGGAGGAAGCTGTTGGTTTTTTCACACATTTGTCTAGTGCAGAACTGACTTTTGATCATGATACTATTTCGAGTCATATACCTCGGATATTGACAGCAACAGATAATGAAGGTCTCTTAGAACTACCGCAGGCTGACGAAGTTAGGCAGGCAGTGTGGAATTTAAGTCCCTCCAGTGCTTCTGGCCCAGATGGGTTTTCTGGCTCCTTTTATTGACACTTTTGGGAGGTCTTAGAAATGGATGTGCTCCTCGCAGTGCAAGAATTTTTCTTGGGTATTTGCGTCCCAACTGCCATGATGTCATCCTTGATTTGTTTGATTCCAAAGATTCCGAATCCTACCTCTTTTGCCGATTTTTGGCAAATATGTTTGACTAATTTTCTTCCTAAGGTGGTTACCCGAATTATTTCATCTCGGCTCTCCATACTACTTCCTAGACTGATTTCTCCGGAGCAAGCAGGATATATGCTTGGGCGCGGTATTTTTGAGCAGGTTCTGATGGCAAAAGAGATGATACATATTTTAGATCATAAATGCCGCGGCGGACAGGTTATGATTAAGCTGGATATGGCCAAGGCGTTTCATCGGGTATCCTGACAGTATCTAGAGCAGTTACTCTTGCGGTTTGGTTTTCACTCTCGATTTATATGCCTCATCATTGAATAATTTGGATTCTAAGCACTGTTCAGTCATGGTTAATGGCAAGCCTTGCAGATTATTTCGGCCGTCCAGAGGCGTTAAACAGGAAGATCCTTTGTCACCCATTCTATTTATTCTTGCATCTGAGGATTTATCCAGGGGGTCAACTGTAGAGAAAAAGGGGTTTGAGTGATTTCAAAATATGTGATTTAAATGAATGACATAAAACGTGCATGATACAAACAAACGTGTGCATGATATTGCTTATTACTTGCCTTATTTAGCTCATATATAATGTTGCCGTACTAACGAGCCATGAAGCGTTAAAGCTTACATCATATGGCAAACATTTGTTGTGTTTACACTATTTTCAGGTGCTACCATTAATGAACTAAACTAGTTCATTAAGTGAAGTACTTAGTTAATTAAACTAAGTAGTTCATTAAAGGAAGCTACATTTGGAAAAGGCACAAAGGCAACAAGGCTAAGGAAGGAAAGTCTTCTCCTCCTCCCCTCATTCATTATACACGCCATGTACATATATAAATACATATATTTTCAGATTTTTTTTAAAAGGCACATACGCATGTATTCCAACGTACTACCGTCACGTTATATATTTTACGTACGTACGTTAACGTCACACCACTATACTTAACTCATATTTATGAGTATATTCAGGTCTTATATCATATGATATAAGTCATGGTGATGACAAATTAAATACGACATGTTAAAAGGTTCTAAACCGAAAATTGTCGTATCAGGCGAATACCGAAACTTCGCCAACGTGTCACGTACTTGCCATAAATATATGGCCAGCCCCTACACTTCAAAAATGCTCAAAAGTTTCGTGCAAATGGTGATATTATCATCCATAAAATCATTACATGTTGGCACACACAAATCACCCCACATTAAGGCCAAATTGTGGAGATTCCAATTTTAATTTTGTCACATGTAATGGCGCCACTTTAGACCAGCCAAGTGCTGAGAATTAAAGTTTATATTATATATATTATGTGTAACATAATATATATATAACATGTGCAAAAGTTGGAATTTAATTAGAGAAAAATCGGGTAATCGATAAATATTGAAAATTCGGTTTTCTACGTACACAACACATGGAACATTTTTGGCACATCATATGACATGTATCTAGACACCTTTTACATATGTTATACATCTTAAAGTGTTCTAGAAAATTAAATTAAGGGCTGATTGGAATATAACATGTGTGTATTAAAATGTGCACTATTTTACAAAGTTAGCAAAAATAAATTTCAGCATATGCATATACATTATCCACGCCACCTACAGCTGAGATGGAGCATATGTAGAGCCTTGTTGGCATGTTGATTGGTCAAGAATCAATCATACAATGTTGGTGACATAAAGAAAGAAGCTACAAATGGTAAGGTTTCAAACTTTGTCTCATTTGAAATACATGCTGAAAATTTCAGCATGTTGAAATATGGCTGGCCGAAATTTTCAATTAAAATGCAGATATTTGGTGTCGTGAATTATGTGATTAATTGGAAGATATTTTGGAAGCATTTTGAATAAGTTTCAAAGCCATAAAGTGTGATATCTTATATATCACACATGCTGAAATTTTTCAGCATGTGTACAATATGTCTTGGCCGAATTTATGGTCATAAGGGTGTCCAAATTTCATTTCCAATTTGATAAGGATATTTTCCATCAATTGATGATTTATTTTAAAAAGAAAAATCAAAGAAAAATGGAAGTATTTTGAACTTTACCACCATGTATCACATGCTGAAAATTCAGCATGGTAATCACTCATTATGGCCGATTTTTATCCTTGTGTGGGAGGAATTTTGTCTTGAAAAATTTATGTGACAATCTTGTGTATTATGAGAATTATTCTATGTTGATTTTGGCACATGTTTTGAGTGACATATTCAGATTTTTCCAAGTCATCAAATGATGACAACATCCAACCTATCATGAAGTGCCAAGTAAGCAAAGATTAAATGTTCATCCAATGAGGAGGTGACAAGTAAGCAAGACCATGTCACATTGATGTCTTACATTCTCTCAAGGACTTAGAAGACAATTTTCAAGAGGGGAAGGACCAAGGGGGACGGCTGCATATGTGCTTAAAAGTAAAGAAGATGAGCAAAAACAAGACAAGAACAAGCATTACATTCTTGAGATAAAAAACGCTAGCCTCTCTTCTTCTACACTCTTTTTCTTTCTTCTTCTTGAAAGCCTATTGTACTCATATTTTCAATCTTGAATAGGCTAGTTATAGACCACCATATATTCTATATCTTTGTAAAATATTGATCAAGGTGTGATCATCTTCAATCTTGCAAAATGGTGGTGTTCGTGCGAATTGTATTCATCGTACAAGGTTTGTAAAGGGTTGGAGTTGGTGTGTAACTGCATCAATCCTGTGGTAAGGTGTATTGCATGTGTGTGACTAGTGTGAACCAAGGAAGGTGTTCCTTGAAGATTGGAGTAGGTTGTTTATAACCGAACCAGTATAAAATTCTCGGTGCCATTTACTTTCAGCATTTATTTTCTGTTACTGCACAGTTTACTCTTTTTGTTTGCGTTCGTAAAAATAGTAAACGACTTTCAAAAATTACGAACATTTCCAGAAACAAAGTCACACGTCTTAGGGTTAATTTGGCACAAGTTTCAATACTTTTGGATAAGTATAAGTCATTCAAACATCCAAAGATCTGAGACTAGTGCAGTCTAATTTTCAGGCTTGCAAAGGTTGAGACTTTGAGTGTATTTGACTAACTTACCGAAGGAATTTTTCAAAAGTTTTTTAACCAATTTAAATAAAATATATAAGGGGTTAGTAGTTAAATTTCCAGAGCATTTGGAGTTGTGTACTAATAGGAATTAATTTTTTAAAACAGTGTACCGTTTCTGGCAGATTCGCGCAATCTGACCACCAACGATGTTTGAAGGGGTTAAAGGTTGAATGTAAATTTGAAATTTTTAGGAGACCCTCATAACATCGGAGGATAAGTTCTCTCAAAATTTCAGAATTTTTTGAGACCTATAACCTGGTTTTAAAAACGTTTTAAAACTGATCCTGAAAACAGAATCTGTTTTCAGAAGTTGAGTTGTTTAGTTTTAAACAAATTTTAAAAACCACACTTTCCGCACCACCTATTCAACCCCGCCCTTCTAGTGGTGCCTTGCAGATCCTACATCAACAACTTTATTCCAATCCGGCAGTATACGGGACTTTCAGAGTGGTCGAGTTCCCGTGGTTTTGCATTTAGGTTTTGCTGATGACTTGTTGGTATTTTTGAATGGTTCACTTGGTAATTTGCACTCCTTCAAGACATTTCTGGAGTAGTATCAGAGGGCCACAGGCCAGTTAGTTAATTATCACAAGAGTCAGTTAGTGGCTGGAGGCAGCGTATCTCAGCAACGAGTGGCGATGACACTGGGCATGCGGACATCTTATTCGCCAATTAAATATTTGTGCTCATATTTCTTTAAAGGTATTAATCGATCTCAATGTTGTACATCATTGCTTGATCATTTTGATGCTCGATTGACGGGTTGGTCCCAGAAGCTCTTAAGTATGGCGGGCAGGATGACATTGATTCAATCAGTTCTCTCACTATGCCGTTGCATATTATGGCTATGGCAAGATTACCCAAAAGTGTGATATTTGAATTGAATCAAAAAATGTCAAATTTTTATGGAGACAGCGGCGCCATTGGCGTGCCTGGAACGCTATTTGTTATCAAAATACGGAAGGAGGTTTAGGCATTCGCAGTCTAGAGACATTACAAAAGGCCTATGAATGTTAGATGTGGTAGACATATCAGACATGGAACTCTATTTGGGCACGCTATCTGAGAGAAAAATATGGGAGTCGTGTGGCAATGCAAGCGTCTATATATGATTCTTTGGATTGGAAGCGCTTATGTTGTATTCATCAATTTTGTGCCATTCTTGTACAAGACACCCAGGACGGACTGATTTGGTCTGATGATGCTCATGGCCAATTCACGCTTAGAGGGACATATGAATCATGACGCCCAAGCGGTAGACATTTTTGGACCGTGCACCTGCAATAAACACCACTAGAGGGGGGGATGAATAGTTGTTAGCGGAAATTACACTACAACCCTTTGTTAAAATCCCCTTTGAAAACAGAATCTGAGATAACCTCAGATTCAGAACCCGTTTTTTACAAATTCACAAATACTTGTACACAACTCCAAAAATTATGAAACTTTTCAGAATTTAACTTCAATGAGTTAACAAGACTCTGTCCAAAAATCAGACAAAATTAAGATCGTTTGGCTCTTCAAGTAAATAAAAAGATTCAAATGGTCAATCTGGACAGAATTGGACAGAATGTTGCTGATTTTGCAAAAAATGTTTCTCTTTGAATACTCAACCAAAAAGGTTGATCTTTATACCAAAACACTCCTTAGGATGTGTAGATGAAGTTTCCAAAAGGATCTGACCTTAAAAAATTCTTGATAAATACAGAATTTAAGTTTTCTCAAAACTGGTAAGATTGCAGCCAGATTGGAGCAGTTATCTTGGAAAGACTTAAAGACTAACTTTCCCTTGCTCAAATCAAGTTATTCTTATTGAAAATGAAAGATAATAGTCTGAAGTATAACTCCACAAAAAATTACGAATTTTAAAAATGTTTAGCTATTTTTTCAAATTGTGTGAAGTTGGGTGAAAACTGCAGTCAAAAACGGGCAAACAGAAATAAAGAAACAAGAGAAGAACACCGAGGATTTATCCTGGTTCGGTCAATGTGACCTACTCCAGTCCCAAGGAACACCTTTGCTTGGATTTTACTATGAAATGAACACCTTACAACAAATGCCAATCTTGATCCTTGGGTTATACACCAACCCTACTCAAGGCTTGGATAATCACCTTCTAAGCAACACTTAGTTGCAACTCCTCTAACACCTATTGATTTAGCCTTATAAAGATGACTAATCAATCTTACAAATGAAGCTCAAGAGGCTTGTAGCTCACCACAATACAACAAGAACACCTTTGCTACAATGAACAAAACAACAACAACAAGAAGATGAAGATGAAATCTTATACAATTCAACAAATGCTTGTGAGCTTCAAGTGTGTTTTATCTTCTTCACCATTGCCTCTATTTATAGCGTGATTTGAGCATTGAAGATAAGAATGCACATGTGTCACCATCTTCATCATCAATTCAAAATGACTTCTCATCATTGGTTGGCCTTGTACACTTGGCAAAATAAGACAACATGATTGGTCCACCTTGGATGTCATCTTGGCCGAAAATTTCGACTAAAAAGTGACTTGGAATTGTCTTGAATTATCCTTAGCAAGAACAGATAATAAGAGAAGATAAATGCCTCAACTTCTTGGCATAAACATAGGACATGTGAATGTTGAACATTTTCACACAAAATTCAGCTCAAATTTTGAATGTAGTAGCCGTTGGCTACTTACATTTTCCAACAATATATTTTGAATTTTTCTTAATAAAATAAGAAAGGATAATACCACCAAATTATCTCCAACTTCAAGCACCATAACAGGGCATGTGAGAGCTCCATTTGACTTCAAAAAATCTGCTGAAAAACACCCAAGAAAGTCATATAGCCGTTGGTGTCATTTGAAATTTCCAAGTTGGCAATTTTGCCAACTAGCTCCTTTTTGGTTGGTCCACTTGTCTCCAACTCATAAAATGTGTAAACCATCATATACACCTGATAATACACGTTTTTAAACATATATATATGTGTAGAAACTCAAATTTTTGAAGAAGAAATAAATAGATAACAATTGACAAGATTATGTCAACTTGTAACACCGAAATTCCCCAATATTTCTTCTTATATGTTGAGATCATTTCCACACCTTTGACACCTTTAATATCTCTGAATAATGATGATAAATGTTCTCTTATAACATATATAAGAGGGTCTTCAAGAAAAAATAGGATGTGACATCTCAAATCGTCACATATCCAGCTATAGTCAATAATATCATCGGTTGAGAGAATAAGACATAAGATCACCATATTATCTTCAAAATAATAATATCACAGCTCCAGAATGAAGATAATAATATGCTCAAGAGATTCCTTGAGTGAAAATACCAAAAATACCCTTGGGGGTGAAATGACCAAAATACCCCTTGTGTGAGAAAACTCCAGAAATGACCCCGATGGTCAGAAATAACCATGATACCAACTTTGTCATCATAAATAGTAGAAGAATATGCTCTTGAAATATTTCCACCATGTCATGTTCCTACAAAACTCAAAATACCAATTTTGCCCTTTTTGGTAAGTTGTAGAAACTTCCAAGGCATGTTAGTCACAAGACAATAATAATCACCAAAACACGTAATAATCACATAATGACCATGTATACTTCATATACAAATGCAAACAACCATTTCAACACATTTTAGAAAATTATTTCTAAAAACCCTAGACATCGATCGATCGAAGTGCCTGAGCTTCAGAGATCGATGTCTCACAGAAAGTTTCAGAGTTTGCCTCTGACCTACATCGATCGATCGAAGTGAGGGTTTGATGTACATCGATCGATGTGTATCAGGTTTAGAGATCGATGTCTCACAGAAAGGTCTTAAACTTTTCTGCCTTACATATATCGATCGATGTGAGAGATCTATGTACATAGATCGATCGATGTGCAACAACCTGAGAGATCGATGTCAACTTTTTCACCTTTTTCAACTTTTAATCACATATAACACCATGTGTGACATTTTTAAGTATTCATCACTTAAAATCATGACTTTGAAAATTATCCAAACATATTTCTCAACATTCTCCCCCTTTTGGATTATTTTCAAAATAATATAACATGATTTTAATGTTACAACTTATAACCAAAAGTTTAACCAAATGTTTTCGACTTTTAAATAGTATGTTGCTTCCCCTCAACTCATACTCTCCCCCTTAACCTATGCTCCAAAATTTATACCAATTGAAACTTAGCATATGATTCATCATGATCATGACTTACCAACTAAAATCATGTTCTTATTCTATCTCCCCCTTTATTTTGTAAATCATGCAAAAGATAGAACTATGCAATGGTATCGTAAGTCATCATTCCTATTTGGCTCGTAAGTTTTCAAAAGTGGCTTGATTAAGGGGTTTGGTGAAGATGTCAGCAATTTGATGATCAGTTCTTATATGGTTTATCACTATATCCTCATTTTGAACATGATCGCGAAGAAAGTGGTATCGCATCTAAATGCGTTTGGCCTTAGAATGAAGCACCGGATTCTGAGAAATATTGATTGCACTGGTGCTATCGTAGAAAATTGGAATCTTTTTCATTTTAATGCTAAAATCACTAAGTTGCTATTTAAGCCAAAGTATTTGGGTAGTACATAAACTCAAAGCGATATACTCGGCTTCAGTGGTAGAAAGAGCTACACTAGCTTGCTTTTTAGAAAACCAAGAAATCAAAATGGTTCCTATGAATTGACAAGTACCGCAAGTGGATTTTCTATCTAACTTGCAACCACCATAATCAGCATCACTATATGCGTGTAATTCCAACTTAGCGTTTCTATCATACCACAATCCTAAGTGAGGTGTATGCTTAAGATATCTAAAGATCTTTTTCACTGCATTGTAATGTGATACCATAGGACAAGATTGAAACCTAGCACACATACACACACTAAACATAATATCAGGTCTTGATGCAGTTAAGTATAACAATGAGCCAATCATAGACCTATAAAGTGTGTCATCAAAAGGTTTACCATTTTCATCCTTATCGAGTTTGGTACTAACACTCATAGGGGTAGTTGTAGATTTCAACTCTTCAAAGCCAAACTTCTTAATCATATCATTCTTATACTTAAGTTGGCCAATGTGAATTCCTTGAGGGGTATGTTTGGTTTGAAGTCCTAAGAAATAATTTAACTCTCCTACCATTGACATTTCAAACTCTGACTTCATACATTCTTCGAAGTCTTCTACTAAAGTAGGGTTGGTTGAACCAAAGATTATATCATCTACGTATATTTGAACTATTAACAAATCATTACCTTTTCTTCTTAGGAATAATGTGTTGTCGATGGTCCCCCTTTGATAATTATTTGCAATAAGAAAGTTTGCAAATCTATCATACCAAGCTCTTGGAGCTTGTTTTAAACCATATAGAGCTTTCTTACGCTTATAAACATGGTTAGGATTCTTTGGATCTTCGAATCCAGGGGGTTGTTTGACAAACACCTCTTCTTGGATGTATCCATTCAAGAACGCACTCTTGACATCCACTTGGAAGAGCTTAATTTTGCTTAGACTTGCAATCGCAAGTAACAATCTAATTGCTTCTAGTCGTGCAACGGGTGCAAAGGTTTCTTCATAATCTATTCCTTCTTGTTGATTATAACCTTGTGCGACTAGTCTAGCCTTATTCCTTGTAATATTTCCTTGTTCATCCATTTTATTTCTAAAGACCCATTTAGTTCCTACGATAGACTTGTCTTCAGGTTTAGGTACTAAGTCCCACACGTTGTTCCTTGTGAATTGATTTAATTCCTCATGCATAGCATCTATCCATGATATGTCACATAAGGCTTCCTTTACGTTCTTAGGTTCTAATTGTGAGATTAAGCTATGTCCTTCAAGTTGACTTATATTTCTACGTGTTCTAACCCCAACACTTGGATCCCCAATGATTAGTTCTCTAGGATGCCACCAATTCCTAGATTGACTAGGTTCACCCTCATCTTGTTCAAATGTTTCATTAGTGTGAACATTATCATATGTAATTGGATCATTAGTTGTATCTTCCAATTGCAGAGTCTCTTGATTTATTTCATCTAAGCGTTCAAGTATGTCTTGTTTAGGGGGAGTTGGTTCTAGATGATCAAGTACAGGCTCAAGTAATACATCATCATCAAACATATTTTCAACATTTGTTTCTTGTTTATGTTGATGTTTATCACTAACTTCAAAGCATGCATTTTCATTGAATTTAACATGAATGGATTCAATTATTTTTCTAGATGCAGGATTATAACACCTATATGCTCTTGAGTTAGTTGAATACCCAACGAATATGCATTCAATAGACTTTTGTTCAAATTTATCTAGATTATCCTTAGTGTTTAGCACAAAACATTTACATCCGAATACTTTAAGATAATCTATTTGAGGTTGTCTATCGTTTAGAAATTCATAAGGCGTTTTATTTAATTTCTTTCTAATAGTAAGCCTATTTATAATATAGCATGCACAACTAACAGCTTCAGCCCATAAATATTTAGGTAATTTATTTTCACAAAGCATTGTCCTAGCAACTTCTTGAATCGTTCTATTTTTACGTTCAACAACTCCATTGAGTTGTGGTGTTCTAGGTGGTGAGAATTCATGTTTTATTCCATGTAGTTCACAAAATTTGATTACGTCTTTATTTTTAAACTCTCCACCTCTATCACTCTTAATTCTTTTGACAATTTCTTCGTAAATGTTTTCAAGTTTCTTGATTAGGGTTTCGATTGCTAATGGGGCATCGTCTTTGTGTGTTAAGAACAATGTCCATGTGTAGCGTGAGTAATCATCTACTATGACACACACATAGTAGTGTCCACCTAGACTTCTTGTCCTACTTGGACCAAATAAGTCTAAGTGAAGCAATTCTAGTACATGACTAGTACTCACTTCATGTTTCGGTTTTAAGGTTTCTTTAATGTGTTTTCCCTTAATACATGTTTCACACATTTGAAAATTATCTAAGTCTAACTTAGGCATTCCTCTAATTAAATTCTTCTTAGACAATTTCCTAATGGTTGAAATTCCTATATGGCCTAATCTTCTATGCCATAAATTCACATCTAAGTCATGTGATATTAGACACTTAACCTTAGCATCTAACATGTTATCTAAGGTAAGGGTATAAATATTTCCATCTCTATTTCCTTTTAAAACCGTTTCTCCTTTTTCATTTATTATATCACAAGAATTGGGAAGAAAGGAGACATTATAACCACAATCTATAAGTTGAGAAATACTAAGTAAATTATAAGATAGATTGCTTACTAATAACACATTTCGTATTTGAAATGTGTTAGGGTCCCCAATTGTTCCTTTTCCAACAACTTGTCCTTTGTTGTTGTCACCGAATGTCACTTTTCCTCCATTTTTGATATGTTCCAATTCGATGAATAGTTTGGGGTTCCCCGTCATATGCCTCGAACATCCACTATCTAAAAACCATTTGGTTTTTAGATTCTTTGACTTTGCCTCCTTCTTGCATTCCTTGCGTTTATCCTACAATGGAGACAAAGTTTTAGGTACCCTTTATTTGGGTCCTTGAATGTTAGGGGCATTATTCTTGTTTAGATAACCCTTAGGTATCCAAACTTGAACATACCTTTTAGGCACATTTTTAGCATGGTTAAAATAAGAAGGATAAGCATAAAGATGATTATTCCACATAAGTGAAGATGCATTGTTATACATGTTGTGCCATGGTTGATAATCATTATAGGATGGCCGAATTTTATAATGTGCATAAGGCATGCAATTTTGTTTCTTGAATGGCGCAGTATAAGTGTGTTCATAGGCATTCCTATAAGACTTATAAGAGTGTTGCCTATACTTAGGTTCATAATATGTTGAATGCATTTTATTATGTCTCGTTGCATTTGTATACATATAGGAATAATTTCTAGGTTGTCTAGATGCAAAGTTTGGCCTAGATGCATAGTTATGCTTGTGTGTTTTTATGGGTGCATGCTGCATCTTTATCTTTGAATAAGAAGAAGAAGGAGTAGAAGAAGATTTAGCAGGCAAATTTGTTTTTATAACTTTATAAGGTTGTTTCGTAGTTGATGATACCAACTTAGTCTTTTTATCTAATTTGTCATCTTCTTCTTTATATTCCAATCCAGTTTTATCATTTTCATACTTTTGTGATGATATAAGTGTATCTAACATATTTGCACCAGATTTAAATTGTTCTATCATTTTTTCTAAGGTAAATTTAGAAGACTTAAGTTGCACTATTTCATTTTCACAACTTTCTAACTTGGATTTTAACATTTTATTTTCCATTTGTAACTTTTGTTCATCTTTCCTATATGATTCAATTTTATTCTCTAAAGAATCAAGAGTATTAGAAGACTCTTGTTTAAGAGATTCTAATTGATCGGAAAATTCCAAGTTGGACGTCTTCAACTTGTCATTTTCTTCAACTAGTTTCTTCTTTTCTTTAGAGAGCCTCTTACAGTGAGCATGCATTCTTAGGAATTCTTCATACATTTCATCAATTGTCATGTCACTATCAGAATCACTATCAGAAGAAGAACATACCTCGTTGGATACGAAGCAGACTTGAGCTTCCTCAGTTTCGGATTCTGAGTCGGATGAGTCGCTCCATGTGCTCACCTTCATTGCTCGTTTCCCTTTTCTTGCCTTAGACTCCTTTGTCTTTGTCGTTTGAGCCTCCTTGTCCTTGGCTTGTTTATTATTGTTGTTATTGTTATTATTTTTCTTCGTGGGACAGTCGTATGAAATATGTCCATTTTGACTACATTCATAACACTTTAATTCTTTATTATACCATTTGTTTGTGTTATTCTTCCTAGGTTGAGAAGAGGAAGAAGAAGAATTACGTTGTCTATTCCTATTTGGACATTTCAAAAACTTTCTAAGTTTTCTAGCTATCAATATCAAGTCGTCGTCTAATTCAATATCACTATTACTATCATCGTTACTAGCATGTGTTTCGATTGTTTTGAAAGCTATTGACTTACCGGGTGACTTAGACGATTCAGACTTTCGTTGGTTCAGTTTTACCTCATAGACTTTAAGAGACCCGATCAATTCATCCATTTTAGTGATCGACTTTGCCTCCTCGATTACAGTCACCTTTGGATCCCATTCAGCAGGGAGGCTTTGTAGCACCTTTTGAACCTTTTCACTGTTCGAAAATGACTTCCCTAAAGCTTCAAGAGCATTGAAAATATTAGTAATCCTCAAATCCATAGATGTTATGGATTCGTTTGGCAACATTTTGAAAGTCTCTAATTCAGTCATAAGCATGTTTATTTTTGACTCTTTAACACCACTAGTACCTTCATGCTTTAATACAAGGGATTTCCACATGTCGTGTGCACTTGTGCAATTTGACACATATCCTGCTTCAGAAGTTGTAAGTCCATTCAAAAGTAATTGCATATCTTTAGCATTCATGGACATTTTCTTTTTATCATCCGATGACCATTCCCTTTTATATTTTTCAATCTCGAGTTACTCCACTAACTTGTATAACTTTCATTGGAATGTACGGCCCATCTTCAACTATAGACCATAAATAGATGTCTATAGCCATTAAGAATAGCCTCATTCTAAGTTTCCAATGAACAAAATTATTGCCGTCAAAAAGAGGAGGGCGTTGTGTAGACATACCTTCCAACTCACCTTTGTGAGAAAAAATAGACATAGTATGTACCTTGGATTTGAGACAAGCAGTATATAATGAATCGTTGTTTCTTGGCCTTGTATTGTTCGTATGGTGTTGAATCTTGCTTCTTTTGAGTGGTGTTGGTCTGGCTCTGATACCAAATGTTGGACCGTGCACCTGCAATAAACACCACTAGAGGGGGGATGAATAGTGGTTAGCAGAAATTACACTACAACCCTTTGTTAAAATCCCCTTTGAAAACAGAATCTGAGACCACCTCAGATTCAGAACCCTTTTTTCAAAAATTCACAAATAAATGTACACAACTCCAAAAATTACGAAACTTTCCAAAATTAAACATCAATGAGTTAACAAGACTCTGTCCCAAAATCACACAAAAATAAGATCGTTGGCCCTTCAAGTAAATAAAAAGATTCAGATGGTCAATCTGGACAGAATTGGACAGAATGTTGCTGATTTTGCAAAACGTTTTTCTCTTTGAATACTCAACCAAAAAGGTTGATCTTTATACCAAAACACTCCTTAGGATGTGTAGATGAAGTTTCCAAAAGGCCCTGACCTTAAACAATTCTTGAAAATACAGAATTTAAGTTTTCTCAAAACTGGTCAGATTGCAGCCAGATTGGAGCAGTTATCTTGCAAAGACTGAAAGACTAACTTTCCCTTGCTCAAATCAAGTGATTATTGTTGCAAATGAAAGCTAACAGTCTGAAGTATAACTCCACCAAAAATTACAAATTTTGAAAATGTTTAGCTATTTTTTTCAAATTGTCTGAAGTTGGGTGAAAACTGCAGTCAAAAATGGGCAGAAAACAGAAATAAAGAAACAAGTGAAGAACACCGTGGATTTATCCTGGTTCGGTCAATGTGACCTACTCCAGTCCCAAGGAACACGTTTCCTTGGATTTTACTATGAAATGAACACCTTACAACAAGAGCCAAGCTTGATCCTTGGGCTATACACCAACCCTACTCAAGACTTGGATAATCACCTTGTAAGCAACACTTAGTTGCAATTCCTCTAACACCTATTGATTTAGCCTTATAAAGATGGCTAATCAATCTTACAAATGAAGCTCAAGAGGCTTGTAGCTCACCACAATACAACAAGAACACCTTTGCTACAATGAACAAAACAACAACAAGAAGATGAAGATGAAAGCTTAGACAATTCAACAAATGCTTGTGAGCTTCAAGTGTGTTTTATCTTCTTCACCATTGCCTCTATTTATAGTGTGATTTGAGCCTTGAAGATAAGAATGCACATGTGTCACCATCTTCATCATCAATTCCAAATGTCTTCTGATCATTGGTTGGCCTTGTACACTTGGCAAAATAAGACAACATGATTGGTCCACCTTGGATGTCACCTTGGATGTCATCTTGGCCCTTCAAGTAAATAAAAAGATTCAGATTGTCAATCTGGACAGAATTGGACAGAATGTTGCTGATTTTGCAAAACGTTTTTCTCTTTGAATACTCAACCAAAAAGGTTGATCTTTATACCAAAACACTCCTTAGGATGTGTAGATGAAGTTTCCAAAAGGCCCTGACCTTAAACAATTCTTGAAAAATACAGAATTTAAGTTTTCTCAAAATTGGTGAGATTACAGCCAGATTGGAGCAGTTATCTTGCAAAGACTGAAAGACTAACTTTCCCTTGCTCAAATCAAGTGATTATTGTTGCAAATGAAAGCTAACAGTCTGAAGTATAACTCCACCAAAAATTACAAATTTTGAAAATGTTTAGCTATTTTTTCAAATTGTGTGAAGTTGGGTGAAAAGTGCAGTCAAAAACGGGCAGAAAACAGAAATAAAGAAACAAGTGAAGAACACCGAGGATTTATCCTGGTTCGGTCAATGTGACCTACTCCAGTCCCAAGGAACAAGTTTCCTTGGATTTTACTATGAAATGAACACCTTACAACAAATGCCAAGCTTGATCCTTGGGTTATACACCAACCCTACTCAAGGCTTGGATAATCACCTTCTAAGCAACACTTAGTTGCAACTCCTCTAACACCTATTGATTTAGCCTTATAAAGATGACTAATCAATCTTACAAATGAAGCTCAAGAGGCTTGTAGCTCACCACAATACAACAACAACACCTTTGCCACAATGAACAAAAAACAACAATAAGAAGATGAAGATGAAAGCTTATACAATTCAACAAATGCTTGTGAGCTTCAAGTGTGTTTTATCTTCTTCACCATTGCCTCTATTTATAGCGTGATTTGAGCCTTGAAGATAAGAATGCACATGTGTCACCATCTTCATCATCAATTCAAAATGTCTTCTCATCATTGGTTGGCCTTGTACACTTGGCAAATTAAGACAACATGATTGGTCCACCTTGGATGTCATTTTGGCCGAAAATTTCGACTAAAAAGTGACTTGGAATTGTCTTGAATTATCCTTAGCAAGAACAGATAATAAGAGAAGATAAATGCCTCAACTTCTTGGCATAAACATAGGACATGTGAATGTTGAACATTTTCAAACAAAATTCAGCTCAAATTTTGAATGTAGTAGCCGCTGGCTACTTACATTTTCCCACAATATATTTTGAATTTTTCTTAATAAAATAAGAAAGGATAATACCACCAAATTATCTCCAAATTCAAGCACCATAAGAGGGCATGTGAGAGCTCCATTTGACTTCCAAAAATCTGCTGAAAAACACCCAAGAAAGTCATATAGCCGTTGGTGTCATTTGAAATTTCCAAGTTGGCAATTTTGCCAACTAGCTCCTTTTTGGTTGGTCCACTTGTCTCCAACTCATAAAATGTGTACACCATCATATCCACCTGATAATACACGTTTTTCAAAATATATATGTGTAGAAACTCAAATTTTTGAAGAAGAAATAAATAGATAACAATTGACAAGATTATGTCAACTTGTAACACCGAAATTCCCCAATATTTCTTCTTATATGTTGAGATCATTTCCACACCTTTGACACCTTTAATATCTCTGAATAATGATGATAAATGTTCTCTTATAACATATATAAGAGGGTCTTCAAGAAAAAATAGGATGTGACATCTCAAATCGTCACATATCCAGCTATAGTCAATAATATCATCGGTTGAGAGAATAAGACATAAGATCACCATATTATCTTCAAAATAATAATATCACAGCTCCAGAATGAAGATAATAATATGCTCAAGAGATTCCTTGAGTGAAAATACCAAAAATACCCTTGGGGGTGAAATGACCAAAATACCCCTTGTGTGAGAAAACTCCAGAAATGACCCCGATGGTCAGAAATAACCATGATACCAACTTTGTCATCATAAATAGTAGAAGAATATGCTCTTGAAATATTTCCACCATGTCATGTTCCTACAAAACTCAAAATACCAATTTTGCCCTTTTTGGTAAGTTGTAGAAACTTCCAAGGCATGTTAGTCACAAGACAATAATAATCACCAAAAACACGTAATAATTACATAATGACCATGTATAATCCATATACAAATGCAAACAACCACTTCAACACATTTTAGAAAATTATTTCTAAAAACCCTAGACATCGATCGATCAAAGTGTCTGAGCTTCAGAGATCGATGTCTCACAGAAAGTTTCAGAGTTTGCCTCTGACCTACATCGATCGATCGAAGTGAGGGTTTGATGTACATCGATCGATCGATGTGTATCAGGTTTAGAGATCGATGTCTCACAGAAAGGTCTTAAACTTTTCTGCCTTACATAGATCGATCGATGTGAGAGATCTATGTACATAGATCGATCGATGTGCAACAACCTGAGAGATCGATGTCAACTTTTTCACCTTTTTCAACTTTTAATCACATATAACACCATGTGTGACATTTTTAAGTATTCATCACTTAAAAATCATGACTTTGAAAATTATCCAAACATATTTCCCAACAGACATTTCCCATTCGCACGATATATCTGGTGGAAAGGCACTCCTGCTGCAGGTCAAGCGTTTCTATGGAGATTATGGTGTAATGCTTTTCCTATGCCGGATAATATTTGTGCCTGGATTGTGCTTTTCCTACATGCTGTGTTTTTTAACGCAGAGATTCGTCAATGCAAAACCACATCTTCTATGCCTGCCCAATGATATAGGCAATATGACAGCATCTATCTATACTTTTCAGCGGACCATCTCCTACTTTCATGACTTTTTGACAGTATTTATGTAATTGGTGGAGTCAAGCACATGCCAACTCTATGATTGGCCAATTATTTGCAGTGGTGCCACTGTTGGCTTCTTGAGCTATTTTGAAGGAATACGCTGCTATTCAATTTGAGGGGGAATAACTTCTTATTGCGTCTCTGGGAGCGCATTCGAGTTGGAATTTTTTCTTGGTGTTCCTCTATCTTGGGACGTAATTTTGCTGAGACGCTACAACCTCTGCTAGTCACGCATTATTCGCCTCCATTACGATCATGACAGATTCGCATTATTAGATGGAAACTGCCGCCCACGGTCGAACTCAAGCTTAATATAGATGCTGCACTAGGCCGCAGAGGTGTGGCTGGAGGGGGCGGTTCTGCATAATGTTGTAGGCCAGCTGATCCAGGCCATTTGCTTTCCTCTCCTGATGCTGCCGCCGTTGCATGCAGAGTTGCAGGCGATGTTATTCTCACTTATCTTCTTTGCAACAGTCGGATACTATGATCTATATGTTGAGATAGACTGTCAGCCTTTATTAAATTTACTTCAGGATTCACCCACACTTTCAGGTCGACTAGGCGTGGATTACGATCAGCTGAAATGCATTTTGCACACATTTGCGGGTGACGCTATCATATATACCCCGCGAGGGTAATTCAGTCGCGCATTTTCTATCGCAGCATGGAATTATGCTGACTCATCTGGCCATTTATAACAATCATTCGGAACTTCCCCCTATGGCCCGTAGTAGCCTGCAGACGGATATTCATACACCATACATCCGATCATAACGATTCAATGATGGCAGTGCTTCTTATCTGTATCGCCTACATAGTCTTGATGCAGGCGACCGGATATGTTTTACTCTATGATTATCTTCTATGTATTTCACAGTTTATCAATTGCCTGATGCACTATTTCTCTTCCTTGCTGAGGTCCGCTCTACTTTCGCATGATCCGGTTGAAGGCTGCGCACTAACTGACCACGGCTAGACTAGGATATTATACTTGTTGCTCGTAGCTAGCTTGGCTATGGGCAATATGGGTACTCATTTGTCTCTCTCCATACACTTTGCTCTCGGATTATTTTGGCTGTTTACATACGTAACACTTTACATGTTTGTTTTTCTGGGGTACATCATATTCTGTGCTCCATCTCCAAAGATATAGCTGCCCTCCAATGCCAATCCTTGCACCAGCACACACCAAATTGGACTAGACTGTTATGTGTCTTTTTTGTCAATTTATAGCTTATTACTCTCGTATATTTTACATTTCCTCTGCATTTTCATTTATCTTTTTTGTTTAGTTTGGGAGAGTCTCCCACCATAGCTACGGAATTCATGTAACCACGGTATTCCTCTGCCACAAGTGAGGGTATTTAATTAATAAAACATCCAGACGGTGCTGCCCGTCTTGCACCCAAAAAAGTCCTTTTATCATAAAAGTCCAAGTGGCCAAAAATTATGTATTGTGTATACATTTATATAATCGTTTTATGATATACTATATAATATCCAAAACTTATTTATTTTCGTATATTAACATATATGTGTACATAAAACATATTAAGCCATATTTTAATATTAAAATGGCCTTATGGCTGAAATACATATATGTATGTATGTGTGTGTGTGTGTGTATATATATATATTCTTTTCAACACTTAAGTATGTACTTTTCTTAATTCCTAAATTCTTTTAACATCTTTCCAAATATACTTAACATAATTATATTACATACCTTCATATACCTAAACTTGTAAGTATGCATTTCATAAAACAAAAATCATTTTTATAATGAAAAAGGCCTTTATGGCCAATTTTTCATATAAATAAATATACATTACTCTATTTATTTACATTATTCATGTATGTATCCATATCCTTTAATAAAGTCATTATTGTTTATAATATATATGTATACATCTGTATGTGTATATATATATGCGCATACATGTCCTTTTTTTATACAGTTTATATATATGTACATAACATTTAACTTAATCATTTTCTATACCTTAATATATATATTACACATACATGTATAAATAATGTATTTTTAAGCCATTTTCACCAAATAAAATATCAAGTGACCGAATAGTGTGTATGTGCATATATCTGTACCTATTCTAAACATTTTACATATGTGTATCTATAACACAAGCTAAAATCATTTTTAGTACACAAATACCATTTTGGCCGTTTGTGTATGTGTATATTAGTAAATATATACTTAGTTATTTTACTTATCTTACTATCATTTTGTTTTTATCGGAAAGCATATTATGTTATTAATAAGACCTTGCTTATGATGGAGGAATATCATATTAAATAAATGTTCATCACATCATCGTAAGAGAACAAATAGTAAAGGTACATAGTGTGTGTGAAAGGCCAACAACATATGATATATCGCATTAAAACCTTACCAAGTAAAACCACCCTTGTGGATAAAACCTTGGGGAAGGAAAAAGCGTGCATATTTATGTTGTTGGAACCATAACACTGTACAATACAATCCAAAAGTAAAATTGACAACCTAAAGCCCTGCAGTATGTGGCATAATAAATAAATAACAAAACATGCCTCCTGATGAAACAAGCATGCAGATGAGACAAGCCTGCTGAAGAAGTTTAATCTGTGTAGTGTCCTTTGATGCTGCATCTATATCTGATCAAATAGAAGGGAGTGTAGTGTCAGTCAATACAATACCATGTATATGCGAAGGGAGAGTCGATAGCTGTGGGTAGTATGTCGCCGTTGAATTCATCATCGCTGCCTGCGCCAGAAAATGGGCTGCCTGATTAATTTTCCTAGGAGCATGATGAAACTGTGTAGAGGAAGCTCGGAGAAGGACCCTAAGCCGATGTAAATCAGGAGCAAGGGGGGTAGTAGAGTCCATTGTGTAGACCAACTGTTGACAATCAACTTCAACCTTAAGATGTCCGAATTTCGGAATATAATAGATAAGCGCAAGAAACGCTGCTTGAGCCTCCACCTGTAAGTGATAATCGTGCCGCAATGGAATAGAGAATGCATGGACCATTGAACCAGTTGAATCCCAAACTATAGCACTGCCGTCGGCTTTGCATCTTCCAACTACAGCATCTGAGTTAAATTTCAAACGTCCTGATGGCAGTGGGCACCATCGTAACTTTCATATCCAATTTGAGTGAAAGGGCAGAGATAGCCCTATTTGAATGAGTCTCGAAACAGATGTTGCCAACATAGATCCATTCTGTGATTTTGCCTATTAGAATATATCTCGTTTAATATCCCGAATTATGCCCCGCTGAGACCATGACTCCTCTCCAAAGACAGTAGCAGTGTAATTTTTCCAAATGTACCAAAATAGAATGCCCAGATAAACGCGTTGTACCACTCCTAAAAAAATCGTTGGTGCCGATAACCAAACTATTACTAGATAAGGCCGTCAATTCCTGGCATGAGTCGTATGTATATCCAACAGGGCATCGAAATATGCCCTAACCATCCGAATATCTGAACAATGATAAAATAAATGACTGGTTGTTGCCGATGCCGATCGACAAAATGGACAAATTGTTGGCATGATGTGTATAAAATGTGCCACAAAATCTGGTAATGGCAATGCACTATGGAAAAGTTTCCAAAGAAATACCTGGATCGAAGGCTACTGCTGTTTCATCCAAATGATTGAGTTAAACAAACGTGTTGTTGTTGACGGTCAGGCAATCATGGGCATGCCGAAGTGGAAAATGTCCCGATGCGCTAAGCCATATTGGTGATCCATCATTCTATTGTACCAACGTACAACATAGTGGATTAATATCACAAATTCGACGCCAACCCGGGGAGTCATATATACTTGGTAAAAAGTCAGAACGCTGGCCATAACGAAGTCGCATATACTGACTCCATAAAGTGTTACTAGAATGATAGTCGCACCATAATTTACATAAAAAGGCATCTTGTACCGCACTTATTCCTCTAATAGCAAGGCATCCCTTAGATTTCGGATAACATATTTTTCGCCACGATACCTAATGGAGTCTATCATTGCCCCATAAAAACCGTGCAAAACGTTGCTCCAGTCCTTTAATAATACTGCATGGTATCCGAGTGTTCGACATAACATGATTCGAAATAGACAATAATATTGATCGAATAAGTACTAACCTTCCAGCCATGCCTAATAGTTTAGCCTGCCATCCACTCAAGTGGCTGTCTATGACGTATGACCTCTTGACAATGATTCACCTGCGTAATACCTTTGTGTAGATAAGAACCCAAATATTTCACAAGTAATGCTGATTGCTGCATATCAAGCAAATTCGTAAGCAAACGTCGTTGAGATGTAGGCATGCGATCAGAAAAAACCACCGTACTTTTATGCCAGTTAACTGCCTGTCTTGAAATACTCTCATATACCGAAAGAAACTGCTTAAATCGAGATAAATTTCTACGATTTGCAGCTAAAAATATCAACAGGTCATCAGCATAATACAAATGGGAAATAACCATCGGCATGCGACCAAGAGAAAATGGCAGAATATATGACTGTTCCACTAACCGTTTTATTCCCCTGCTAAATCCTTCCGCAACCAAAATAAAAAGAAGATGCGATAAAGGATCCCCCTGCTTAATCCCTCTGGTAGGGCGAAAAAATCCATGAGGAATACCATTGATCAAAACGGATATATGTGTATCCTCCAAATGATTGAGCATAAGGGTGATGAAAAAGGATGAGAATCCAAAACGGAAAAGCACAGCTATGAGAAACTGCCAACTAAAACGGTCAAAAGCTTTTTCCATATCCAACTTTACAATCGCATTATGGGGCCTAGTACCTCTATCAAACCAATGGATTAATTCGTTAGCCAATAAAACCTGTTAGGTGATGCCTATGTCCTTCTGAAATCCTACTTCCTCGGGAGAGATAATCTTGGGCAAAATAGAGTTCAAATGAGATGCAAGAATGCATGTTTGAATCTTACACATAAAAGTAGATAAAGCTATCGGACGAAAATCACTAAATGTGTGTTGACCTGTGCCCTTTGGGAGTGAAATAAGCATCGAATGTGCCATGGCACGTGGAATGGGGAATCCAAGAAAAAACTCCTGTACTGCTTATAGACATCCAAAGAAATAATCTCCAAACAGCTACGAAAGAACCAGCCATTATAACCATCCGGTCCCGCTGCACTGTGGAGATCTAAACTCCAAACTACTTGTTTGACCTCCTTAATTGAGGGCATGTGTGTTAGCATGGCATTGTCCTCAACCGAAACCAACAATGGGATAGAAGCTAGAAAATCAGTGTTATCCTCCACTAGTTGTGTTATGAACATACGCATAAAATGATCTACATCTACGATTCCCACACTTGCCATTGTATCGGATAATTCTCCAGTGTCCGTATGTATGCGATGCAGACCCGGACAACGGTGTTTATCTTTAACAATGGAATGATAATATCGAGAGTTACATTCTCCCTCTCTAAGCCATTTTACGCGAGCCTTCTATTTCCAATACTCCATTTGCCATAGTGAAGCTTGTTTCAGCTCCGCCTGTGACTCAAAGTAAGCCGTGCGATTTTGATCACTCGGGTCAAGATCATATAGCAGCTCCAAAGACCAAGCACGTTGCTCCGCAGATTCTGGGCAGTGAAAGATATTACCAAAAACTTCTTTGTTCCAACGGGACACATCCTTTTTAAAATTGTGCAATTTTGCACATAATCCTCTCATGCCTCCGATTGTGGGATAGGATGTCCATGTGGATCCCATAAAAGTGAGAAAATCAGGATAGGATGTCCAGCAGTAAAGAAGCGAAACTGTTTAGGCCATGAAATTGATTTTGGACCCATTGAATCAACAAATGACAGTGATCTGAAGTAGCCCGGCTAAGATGTGTTAAACGCACCTCTGGAAATAACTCATAGATACATCGTTGCGGAAAACCCAATCTAGTTGATGCCAGACACGCCCTAAACCAAGACCACCCTGTCAGGTATACTGGGTTCCCACATGAGGCAGTGTATGGAAAGCAGCGTAATGTACCATGTCTACAAAATCCGTCAAAGTTGACAAAGCAGGACGAGAAGCACCTTTATGATCAGACGGAGATAGAAATATATTAAAATCGCCTGATATGAACCAAGGTTCCGAACACTCATCATGGTGCTGCCGAAGAGATTGCCATAGAGACTGTCTACCCACGACTGTGTGTCTACCATAAACACAAGAAACCCAAAAGACATGTTGGCTATTCATACGAAAACAGAAGTGGGCAACTTGATCCATAAGACGGACCTCTAACAAGTCCATAACTGATGATTGCCAAAAACACCAAGCACGACCATCACACACGCACTGAGCCAAAGTAAAAGCAAGATGTATTTGCGCCCTAGTCATACGGGTTCAATCACAAACAAAAGTTGTAAAGAAAATTGACGAAGCAAAAGCTGCAACCAAGAAAGGGAGGTATGCAATCCCCTTAAATTCCAAGTAAGTGCATTCACTGAGAAAGATGAGTAAAAGAGTTTGAAGACCAGGTAACACTACGATTAAGAACCTGACGAGATGGACATGGGTTCTAACAGTGAAGATGCTGACTACGCTTGCGAATGCATGGGATGAACCCTTCCTCATCAGAATCAACAATAGGGTTAGAAATACGATGCAGCAATTCGGCATCTGAAGATCCCTCCTTGACTGCTGGAATGCGACGAGACAAATACTTAGGCAATTGCCTATATTCAGTCCGCATATGTTTTAGAGAACTATGATCTGGCAATTTAGCAGGCATCATCGATAACTCAGAATCTGAGGCCGTGTGCACCAGCACAGTATCCGCGCTGGAGGAGGGTTGTTCAGGCATAACATCTTTGGACGAGCGACCTAATAATGTCAAATTTTGAGAATCAGAGGGCTAGCCATCAGGAAGTATGAACGGCTGATCAATGTTAATCTTTGATACTGGGTGGACTGGCACCGGAAGTTCTGTTTGCTAGGGCTATTCTGCCGATGTAGATGGAGCAATATCCTTCGCCTTTAAACGCCATTGCTGATCAACGGGGGCTGGTTTTACCTATGTTACTATCATTTGCACACACACACATACACACACACATATATATATATATATATGTGTGTATATAACATATACTAAAACCATTTTATTCCATTAAATAGGCCTAGGTCCGTATGTGTATAGTATGTATATATACATATATATTTCATTTTTCTTGTGCATATACACCATTTTTAGGTGTGTTAACCGTGTGTGTGTGTATATGTAGGGCGTGTATGTATATATAGCATGTATATATATAGCATGTATATACTGCTTAAGCATAAATCTTCCAAAAACTAAGAAAATACTACATGGTGATCCAACCTTTGGTATAAACATAAACTTAGCCTTTGAAAATCCATGTAGGATCTAGGAAGAATACTTGTCTTGATTCACTTTCTTACACTTAAATGAGGGTTTCTTCACATGGTTGTGAAGAAAAATATCTTCTTCTCCTTCCTTGTTCACGTTTTTGAAGAGTACAAAATAGAGTTAGTGTGTAACTTATGAAGATGAAGAAAGAACGGAAGAACTTAGCCTAGGTTCATGGAATTTCTTACCTTGGTTTTCCTTCTATTCCAAGTGTTACACCTCTTGAATCCTTACTTGAATGATGGAGAGCTATTTAAACTTAGTGTAGGAGTTGTTATGTGAATTGAGATGAAGAAGAAATCTTCTACTTGACTTGGGTGAGTCACGACCGAAATGAAGAAAATAGGAGAGTTGGGGTTTGAATTTTCTTGGAGGAAAGAGAGGGAAACTTGTGTGTATTTGGATAAAATGAAGAAAATGTTTAGGGTGCCTGGTTGTGCACCACTCAGGTGAAACATGTAGAGAGGAGAAGAAAGATTGTTTTGTTGGGTAATAAGGATAGAAGGTGGAAGAAGATGAGTTGGAGTGTAAATAATGAAGTGTGTAGTGCAAAGAAAAAGAAGAGGATTTCTCCTCCTTTGGGTTTATGGATGAAATGTGAAGGAGAGGAGAGTGGAAAGTTAAAGATAAGTGGAGTGGTTTGGAAAAAGGTGAGAGGAATGATGGAGTTTGAATTATTGTGTAAGAAGATGAGTGTGGGGATGGGTTTTGTCTTGAAAAGTTCGGATGGAATAGGGGGGAAGCGAAGAAAACTTTTGGCTGTATGGGTGGAGAGCGAAAAAGAGAAAACTTTTTGGGTGAAAAATGATGGGAAGGTTGGAGGTGTTAGGGTGTAGGATGATAATGGTAGAAAGAAGAGTGTAAGAGGAAGAAATAAAAAGAAGACAAGTTGTCTTCTTTCGACTAGGGGGCGGCCCATAGGCTTTGGGGAGGGGAAAAGTTTATCTTTTGTTTCATGTATGGTAAAGTAGGAGAAAATGTGATAAGTGGGTAAAAGTGTGTAGGGTTTTATTGTATAATGGAATTATCATATCGGGTGTTTTTATTTGGTTCAATTTTTTTTCTAACAACTTATGTTGTTACCGAATAGTTTATTTAAACCGTATCGTATGTCCGAAACGTTCATTATCTAATCCTGTCCAGTCTCATTATATCCGTTAACTTATTGTTCGGTTATTTTCCGAGCGTTTCTATCCCCGGTATATAATGTCGATGTCTTTATTAATCCTAAATAAAATTTAAATTCTACCAAAATGTTTTATTGAACATTTGCGTTCTATTTTCTATTATCTTATTTCATTTCCACTGATCCAGAAATGCGGGTCGTAACATTGTCCCCTCCTTATAAAAAGTTTCGTCCTTAAAACTTAGGGTTGTATCGATTTTACGCTTAAGGATTTCAACAATTAATTTCTAGGGTCATTTCTTAATCGCCTATGATTCAACTTAGTCTTCACCGACTTATGATAAAATTTTTCTTAATTTACTGTTTCGGTATACCTCCTATTAATCCCTTTAGGTATTCTACAACCTCATATTTCAGCGTGTTTCAGTAACTTTTACGCTTACCAATTTCAGCCTCTAATCCACATCCGATTAAATCTTATATTCAACTCCTACTTATTCATGCTTACCAGGATTCAACTTACTCCCACTAATTCCATCCAGATAATCCGATGTCCTTCAGAAATTATAATTAATTCCCAATATTACATGACTGATTATATCCTTATCTCTATTTATATAATCATACTCTTATCACTATGAATTTATATCCCTAATGCGACTAACGTCTTTGACCTACTCTTATAATTTTTAACTTCATCGTCTTAATCATATGCGCACCATTCGTGCAATGTATTTACCAAATCCTAATTATCATAATTCTTTTAATTCATTGCTTATAGTTCTACTACATATCATAGCTTAGTCAGACTACAAAATTCTAATAGTATCTACTAATATTACCTGAAATAAAGCTGAACCTGAAACTGTCAAAAGAAGCTTAGTGTTTCGATGGCTATGCGTGGCTAAGGTGTCAAGAGACGGAAGATTCAACTCTATACAAAACATTTTAAAGTGGACGTGAAAAGCATGGATATACAGTTCTTCCACTACAGTGTTCTATTCTAGTTTTCGTACAACACAAGGAGGGTTATCCTTGAACATTGATATATACACAACCATGATAATCCAGATAGGACATGTGGTAGACTTCTTCATCAGAAATCAGAAGATACTGACGTTGAGACTGAAGCTAGGGAAATCACAACTTATGACCACTAAGTGACGAACAGGAAACCAGAATCGAGGTATTCCAGTGACTTGCCCTATACAAATGTTGGAAAGCCTAAATGACCTACTTATATTCCTATTGAGTTATACTATGTGGTTTCTCTTCAGTAATACACTAAAACATTATCAACCTTCCAAAGATCTTTCCTAGCGATGAAATCACAGCAAAAAATGCAAGAGGAAATGAGTTCTTTGACCAATGAGCGTTCTACTCTTTAACTTTTAACTCCTTATGTCACAATTCACATCTTCCTAATACCATTCTATTTTTCTTATACTAAGGCTGTCACTTTCATCTAAGATTGTTTCTTACGTCTATGATCATTCTTAAATTCTAAGATCACTTTTTAAATTCATGTCGTTGTTTACTTATGTGTCCGCAGAGGATCTAGAGCCTTTGCTCTGATATCACCTATAGCGCCCCTCCCGAAACTAAAGTTTTGGTCCGGTGCACCCACCGTACTCTGCTACGAGGAGTACAAGGTGTCGATACTATACATGTGCATGTCGACATGAATACTGAATCGATAAGCGGAAGCAACATAAACATGAACAAATACAATCGACATGCATCAATATACATTACACTTCGGTACATATCATCCGATGCTATACAGTGAATTACTCTGAATACATGATAATCCCGTAAATAACATCTTCTATATAATCTCTCAGAACACTTCCTTGCCATCAATGATCTATCTAGCCTATCCTCAACAACCGGCCTAGTGATACCTGCTATCTGTAAATTGATAAGGCAAGTATGAGCGATAGCCAACTTTTAATTGCTCACCAAGTAGTCTTACTTGATATGTTATGTGGATCATGCATAGGGAGACGGGGTGACAAATCATAGTAACCATAAATATCGAATATAATAAGCACGTCTCGATTTTAATAAGTAAAGTATCATAGCATAACTGTAAACTGAAAGCAGGTAAATATGGAAAATTTCACAACATAACATAGCAGCATCTCGTTCTACTTAATCCGTAACACCATATAGTATCCATACTTAGCTTCTAATCCATAACTTATATTATCCTCGCATATCTTACATGTACTACATTTTCATGCGTAAATACTACATTGACCATTGTAGTGTCATGATAGACTTAAGGAATTCTTAATCATAACCCTAAGGTGAGATGATCATGACATAATGCACAAAACATGGCTTTCGTAAACATATCCTGACATGAGGCATAAAACATGACTTTCATAAACATATCATCGTTTTCTTCCGAAAACGTACATAACTTCCCGTTTCATAAAGCATAACATGACTTTCATTTCATAAACGGAAAACATAACATTTTATGATGGCTATAGCACTGCCTAGGAATAATAACGCAGGGCGAACCGATTGATTCCCCATGTAATATATGTATGCCATAAAACATCATAAACATATGTACATGTACTAATGATGACGCGCTATGACAGAGATCCAGTGTCCCGGACACAGTGTTATACTCTGCCATAAACGTAATCATATGCCTCTAACATCTACCACTCCGGTACCGATGTCACACTGACAAACATAACATAATCATAATCATAACATAATATATCGTGTGTCGATGAAATCAATCGTCTCACGTTTATTAATCACATGCATATGAACTTTTAAACATGTAATGCGATAAAATCACTTTTCAAACTTCCATTTCATGAAGTATGAGACTCGGTCAAGTGAGGGTATCTTGGCCATACTATAATTGGTAACATCACTTACTTACTTGCGGTCTACCTATCATAACTTAAAGAAATACCCTAACGATACTTTCTTAATATCGAATCTACACATGTATTTCATAATTCATAACTTAGTTACATAAAACATATAGTTCCTAATTACTATAATATACCATCTAGGAATTTCATAACTTATTCATGAGTTACACCTTATCATTTATTACACATTTGAATATACATAACATGAAATAAAATCATTTATGTCGTAACATTTTATTTTCCCGTGTATATGCATTTATGTATGTACGAATATGTCCCATAATAAAGTTTCATTCGCTTAAAAAAATGTATGTACGAATATATACTTTTATACGTATGAGTACCCATTAAGTGTATATATGTACAATAACTTATATACTAGATCATATTTCATAGATGTTATGCCCTGCACCCCCCGTGGAATAATTAAAGGATAAAAGGAAATTAAGTGAATTAATGACAATTAATGGTAATGAATTAAGGATTAAATGTTCGATTAAGTGGCATTTATGAAGAGATTAAATATTAGAATTAATTGGTATTTAATTTAGGATTGAATATTAGAATTTAAATTATTTAAGATAAATGAGATAATAGGATATAATTTGGAAACTCAAATTTCACCCTTCCCCATATCAAAACTGACAGAACGTCAGTTTCTCTTCATTTTCAGAAAAGAAACCGACGCCTCCCTTCTCCCTCTCCTCCATAGGCGATTTCACTCCCTCCTTGGAACCCTAGGTGAAGGTTCTTCAAGATCTTCAATCCAATCCTCATTGCCCTTCGATTCTTCTTCAAGTAATCACAGGTAAGTAATCTACTTATGAGTTCCTACGTTTTGCGAAAGAGAAAAGGCCTATTTTTGATATCAAAATGGATCACCATGCAGTAGTTTCTTTCCGTGAATCTATTTGTGATTTATGTGTTTTGGTTTTGATGTTTTGGCCACTATATGTTGAAAATATTTTTGTTGTTGTTGATTTCGTGAAATCGTGCAAATCCCTACCCCTTGAATCCCTTCTTGTTGTGATTTCATTGTTGTGTGGGGTTTGGGGGTGAAAGGTGAGATCTTTGGATTGATAAGGTTGGAATATATGAGTTCTAGGCTTGAATCTTTGTTTGGTATGTGTATAGTGTTCAATCGGTAGTTTAAGCATGAGATTATAGCAGGGATTAGGCCTGGATTGATTGGGATGAAGTTTGGGATCGATTGGAGTTTTAATTCTGTTGTTTCTGCAGAAATCGCAGAATTTCTTTTCTGGAATCGTAGACATCGATCAATCGATGTGAGGGGATAAAGTACTTCGATCGATCGATGTAGGGTATGATGTGAGACAGGAAGTATTCTGATGGACATCAATCGATCGATGTGAGGGTATGAAGTACTTCGATCGATTGATGTAGGGTATGATGTTAGACAGGAAGTATTCTGATGGACATCGATCGATCGATGTGAGGGTATAAAGTACTTCGATCGATCGATGTAGGGTATGATGTGAGCCAGAAGGTATTCGGATGGACATAGATCGATCGATGTGAGGGTATGAAGTGACATTGATCGATCGATGTAGGGGATGATGTCAACCAGTTTTGTGGGAAAATAAAGGAAGGAAAAGGGAAGCTAGAGGACCAATTTGGGGGACACTAGAGGCTTCTTAGGACCTGATTGAGGTAGTGTAAGTCATGGGAACACGACCTTGGATGATGAATCAACGGTAAGGACTTCGTGGGGTATTTGAATCGGACTTCAGCGTGAATGATCTAAGGGGTTAAGAATGAACGTTTGGGGCTTAAATAAGGCTCAAATAGAATGTGTGAGGGTGTGTACTCCACTCCTTGTGCTCCAAGAATGAAAGTTCAGGTAATATTGACTTGCTTGACATGTTACGCTTGAATATGCGAATGAGACGAGCTTCCAATGATTGATTGACGTGTGAACGTGCATTCTTGCATCATGGCACTTGCATTTGCATTATGATTTGATAAGAGCTGTGCCTCGGCACAGGGTATAAAGTTTGCGAAATGAGCTGTGATGCGTTATAGGGTATAAAGACAAGCTGTGGCACGTTACAGGGTATAAAGTTAAGCTGTGGTGCGTCACAGGGTATAAAGACAAGTTGTGACCCACCACAGGGTATAAAGTTATGTGACCGGACATTGTGACATGCATTGCACTGTTTTTGAAAAGTGAAGCATAAGCATATGTGACTGTGTAGTGTAGTGCATATTTTGAATTGTCATGCATCACGAGAGTCATTACGGTATGATTGATTCGTAAACAGGATTGCTATCGAACTGTTGAATGCTTATGATTTATTGTTCTTATTCAGTTATGCTATTAAATTAGATTCTTGAAGTTATACAAGACATGTGCCCCATCACCCCTCGAATTAAATATTACTCATGTCTTGCCATGTGTTGATCCCGTATGTCTTATAAGCGGGTTACTTGTTTGCGTTATTCGCTAAGGGTACTACCATTGTTTTGCAGATAAGCCCAGTTATGACAGGATATTCATAGAGGACGACGGCGAGTGGGCGGAATGAGATGTTAAGTGTTCATATTGAGAAATGTTCTAGACTGTTTCATATTATTTCAGTTTCTCTCATTCATTTGAAGACTTGTATGGCTGTGTCCATAAACTACTTTATTTACTTATGTTTTTGGGAATACGGATTTGGATGATATAGATTCTATTTTGCACGTGTCTATGTGCTTATTCTCTTACGTCATTGATGATGTGTATTCAAGAGATGAGACGTCTTGTAGTCTTCTCAGTAAGCTATGATGGGTGCACCGGTTCGGATCCGCTGTCCGGGTCGGGGCGCTACAGGTGGTATCAGAGCCTAGGCTTCAGATCTACCTCGGAGACCTATGTTATGTCATATAGAGTCTTAAGCTATGATTTTGACCTTGAGTTGATCCATAGGTCTAAGTATATGATCTTAGACATAAGTTTGATAGGGTTGGGTGTGTGCGAGCGCGATAAGAATTTAATTAATCAGCTATATTACTCTTTTAGTTTACGAGTTCCGTCCTGTACAACGCATATGGGCTTTCAAGATTCTCCTTGGAATTACTGAATGCTAATAAGCGTTGATTTTACAAACAATGCCTCCCAAAAGAGAAAACCAGGGAAATGGTGGCAACGGAAATGAGAACCCACAGCCACCACAAATGGTAATGCCTCAAGCTCTAATGGACGCCATAACGGTGATTGCGCAAAGTGTTGCTCAGCACCGGCGTCAACCCCCTCCTCTACCACCGCCTCGGCATGGCATAAGGTATTACACTTGGGAGATGCGAAAGATGCATGCCCCAACCTTTGAGGGAACCACTCTGAGAATGGGGCTCCATCGCACGCCGTGCTTCCCCAGGCCCTGATCGACACACTACTGTTCATGACCTAAGCCGTGGCACAACAACATCAGCAGCCATAGGCCCCACCACCAACGCACTCGGACTTGTCTACAAGTGAATGCGGAGGAGTGGTGGCGCAGCAAAACTGACACCGTCGATCACTTGGATCAAACTTTAGAGTGAGTTCAAGGGGTATTTCGTGTCGACAGTACGATCTTCAGAGCATGACTATAGATGCACGGCAGAAATGTAGAATTAGGCCATGATATTAGAAAATAAGTTACTATTTTGCCTCTAAGTCACAATCTTAGACATAAGTGATGATTTGAACATAAGGCGATGATCATGAACATAGGTACTGATCTCAGTTATAAGCGATGATTCTGAACATAAGTCACGATCTTAGACATAAGTAACGATCTTGATTACGAGTTGACTTTAGACATAAGTACGGAATTAGTAATAAGTGTTGATTATGTACTAATTATGATTTGGAAATAAGACGCAATCTTAGAGGTAAGAATGATTATGCTAAGAACGATCCTAAAAATAAGTTATGATCCTAAACTATAGAGGGCCAACGGTTTTGGAAACACATATATCTAAGATATCCATACAATTCTCCCTTATCTAAGGTTGATCACAACTCTCTAAGCCGTGATCTTAGTAACCCTAGTTGAACACTATATAATTGATTTGAATGAAGTACGATGTTAATCAGAATATCCTAGTACAAACATTAGGTCAATATTAATGGGTCAGGCAGTAACTCGGGCTGCCTTACCATAACTGCAACATGGTACTTGACACCATTAGGGTAAATTCAAAAAAAGGCCCATATTCTTACTTGGACGGTAACATCAGAGCAGGTTTAGGACTAATTTGGGACTATAGCTACTAAGAAAAGAGTTGTAATAGTAGAGTAAATACTAAGAGATGATTTATAGTGGAATGATAGAAACTAAATAACGATTAGCGTTATAATCAGTAGAGTTTAGTTAAGGATATTGTACAAAAGAATTTATAGTCCAGGGCTAAGATGTTGAATATAGGGTAATCAGAATAGGTCGACGATATTAGCCTTATTGGAGGTATTGAACAAATTTAAGATAAAGATTTTATCATAGTAAACGAAGGTCAGACTTATAAGAAACGATACGTAGACAGGTTGTTCTTTTGAAAATAAAGATGGATTATAGAAATTATATGAAATATTGGACTATTATTTCTCTAGAAGATAAATATTTTATATAAGCACATATACTGAGTTATACCTATATTTTACAGGGACTTCAAAATACCTTTTATTTTCGAAAATACCTTATGAAATCACATTTCTTTATATAGTCTACTAAATCTTACAAGGCTAATTTTGTTTCCGTACTTGTAAACCAGCCTAATAAAAAAAGGTAGCTTTCAAAATATATACCTGTTTTTGAAAACGGAAAGTACAATATTCAAATCGTTTCAAAAAAACTTACATTATTAAGTTTTCAACTGTTTTGCGCAATTTTACCAAAATGACTTGCGAAAAAGTTATATCATAGTTTTTTTTAAATGGTCATTTGAAATATCGCGTTGCAAAAACGAATATAGTATACTTTGAGTTTTGTGTTTACAAAAATTAGAAGGTTCAGCATTTTAAATAGTTAAAGCTATATTAAAAAAATATATATAGCTGCGTAAGCTATTTTTCTTTTAACTTGAAGAAAACAAATATATATGTCCATACACATATTTCTTTTGTTAGGCTGCTGATGATATCTCGGTGAAATTAAGAGCATGATCATAGAACTAGATCGTAAGTACATAAGAACTGATTTTGAAGACTTGGTGGTGTTAAGGAAGAGTAAGGGTTACCATATTGGCATACACAAAGGATGTTAGTATGATTAATTGTCTAGGGGATGAATCATATGTGACAAGTTTAACAATCCGGTATCGTAGATTGCAATAAGTTGAATAATACACGTTAAGGGGTATAAGTGGAAGTTTGTAAGCACTGGCTATAGAGAATTATGTAAGGATTGAACCCTATAAGGATTAGATCATCTTGTAAGATGTAGTGATGACTAAATTAAATCGTACTTGAGAACAACGTATTCCGAAAAAAATCATACAGCTTTAGGGATGAGTCTTGTTAACAAGGCGTTAAGTTAAAAATAAAAATTGTAATACACCTAAGAACTGATTTTAGAGGGTTGGTCGGGATAACAAATATAAGTACGATATAGACCGACGATTAAGTCATGAGGCGAGTATATTGACGATACCCTTAAGGTTGATTCGAGAACTATAGAAAGAATAGGTTACGATCTATTAGACGGAGGACAATGGATTTAAAGGTCACATTGTATGCATACACACTGAATGATTTGAAGACTTAGTCGTGTATTGAGGAAGTAAAATGGGTAACATATCAGAATACGAAGGGATACTGAGTTCAGTCATTATCTAGGTAAATGAATTATATAGGACTATACTAAGTTATTGATTGCGTAACACACAAGTTTCGAGGACGAAACTTTTTGTGAGGGGGTGGAATGTTATGCCCCGCATCCCCCCTGGAATAATTAAAGGATAAGAGGAAATTAAGTGAATTAATGACAATTAATGGTAATGAATTATGGATTAAATGTTGGATTAAGTGGCATTTATGAATAGATTAAATATTAGAATTAATTGGTATTTAATTTAGGATTAAATATTAGAATTTAAATTATTTAAGATAAATGAGATAATAGGATATAATTTGATTCACCCTTCCCCATATCAAAACTGACAGAACGTCAGTTTCTCTTCATATTCAGAAAAGAAACTGACGCCTCCCTTCTCCCTCTCCTCCATAGGCGATTTCACTCCCTCCTTGCAACCCTAGGTGATGGTTCTTCAAGATCTTTAATCCAATCCTCGTTGCCCTTCGATTCTTCTTCAAGTAATCACAGGCAAGTAATCTACTTATGAGTTCCTCCGTTTTGCGAAAGAGAAAAGGCCTATTTTTGATATCAAAATGGATCACCATGCAGTAGTTTCTTTCCGTGAATCTATTTGTGATTTATGTGTTTTGGTTTTGATGTTTTGGCCACTATATGTTGAAAATCTTTTTGTTGTTGTTGATTTCGTGAAATCGTGCAAATCCCTACCCCTTGAATCCCTTCTTGTTGTGATTTCATTGTTGCATGGGGTTTGGGGGTGAAAGGTGAGATCTTTGGATTGATAAGGTTGGAATATTTGAATTCTAGGCTTGAATCTTTGTTTGGTATGTGTATAGTGTTCAATCGGTAGTTTAAGCATGAGATTATAGCAGGGATTAGACCTGGATTGATTGGGATGAAGTTTGGGATCGATTGGAGTTTTGATTCTATTGTTTCTGCAGAAATCGCAGAATTTCTTTTCTGGAATCGTAGACATCGATCGATCGATGTGAGGGGATGAAGTACTTCGATCGATCGATGTAGGGTATGATGTGAGACAGAAAGTATTCTGATGGACATCGATCGATCGATGTGAGGGTATGAAGCACTTCGATTGATCGATGTAGGGTATGATGTTAGACAGGAAGTTTTCCGATGGACATCGATCGATCGATGTGAGGGTATGAAGTACTTCGATCGATCGATGTAGGGTATGATGTGAGCCAGAAGGTATTCGGATGGACATAGATCGATCGATGTGAGGGTATGAAGTGACATTGATCGATCGATGTAGGGGATGATGTCAACCAGTTTTGTGGGAAAATAAAGGAAGGAAAAGGGAAGCTAGAGGACCAATTTGGGGGACACTAGAGGCTTCTTAGGACCTGATTGAGGTAGTGTAAGTCATGGGAACATGACCTAGGACGATGAATCAACGGTAAGGACTTCGTGGGGTATTTGAATCGGATTTCAACGTGAATGATCTAAGGGGTTAAGAATGAACGTTTGGGGCTTCAATAAGGCTCAAATGGAACGTGTGAGGGTGCGTACTCCACTCCTTGTGTTCCAAGAATGAAAGTTCAGGTAATATTGACTTGCTTGACATGTTACGCTTGAATATGTGAATGAGACAAGCTTCCAATGATTGATTGACGTGTGAACGTGCACTCTTGCATCATGTCACTTGCATTTGCATTATGATTTGATAAGAGCTATGCCTCGGCACAGGGTATAAAGTTTTCGAAATGAGCTGTGATGCGTTACAGGTTATAAAGACAAGTTGTGACACATTACAGGGTATAAAGTTAAGCTGTGGTGCGTCATAGGGTATAAAGACAAGCTGTGGCACACCACAGGGTATAAAGTTATGTGACCGGACATTGTGACATGCATTGCACAATTTTTGAAAAGTGAAGCATAAGCATATGTGACTGTGTAGTGTAGTGCATATTTTGAAATGTCATGCATCACGAGAGTCGTTACGGTATGATTGATTCGTAAACAGGATCGCTATTGAACTGTTGAATGCTTATGATTTATTGTTCTTATTCAGTTATGCTATTAAATTATATTCTTGAAGTTATACAAGAAATGTGTCTCATCACCCCTCGAATTAAATATTACTCATGTCTTGCCATGTGTTGATCTCGTATGTCTTATAAGCGGGTTACTTGCTAGTGTTTTTCGCTAAGGGTACTACCATTGTTTTGCAGATAAGCTCAGTTATGACATGATATTCATAGAGGACAATGGCGAGTGGGCGGAATGAGATGTTTAGTGTTCATATTAGGAATTGTTCTAGACTGTTTCATATTATTTCAGTTTCTCTCATTCATTTGAAGACTTAGATGGCTGTGTCCATAAACTACTTTATTTACTTATGTTTTTAGGAATACGGATTTGGATGATTTAGATTATATTTTGCACGTGTCTCCGTGCTTATTCTCTTACGTCATTGATGATGTGTATTCGAGAGATGAGACGTCTGGTAGTCTTCTCAGTAAGCTATGACGGGTGCACCGGTTCGGATCCGCTGTCCGGGTCGGGCCGCTACAATAGATGTGGCCATTAAACATAATAAAATCATTCTTTCCATATCATAACACATATATATATATATATACACATATGTATCATGCATATATACACAACATAAACATAATAAAGTCATTTTAGCAAAAAGGCCTAATGGCCGAATATATGTAATGTGAATACATAAATATAATCATTTTATGATATATTATATTACATTTCAAACTTATTTATTTTCATATCTTAACATATATACTATACATATATACACAACATAAACATAACAAAGTCATTTTAGCAAAAAGGCCTAATGGCCAAATATATGTGATGTGTATACATATATAGTTATTTTATGATATATTATATAATATTCAAAACTTATTTATTTTCGTATCTTAACATATATATTATACATATATACAAAACATAAACATAATAAAGTCACTTTAGCAAAAAGGCCAAATGGCCGAATATATGTAATGTGTATACATATATATAATCATTTTATGATATATTATATAATATTCAAAACTTGTTTATTTTCATTTTTAACATATATTTATGCATATATACACAACATAAACATAATAAAGTCATTTTAGCAAAAAGGCCTAATGGCCGAATATATGTAATGTGTATACATATATACAATCATTTTATGATATATTATATAATATTCAAAACTTATTTATTTTCATGTCTTAACATATATATTATACATATATACATATGTATACAATATACTAAAGTCCTTTTGTCATAAAAGGCCAAATGGCCGAATATATGTAATGTGTATACATATATACAATCATTTTATGATATATTATATAATATTCAAAATTTATTTATTTTCATATCTTAACATATATATTATACATATATACATATGTATACAATATACTAAAGTCCTTTTGTCATAAAAGGCCAAGTGGCCGAAAATTATGTAGTGTGTATACATTTATATAGTCATTTTCTGATATACTATATAATATCCCAAACTTATTTATTTTCATACATTAACATTTATATTATACATATATGCATACATGAAACATATTAAGCATATTTTAGCATTTAAATGGCCTTATGGCCGAAATATATATATATATATCGATATATATATATATATATATTTCTTTTCAACACAAAAAAAATATTTCTTTTCAACACTTAAGTATGTACTTTCCTTAATTCCTAAATTCTTTTAACATCTTTCCCAAATATACTTAACACAATCATATTACATACCTTCATATACCTAAATTTGTAAGTATGCATTTCAAGAAACAAAAATCTTTTTTATTATAAAAAGGCCTTTATGGCCAATTTTATATATAAATAAATATACATACTATATTTATTTACATTATTTGTTTATAATATATATTGTTTTTATGAAAAGTTATTTTATTGAAAGAAACCTCACTTATGGCGGAGGAAAACCTTATTACATAGAAAAATCTGCGTTAGAGTATAGCGAAAGTAAACATTTGATGATTACTATCCTCCAAATCATATATGATATGCCGCATTAAAACCTTGCCAAGTAAAACCACCCTTGTGGATAAAAACTTGGCGAAGGAAAAAGCGTATATATTTATATAATTCGAGTAGTGATAAGCGTTACAGTACATTATGGCAGAAGATACAATCCAAATGGAGAAAGAAGAGAGACGTAAAGTGTTCGCCAGCGAAATATCAAGTGATGAGGGTTGATGCACCAGCCTCACAGCAAAGATTGCGCCGTCCGCGTCGAAGATATGGTGTACCATGTCATGTTTCCCCATCCATGCACGTGTGAAATAAAATGCTAAGTCAAACAGGCATACAAGGCATAACAAAAAGAAAGGTACCAACAGAATGCAAAGCATACAGAGTCTGCCTGCCCCCTCCAGGGTACAGGCAGAAGAAAGAAATGAATGCCAATCCATTTGGAAGACCAGAAAAGCTCAAGGAAAGTGCAAATTCACGGATGAGAGGTCCAATGATATGGAGCCAGGAACTAATGGCGGGAGATTATGGCGAGAGTAGTATGTTGTCTGAGGCACCAACATTGCATGCTGAGCAATGTAGTGAGCAGCCATGTTTGCCTCTCAATAAAAATGGACGAAATCCAGCTGATGAAGATCAAGTAGCGTCTGTAATAATCGCAAATGATAGTTCCCAAAAACTGATTGTTGTTGCCGTAGAAATGATAGCATCTGAGCACAATCCGATTCTAGAATAATGAAACGATAAAGTGTGAGGAAATATAGCAAACCAAACACCGCTGCCTGTATCTATGCAATAATTGGTGTACTTGATGGTAAGCGAAAAGAAATTGCTCCCACACAGATACCCGCATGATCATGCAAAATAGCCCCCCCGGATGCATAATGTCTGTGCACCACCGCATCTATATTTAACTTTAATCTACCAGAAGGAGGACAGCGCCAATGCACCACTTGCGGGCGCGGAGATCGAAGAGTGGGAATCCATGAAGGCTGTGATGTTATTCCTCTCGCAAGTTTTGAGCCATGAATTGTCTTACTCCACATGACAATGTCATAATGGATGGAAGCCCGAATGGAGGACTGAGCAAAAGAGTTCGACTCACCATACACAAATGACGCATAGGTGCGCCATATAATGGACACAATAATAGCCGGGACAACAATTTTTAACACTCCAAAAAGAGACGAAAATGTAGCTCGATACCACCAAGATAACAGATATTGATGAATATGCAGGGACATGGGGGACAAACAATGTAACTCAGATGCAAAGAAATCCCAGATGGGACGAAAGCCAGCACAGTAGAGAAAGATGTGATCCACCGTGGCCAAAGCTAGATTACAAAAAGGACATTGTGTGGGACGAGCGGCAGAATACTTACCAATGTAGTCCTCAAATGGCATAGCAGAATGAAAAAGTCGCCATAATAACAGTTGACTGGCATGAGATTGATGCTTGAACCAAATGAATTGCATAGAAAGCAGTGTTGGATGGGGCGTCCGGCATATATCATAGGCTGAGCATAAAGAAAATTTCCCTGAAGCCGAGGGTGTCCAGCTGAGATGCGTGTCCTGGCCTTCAGACTGAGCAAGGCAGGTATCATGAATTTGACAGATAAGCTTCCAAACCAGCGAATCCGGTAGCTGTGGTATATAATCCCCACGATTTCCGTATTTATGTGCATATATGTACTCCAAAGAGTATCATGCTGCTGATATGACCACCAAATACGACAGTGATAAGCCTTTTGTAAAATGCTGAGATCACGAAGCCCAACCCACCTTCCTTAGTAGGTGTAGAAATAGTAGACCAAGCAACCCAATAATGCCGATGTCCCCAATAAAATGCCGCCATTTTCCTTTCTATAATTTTGATCACGGATTTTGGCAAACCTCCAGCTGCAAGAACATGTAACGGAAGAGCCGAAATCACAGAACGAAGTAAGACAAGGCGTCCTGCTGAAGAAAGTAATCGAGAATGCCATCCATGCAGTCAGTCATCAATGTGCTGTAGCAGGGAAGTACAGTATCTAGAGCGATTGATACCCTTATGTAAATCGGACCCAAGGTAGCGAAACAGCAATCCAGTACACCGCATGCCTAATATGGTCTCAAATGTGCGCCGCTGATGATTCGATGTGCTGGCCGATGGAATAAAACTGCTATTATGAAAGTTTACCTTCTGCCCCGAAGCAGATTCATACAAAGATAAGAATGAATGAAACCTTCGTAAATTGCGTTGTGTTCCATGCAAAAACACAAGGAGATCATCTGCATAAGCTAAATGCGTGACAACAAATGGAATTCTACCTAGGCGAAAAGGTTGCAACTCGCCAGATGCAACCAATGATTTTAAGCCTCTGCTGAAACCCTCAGAAGAAAGTATAAAGAGCAAAGGGGATAACGGGTCACCTTGTTTAACACCTTTGTAAGGCCGAAATGATCCAGATGGTTGGCCATTAATCAAAACTGCTAAAGTAGTGGCACACAAATGATTTATTATTAGGCGAATGAAAAAAATTCGAGAAGCCAAACCGTTGGAGTAGCAGGTCCAGATATTCCCAGCTTACTCTATCAAAAGCCTTCATCATGTCCAACTTCAAACATAATTGAGAACCTCCCTTATCAAGCATGTGAATCTTCTCCCGTGCCATTAAAACTTGCGTGGAAATATCATGTCCAGGCAAAAATCTTGTCTGCTCCTGAGATATTAATTTGTGAAGCAGCTTACTTAAGCGGGTGGCAATGATTCGCGTACAGACTTTTCTCAGAAAGTTTGTGAGGCAGATAGGCCGAAAATCACTAAATGTTTGCGGAGATGGTGTTTTTGGAATAAAGGTGATTAAAGCACTAGCCATCACTCAGAGCTGTGGAACGCAAAGAAAAAATTCCTGCACTGCCTTCACCACATCTGTATGAATAATAGGCCAACACGATCGATAAAACTTACCATTGAAACCATCTGGTTCTGCTGCACTCTGGGGGTCTAGATGCCACACTGCCTCCTTTACCTCTGCTTCCATTGGCAACTGTGTGAGCGTGGCATTGTCTTCCTCCGATATCAGACGAGGGATGTAAGAAAGAATCGCATCATGATTATGTGTTGCCTCCCGAGCAAATAAAGAAGTTTCAAAAGAAACAGCTTCTGCCATAATTTCCTGGGGCAAAGTGCATTGTGCACCAGAGGAAGTGCGGATTTGCTGAATACGTAATTGTGACCGTCGCCCTTTGACAATAGAGTGAAAATAGCATGTTTTGGCATCACCTTCTTTTAGCCATCTTACCCGCGCTTTTTGTTTCCAGTAATGCAGCTCATATGTGGAGGCCCGAAGATATTCAGCTTTTGCACGATGATACGCCTCGCGTGTCACATCATTGGGGTCAGCATCCCAAATGCGCTCAGCACTATTTAGAGTAGCCCCGGCTTGCATAAGATTTGTAAAAATATTGCCAAAGATTTCTTTATTCCACCGCTGAATGTCCCTCTTCAGAGAAAATAATTTTGAATAAAAACCATACATACCTCCCATAGTAGGATACGAGGACCAAGCATTCCGCGTGTAGGAGTTGAAGTCCGGATGAAGCAACCATGAGTCCAGAAAACGAAAAGAGCGACGACCCCCAGCCATACTTAATCGACATACAAACAATAAGGGCGTGTGATGTGAAGAAACTTTTGGAAGATGTGTAAGTTGCATGTCCTCGAACACATATTGAAAAGAAGAGTTTACAAATAACCAATCCAATCTTCTACGAACACGACCTAAACCCCTGCCATCAATCCAAGTAAATCTGGGCCCGTGAAAAGGCAGAGTCATAAGAGAGCAAGATTCAATACAGTCATTAAAGTCTTGTAACACTGCAAGGGAGGATTGTGAGCGCCCACTATGATCATCAAGAGTCCGAAATGTATTAAAATCCCCTCCTACCAGCCATGGCAACGCGGAAGCCCTAGAAAAGTCACATAAGGATTGCCACAGAGAACGACGTAAAGATGATGTGTGATTGGCATATACTACCGATAATACAAAAGTTAATTGGAGTGGACGAAAATAGCAATGTGAAATGAACCACTTGATCTTGATCCTGCGTAGCAAGTAATCGAAACTCTGAATCACGCCAGAAAAACCAAATACGTTCCGACTGAGAAGAATAATAATGTGAAAAACCTAGGTCCAAACCAAAACCAGTAATACGTGAGGGAGGGTGTTTTGGTTCAAGAAGTGCAAGTAAATTTAAGCGATGGTCACGTATCAAATGATGCAATCTAGGTAGAGAGGCACGCATGCCTCTTATATTCTATATTAATGCATTCATTGAGAAAGAATAGAGTCACTTCCCTGCAAGACATGCGAAGCACTACGCGTCAATATAGTAGATGGTAGTAAAGGCGGTAAATCTTTCCTGGCCCGGTGTTTCCAATGAGGTACTACAGGTATAAATTCAGCTTCCTCAGTAGTTTCCTGCAATCTCGAGATCAAAACCTCCACATCAAGTGATGGAGGGATTAACTGCATTCGCCGGACTACATCATCTGGGACATTCTGCAAGTCTACAGTCAGATCATCTACAGGTAATTAAGTATCTAAAGAATGTCCCAATTCACCATGAATAGAAGTATTATGTAGAGGAGGTTCCGCAGCGTCACAAAATATGTCAGCCTGCAGGTCACTATCATTGTCAGGCAGCATGGTGTGATCAAAATTTGGAGGATTAATCGCTGGAGGATCAAGCTGATTATGGGTTTGAGCCCCAGGGGAAGGGATATCTACTGGTGGATCGGCCACGGGCTTTTTCTTTATCGGGGTCCACCGTTTGGCTGGCGGGCAAGGCGGTGGAGGCGGCGGCGATGGTGCAACAGCAGTAGTAGCTTTTGTGGGACATAAGCCCGTTGCATGTCCTAGTCGGCGACACAAGGTACAAAATAGCTGAAGATCTTCATAAACTACTGACTGCTGGATAAATCTGTTCTTAGCCTGTAAATAAATCTTCTGCGGTAATTCTTGGGAAACATCTACCTTAACACACACTCTTGCAACAGATAGCCGCAGCCCATCAGTTGTAGCAACATCTAGCTTTATGGGAGAACCGATTGGACGTACAATCTCAAACAAAGCTTCACGACGATGAAGGTGAATTGGGAGCCTTGGGAATGCAATCGATACTGGGACAATCGAGACATCATCAGTGGGATCAAAATCAACAGTCCATTTTGTTATTCTCATATGACAGCCAGAAATATGCCATGAACGTCGATAAAAACAACGCAAATATTCCGCTTCATTATGAAAGTTCAAAAGAATATGCGTTTGATCTATAAGAGTGATCCGCAGATCATGATGAAAACCTATCTTTCCAAAAACCTCACGTATAACTTTCAGAGGAGGGCGACCATACTAGAATGTACCTACCAATGAATATCTGAATGGTGTAGCAAGGGCATCAATCTCAGAATCCAAAAATGATATCATAGGAATGCCTTTGTATCGCGAAACTATCTTAGGTGAAATTGAGATGTTGCATGATGATGATGATGATCCGGAAACCACCGCAGCCCCACCCACAGCTTCAATTCCCCCGGCAGAAGTAGAAGAAGACAACTCCTTTTTGAATAACAGCCCACCAGATCAAGATCAGTTGCCTGTCCCAGTAGCTCATCCGAATGCAGTCGCGCCATTGCAGAATATTGAAGAGTGCGTACTCCCACCATCGGACAACGTGGCCATGAACCCTAATTTTCATGATGCTTCATGCACGTCGGCAGATCCAGAACAGGATCCAACTGATGACCCAGATATTTGTCAAGTATCAGACTCGGACGCAGACCTTCTGGCTAACCCGGTAGTTCAAATAGATGCAGCATCTAAATCTCAATTTCAGCAATTGATGATGGCAGCTGCTGAATCAATTACCAATCGCTTATCATCCAGACCACCACTCTCAAGTGATGAAGAGATCCTACAATCTTATTTCTCCGGGCAAGCTCCTGACAATGAAGGATTTATTCCAGTCACCCCTGGACGCCGCAGGCGACTTAAGACTGAGTTACCTCCGAGGCCACCATCCATAGTTGTTACACGCAGTGCTTCCCGTATGAGCTCCACTCCTCCAAAACCCTCTTCTTGAATGCGCTTACATGGAATGTAGGAGGTCTTAGAACCTCTTTACCATGTTTGTTGGTTTTGTTGCGTGAGTTGAAGTTGGACATTTTAATAATCATTGAACCAAAGCAGCTTCCGTCCAAACTTGTTCCCTATCGTTTGAAACTGGGCTTTTCTCAAGCAATTGAAACATGTCAAGGTAATATTTGGATCTTTTGGAATTCTTCGTTGTTGCAACTACTTGGTGTTCATCATGGTCTTCAAACCTCTTTGCTCTCATTTACTTATTGCCCTACACAAACATCATTTGCATGGTCCGTGGTGTATGGAAGACATACGATATCCGACAGAAAACCTCTATGGGACTCTCTACAGGATGTTAGTCACCGAATTACAATGCCATGGATAATAGGAGGTGATTTCAACACCTTTCTCTCTCTCGACGAACATTCTGGACGATCATCTCCTCCACTTCGCACTTTATCTGATTTTCAGCATTGTGTTGATGTTTGTGGTTTGCAAGAAATACCTTTTCGAGGTTCACCTTTTACTTGGTCACGTGGGTTTGGGCATTATGAGACGGTTAGACAGATATTTATGTACCACTTCTTTCTCCAGTTTATTTTCAGATATGGTGGTGCATCACTTGTCGCGAGCTACATCAGATCATGCACCATTGCTTCTTAATTGCTCCATATCTCATACAAGACCCATTGCACCATTCCGATATATCAATGCTTGGGCATTACATGCGGATTTTTTAGCGTTCATAAAAGATACGTGGCAGCAATATCCAACTACTGGAGGTATGCGTGGCCTTTACTCCAAGTTAAGCAAACTCAAAAAGGAGCTCTGAACTTGGAATAAGCATGTGTATGGTGATATTTTTAACAATGTGGCTCAGGCAAAAACTGATTACCAGCATGCAGAAACGGTGTTTGATGCAGATCCTACCCCATCAAATCGGACTGCCCTCTCCCTAGCACAAGCGCAGCTTTTACAAGAAACCAAAGCTCAAACCTCTTATTGGGCACAAAAATCACGTGTAAAATGGATCTCGAAAGGAGAGGCCAATACGGCATACTTTCATGCTCTTGTAAAGGACAAGCATCGACGCCTTCAAATTCGAGACATCAGGAATTCGGTTGGAGAAATTATCCGTGATAATGCAGCATTGGGTAATGAAGCGGTCTCCTTCTTCCAAAAGCTCTTCACGAAGGAACAGGTTAGTGGCGTTGATGATTTTCTGAGTCACATTCCTTCACTTGTAACTCCAGATGATAATGAAATGCTAATGGCCATTCCGAATGTACATGAAATACGATCTGCCATATGGAATTTAAGCCCCACAAGTGCCGCTGGTCCCGATGGTTATAACGGCCATTTTTTCAGAACATGTTGGGAAGTCATACACCTTGATGTTACTCTTGCGGTTCAAGAATTTTTTCTAGGAATTCTGCCGCCATAGATAATGTTATCCTCCATGATTACATTAATCCCAAAAAAGACGAATCCGACAACATATGCAGATTTTTCGACCCATTTGTCTCTCTAATTTCATCAGCAAAGTTGCCACAAGAATAATAGCATCGCGTATGAATACTCTGTTACCAAAAATCATATCCATGGAGCAAATAGGATTTTTAAAGGGTCATGACATTAGTGAACATGTATTATTGGCGAATGAGATGACACATTTACTGGATCGAAAAACGCGCGGTGGAAATGTCATGATCAAGCTTGATATGGCTAAAGCTTTTGATCGTGTTGATTGGTCTTATTTAGAATCCATTTTAGCCCACTTTGGGTTTGCATCGCGTTTCATTCGCATCATAATGAACAACATGAGTCTCTCCAAACTGTCTATAAATGTAAATGGAACACCCTATGGTCATTTCTCACCTACCCACGGAGTCAAACAAGGAGATCCTCTCTCCCCTCTCCTCTTTATAATTTGCTCAGAAGCTTTCAGCCGTGGCCTAGCTTGGCAGAGTCCCTCATGTGTCTCATTTGGCATATGCAGATGATCTATTAATTTTTTTGAATGCTGCAACATCTAATCTTCAGAAGTTTCAGTCCTTCCTACATGCTTATCAGCAAGCTTCAGGTCAGCTAGTCAATTACGCAAAAAGCCAGATTGTTATGAGTTCTTATATCACTTCGATACAACAGCAGAATGTTACTCGGGTGTTAACCATGCAGCCATCTACATTGCCCATTAAATATCTGGGCTCTTATTTATATCGAGGGATTAATAGGGCTCCATATTGCGCTTCATTGCTGCATCATTTTGATGCGAAGCTCATTGGCTGGGCCAATCGACTCCTATCTCCGGGCAGCCGGCTGTTATTGTTAAAAACAGTATTGACTTCAATGCCACTGCACTATCTTACGGCTTCCTGGCTGCCTAAAAGCGTTATTTCTGCCATTAATAGAAAGATTACAATTTTTTTATGGGGCGCGAAGCATCATTGGTCTGCTCTTCATAATTTATGCTATCCAGAAAAAGAAGGCGGATGGGGAATACGCAGTCTAGACCACATCCAGCGGGCTTATGACTGCAAACTATGGTGGTCTTACCACACCAAAAATTCCCTATGGTCAAAGTATATGCATTCTCGTTACGACTTGCGTTCCGATTATATTTCCTGTATTTATGATTCCCCAGGATGGAAAAGAATATGTTCCGTTCATGAATTATGTCTACAACTCACAACAGATTTCCCAACACCACTGTGGCGTTCTAGTCCATCTAGCACTTTTCTTTTGCGTCTAGCATACGATGATGTTAGGCCACATCGCGCCCAGTTGTTATCCCATAAGTTCATTTGGTGGCGAGGGATTCCAAATACCGTCAGTATATTTCTCTGGAGATTATTACACTCAGCATTGCCATTCGAAGACAACCTCCGCCTTTTTTCTGTCATTTGTCCAACTATCTGCCCATTTTGTCGGAATGAATCAGCAACAGTTAATCATATCTTTCTCCATTGCTCGGTAGTAAAGCTTGCTTGGTTGAATATATCTTGGGTGCCCAGTATTGCAACTGCAGAATATCCGCCAGCACCTAATGCAGTGGTGGTTAACTTCTACAGCTAAGCCACTTAAAGGTAGTTTTTGTATTACTGGACCCATTATGTTATGTTGGACCATCTAGAAGATATATACAAATCACACATATGGCGATGGCGATATACCCGTAACCAAAATCTTTCATCTTACACGGCAAGCATGCTATGATTGGTCTTCGTCACTCTCGGGAACATCTGTGGCGTAATATGTTCCGTCCCTCATACAAGCTGGCTTCTCTCGAAAACTTCGTCCTAAGCTTATTACACCGCTAAAATGGCAGCTTCCTCCATCCGGTAAATTGAAGCTGAACGTTGATGCATCGGCCGGGCAATCATTTGCCACCGCTGGATCCATCTTGCGCAACTCAAGTGGTCACATGCTAGCCGCCCTATCATTCAGGCTGCCACTATTATCTCCATTACGGGCAGAGTTACATGCTGTTCTTTACAGCTTATTATTCTTTGGGCTTCTACATCGACACCTGATTATTGAAACTGACTGTAGCCAGCTGCTCCAACTATCCCGCCACCATCTCCGCCTATTGCCAGAATATGCTCGCCTCCAGGACTTACTGTTAATTACAAACAGTACCATCTCCTACACACCTCGCGAGACAAACATGGTGGCGCACTACTTGAGCCAATATGCTCGCCTACACCCACTTACTCAACTCTTCATTTCTGTAGACCGTTTACCTTTCACGGCTCGTGGTTATTACTATACTGATGGGGTCATTCATGTGCTTAGAACATAAACAATGGGGCTTGACAGTCTTTTTCGTTGCCTGCATCACAATTATGCAGGCAACTCCAGTACGCCATACAACTCAAATTTCATTTTCCTTATTTCTGACTCATTGGAGACTGGCTTCACATATTTATAAGTTGCCCGCAGTCCATGGACTACGGGCAACCTTGGTGCGTGCATGGCATATTAACGACTTTACTCTCCATATCGTTATTTCTTTACTGCATACACATTTGTTGCTGTTTTGTGCCGAGGAACATCACTCACACTACGTTGGTCCGAGCGATTGGGAAGCACATTACCACAACAACAATGGCGTCGAAGGGGACGTTCACCGTATCATGGACTTCTCTTCATCATTTGCCTCACAGCTTCGCTGCAGACATCTATATTTCCATCAAATTACACATTCACATTATTTCAATGTTCAAGATCCAATCATATAAATATGTACGCTTTTTCCTTCGCCAAGGTTTTATCCACAAGGGTTGTTTTACTTGGCAAGGTTTTAATGCGGCATATCATATACGATTGGCGAACATTCTTTATCTCGTCATTAGTTTATTGGTGTTCGTTTGATATACTTTTTGTAATATGGTCACCTCTGCCATAAGTGAGGCTTTTCTATAATAAAATTTCGCTTATATAAATATAAATATATATATATATATATAAAGGGTGTAGGGATATTGGCGCCATATGCGATAGGGGACGAAGCCATGCCCTCGGAGCGATCTCTTTCACGGCTGGCGGCGTAGCCGCCACCGCCGAAATCTTTGCCTTTCCTCCGCAACCTTCGTTCTTTCTGTAACCCAACCATCTCAATCCAATGCAAGAATCATCAGCCGCTGTTGCGGAAAACCCAGTTTCGTGCAAGCGTTCGTTCGCATCGCTTTTTGCATCCGCAGCCAAAGTTCAACCGAAAGCCATTCAAAAATATAAAGGAAGCCCCATGATCACATTTTCAGCGGAAGAAATCAATTCTTTAGCAGCTCCGTATCGGTATACATTGGTTGGCACATTCTGGTATGGCCGTCCGCCGTTAGCTTCAATACATTCAGCCATTGATCGAATTGGTTTCATTGGGGCGGTAAAGGTGGGACTTTTAGATCCCACACATATCGTTCTTCACTTTGATCAAGAACTTGACTACATAAGATGCTTTTCTAGAAGAGGATGGATCATCTCAGGCAAGCAAATGCGAGTTACAAAATGGACTCCAGATTACGATACTACGATAGAAGTGCCGGTTGTTCCAATATGGGTCACGTTTCTGTGCCTACCTCTTCACATGCATCGCAAAGATTCACTCTTTCAAATTGTTGCGATGCTAGGCACGCCCCTAAAATTGGACGCAGCAACGGCAGCAATGAGTCGTCCATCGGTGGCACGAGTTTGTGTTGAGTTGGACGTTTCCAAAGACCTGCCTCAAAGGGTATTCATCCAAACACCATCTCGAGTAATCATGCAGAATGTTGAGTACGAAGATCTGCCGAAATACTGCTCCTCTTGCTATAAATTCGGACACGTAACCATAGACTGCGGCAAAGAAAACCCTACGCAGCCGCTTCTGCCTGACGACAAGCAAACGGAAGTTCCACGATCAAAGAAAGCAATAACCACACAGAAGCAACGTTGGACCCCCAAAAAGATTGGATCTTCAACTGCAAATCTGAACATAGAACAAGATGCCCACCATGCAACTGACTTACACCCAGATCTGCACATATCTGGATTGCCTCCCTCTCCTGATATGGCTGCAGTCAATGCTGTATCGAATATTCAGGATATTTCGCGTTTAAAAGGTGTTGATGATTCCATTATAGGAGAGATTCAAGAGACCGTAGGGATTGACTCACACTCGGATGCGGAAGTAGATCCACGATCAGATGAACAAGATCGAAATACTACAGACCAAATAGTCAACTTAATTGAAGCAGCATATATTGATTCAAGTGCTACCGAGAATCAATCCGGGATTGCCTTGGTTGACAATATTAACATAGAGACCACAACCACAAATTTGGATGACCAATCAGCAGTTGCTCTCCCAGATAGTCATTTGAGCCAGGGGCCCAGAATCTTAAGACGAGCTCAACCACCTTCCCCCCGATTAACCAGGTTACGTGCAGCGCACATCTCAAACTCTTTTGATCCTGTTTCTCAGTGAAGCTCTTATTATGGAATGTTAGAGGAATTCGTAGTTCATTTAATAGAATACTTTCACTAGTTCATAAGCATAACGTTTATTTGCTTATTATAATCGAACCCAAGCTCAGATCCAGTGCTTTACAATCATATCAGTTACAATTTGGTTTCTCTAATGCTATATCAGTGTGTAATGATCAAATGTGGTTTTTTTGGAAGGATTCATTTCTCACTCGAGAAGATGAAGCATATGGAAGTCAACATCACTCCATAAAGTTCCAGTGGCGTGTCACTGGACAATGTTTCTGGTTTACAGGGGTATATGGGCGGCATTCAATTCTTCAGCATCGTATACTGTGGGATGAATTACGGCAGTTTTATACGTCACTTGATATCCCATGGCTTATCGGAGGAGACTTTAACACATTTCGAACGCTGGAAGAACATCGGGGAAGGTCACAACCGTCATTACGTACGTTACAGGACTTCAATGATTTTATTCTGCATTGTCAGTTACATGAAATACAGTTTCAAGGATCATGCTTCACATGGTCAGATGGAAGAGGTTTAGGCCGCGTGTGGCGACGTTTAGATCGTTTGATGAGTTCGGATTCTATTGTGGATATTTTTCCATATATGCAAGTTCAACATCTCTCAAGAGCCACCTCAGATCACTCTCCTTTGCTTCTAATATGTGACTTGGATGTCCCACGAACACCATCCCTGTTTCAATATCTCGATGTATGGGCGACCCACGCCGACTTTGACTCATTTGTGATACATAGATGGCAATCATACCAAACTGTAGGCGGCATGTGGGGATTAAATCGTAAGTTATCTCTCTTGAGTAAAGATTTACGTCAATGGAACAAAGATACATTTGGCAACATCTTTGACGCAGTGTCACAAGCAGAAGCAGAAGTTAAAATCACAGAATGAGCTTATGATGCTAATCCCACGGACTCTACGCGAGCCCTGTATCATAAGTGCATTACTGAGCTACGCCTTGCTAAAAAACGAGCATTTCTTTATTGGAAACAGAAGGCCAACATTAAGTGGTTGAAGGATGGTGATGCTAACACATCTTTCTTTCACCAGACAGTTAAGCATAAAGGCAGCCACCGGATGATCCGCAGAATAACTAAGCAAGACGGCACTGTACTTGAATAGCAAAGTGACATCCAAGCTGAGGCTATTAATTATTTTTCCCATCTCTTTGCTGAGGAGTCCATTTCAGAGTGTGAATTAATTCTTCAACACATTCCATCGTTGATAATGGCAGATGATAACAGTATGTTGAAGGCCATTCCCTTGCTGTCAGAGGTTAAAGAATCAGTGTGGGATCTCAGTCCAACAAGTGCAGCAGGTCCGGATGGCTACCATGGCTCTTTTTATAGACGATTTTGGCCCCACATACAGAATGATGTTCACAAAGCAGTTCAAGAATTCTTCTTGGGTATCCGAATGCCTACGGCAGAGGCAGAAGCATCCATTGTTTTGATACCCAAGGTTAGCAACCCACAATCCTTTGCAGATTATAGGCCGATATGTCTAACAAATTTTCTTTCTAAGGCCATCACACGGCTGATTGCTACCAGACTGGGACGTATCTTGCCAAGACTAATATCCCCAGAACATGCGGGTTTTAGGAAAGGCCGCAACATCACGGAACAAGTCTTATTGGCACAAGAAATGGTTCATGTCTTAGACAAGCAAACACGTGGAGGACATGTTCTTATCAAATTAGACATGGCGAAAGCTTTTGATGGGGTGGGTTGGAAGTATCTTCAGCAGTTGTTACAATGCATGGGTATGGACACTCGTTTGGTTCGCATTATTATCAATAACTTGAGCAGCACGACATGTTTGATTTTGCTCAATGGCACTCTGACAGAATCTTTTCCTATTGGTAGAGGGGTTAAACAAGGGGATCCACTATCTTTACTATTTATTTTGTCATCTGAAGGATTTACACGAGGTTTAAATCATCATATACGCACGGGTGATCTTAAGGGATTCAGGGCAGGCCGCACACCTTGTATTTCTCATTTGGGATTCGCAGACGACTTATTAATCTTTCTTAATGGTACATCACGCAACTTATCAAAGTTTTGGAAATTTTTAGATATCTATCAGCAAGCCTCGGGTCAATTGGTAAACTACAACAAAAGTCAATTTGTTGTGGGACAAGGGGCTTCGGTGTCTCATGCAATGACTGCATTAGGGATGAGGTCTACTTCTCTGCCTATAAAATATCTAGGGTCATACTTGTACAAGGGGATTAATAAAGCCAGGTATTGTTCCAATCTTCTAGCTCATTTCGACGCTAAGTTATCGTCTTGGTCGACAGATTTTTTGTCCATGGCAGGCAGGCTAACACTTATCAAACATGTCCTTAATACGTTGCCAACTCATCTAATCGCCAGTTCTAGATTGCCAAAGGGCATCATAAATATCCTCAATAGGCGAATGGCATCCTTTCTATGGAAAGGTCATCATCACTGGCAATCCTGGCCTTCTGTCTGTCAATCACTTGAAGCTGGTGGTTTAAGCATCCGCTCTCTTTTGCATGTCCAGCAAGCATACGATTGTCAAATATGGTGGAAATACTTTAACTCAAATAACCTTTGGGCAGAATTTTGTCGATCCAAGTATGTCATCGTTCTTCAATCTATTCACATATCTATGATTCATCCACATGGAAGCGAATAGCGCACACAAATGAGTTCACGGAGGGGCATACTACCATAATCAATGGAATGTTGCACTAGACACCAGAGGAGAATGGTCAATTTTCCATCCGGTCTGCATACACTTTGATTTCAGATCATTTCCACAAGGAGGAAACAAAGTATATTTGGTGGAAAAATACGCACCCAGGACAAAAAAACTTCCTTTGGCATCTTTGGAATCACTCACTTCCAATGGTAGACAATTTCCATTGATGGATCACGGTTTATCCTTCTCAGTGTGTATTTTGTCGGCAATCTCATGACATCCAAGATCATGTGTTCTTAAATTGCACACTTATTCGCCCTCTTTGGGTAGACATGTCTATCAAGTTTAATGGACCAATGCCTCTTTGACATACAATCAGAAGACATTTACTTAGGTGGTGACATATGTCATCAACCAAAACAATGGGAGGCCAGCTCAAAGCAATTGTTCCTTCCCTTGCGGTATGGGAAATATGGAAGATGTATGCTTCATGCAGGTTTGGAGAGGAATCGTTTGATTATGACCGTCTATACACGAAGCTAAAAGGGTCGATTTACACGTGGTGTGCTTCAATCAATGGGAAGAAATTTGCCCAAAACATACCACATCTAGTGGCTCAGCACTTTTCCCCACCACTACGCATGAAACGCGCCACTATTGTTCGATGGAGATTTCCACCATCTGGCAAGCTAAAACTAAATGTTGACGCGGCAGTATGACAACACATGTCAGTAAGAGCGGCAATTCTTCGCACATGCCAGGGTTTGTTTCATTCGGCCATCAGTTTTCCACTGCCTCCTTTGAGCCCCCTAAGGGCTGAGACTCAAGCTTTGACAATTGCGCTAATGTACTACGCGCAACACCATGACAGCCTTGTAGTTGAAACAGACTGTCAATACTTACTCACTTTGCTGGCTGATCATAGTCAAGTCACAGGAATGCTGTCATCGGACATTGCACGAGCATCACAATTTCTCACACTCAATAATTCCACACTTCAATATTGTCCAAGAGAAGCAAATTTGGCATCACACAGACTTGCAAGATATGGATACTGCTCTCCTGGCCTGCTTCATTACAATTCGGTCCACGCGTTGCCGTGTGAGGTACGAGGTGCATTATATGTGGACCGTCATCTGCCAACAATTCGACTGTGATCCATGTCAGCCCGATCTCTTTATAGTTGTCTGTGTTTTCGAACGCAGGCAACATTGGTGCGTTTATTCTTCGTCTATATGATCATTAAGCGTGCTGCTCCTTCTGTTGATTTTTCTTATACAAGATTTTGTCTCACTTTTGTTGTTGTATCTGCTTTTCCATGGTGGCACATGTACATGCGGACTACACGGAGCTTGCTGCACATAGTCTGGCAACTGAGAACGCAACCACGCACAGTCTTTTCCTCTATCTTGTCGTCTTGGTTTTCATGCCAAGACGACTCCGGTATGTTTTGCCTTTCATTTCATCTGTTCTTGGTTACAAACATCTTGTTACTCCTAATGGCTCTTTTCCCTGTTCCTGAGGTACATGTCATTACGAAATCACATACAGCCAGCGAGTTCTTCCCTATAATTAACGGTTTCAAGTGCGGCCATGCAATATGTCACGCCTCCTCAACGGCCTCGACAAATGACACAACGTCATCTTATAGATCATCTCACACATTTCCATTCATGTATTCATTCACATGTATGCTACGCGCTATTCCCAGTCGGATAAATATGTACGCTTTTTCCTTCGTCAAGGTTTTATCCACAAGGACGGTTTTACTTGACAAGATTTTAATGTGGCATATCATATTCGATTGGAGAAGCGCCATCATTAGTGCTTTGTATTATGTTTTTTCGTATACTGACTTTTGTAATATGGTTTTTTCTCCACCACAAGTGAGATATTGAATAAAATGAAATACTTTGATAATATATATATATATATATATCCCATTTCCATTCCCATTCCCGGGTCTCGAGTTCGATTCCCCTCCCTAATATTTTAATATATATATATATATATATATATATATATATATATATATATATATATATATATATATATATATATATATATATATATATATATTTTCTTAAGCAATAAAGGGCATATTTTATTATGCCTCACTTATGGTGGAGGAAAACCATATTACAATGCTTGTCAATGTAACAAAAATAATAATATAACGACCATATAATTTCTATTCTCCAATCATATATGATATGCCGCATTAAAACCTTGCTAAGTAAAACCACCGTTGTGGATAAAACCTTGGCGAAGGAAAAAACGTGCATATTTATATGATTGGAGTGAGTATATGAATACAAAGAAAAAACCTGTATGATGATTGTAGCTTGCAGAATTTGAGCGTTGTGCATACTAGGCTGGATCTTCAATAGTAATTTCCTCCGCATTTGTTGTTGTGACCAGGAAATCATGCACAAATAAAAATGAGAGTTAGCAAACTCAGTGAATCTTTGTAATTTGAGAGAAGCAGTATAACGTGAAATGCAGCAGAAGAAGTTGTGTAATAATTTACCCATCGGATATGGGTAATTAAATCTTAGCAATGCAGTTTGCGGTATGAATATGACATAAAACAGCAGTATAATGGGGAGTGTGAAGCTTACCTGCATTGCCCATATCTTATGATATGGGCAACAATTTTGATCATGAGCTGAATCCATGTCTAAGATGTGGGGTGTTTTCAGTCTGGTAACTTGCCCTCTCTAATGGTGGTAACGTAGCTACTGTTGTAAAAACTATAAGTTATTGATGGAATTGGCCATATTGTGCTAAAAAGTGAGCTGGTTGATTTGCCTCCCGAGGAATGTGTGTTATCTCAGAGGATGTCAAAAGTAACAATTAGCGGAAAATGGAAGCATGTAGATGCATATTACCTTGAACTGCTGAAAGTACTCCTTGCACATCAACCTCAACGTCAATGGAGCCCCATTGTATGGCAAAATATAAGTAACCAAAATACGCTTCTTGAAACTCTGCTGTGGCTGGTGAAGGTAGCGGTAGGTGATAAGAGATTGCCCCCAAGAATGTGACATTGCTGTCACGCAAGATTGCTCTAGCTGCTGCTGAATATCTCCCATGGGCCGCATCCGTGTTCAGTTTCAATCTCCCTGGTGGAGGATGGATCCATCTAACAATCCTGCATCTGGGAGGGCTGAGCTGTGGAGATAAGCCAAGATCAATTAAGCCACAATCTGATATTGCAAATTTTTGCCCCCTTTGAGTGGATGACCAATCATACAACGAACGTCAAATGTTTTCCAAGGCAGAGATCCTTCTCCAGCGTTTCCCCATAAATGATCGATGTGTAGGCTTTCCACAATTCCCATACAATGAAAGATAGGGCTACTACTCTCAATATACCTTTAAGGGTAGTACCTTTGGTTGACATCCACCATTGAATTAATTTTTGTTGTAGTGTGCGGACAGTAGCAGAAGGACCATCCAAGTAAGCTGCGTATATCTTCCAAATGTCTGCAATTTCTGGACATTCCAAGAATATATAATCCACTGTAATTTGTGCTTCTAGGCAGAAGGGACATTGGGTAGGATGAATATAGACGAACTTCTGTAGGTTTTCAGGAAGAGGTAGTGCATTTCGATATAGGCGCCACAGAAAAACTCGAATGTGCAGAGGAATGTGTTTATGCCATATGAACTTGTACGAGATGCGAGAATTCCTCACGGTACGGATCTGATCATAGGCCCGTCGAATTATGTATTGATCAACATCCAGATGATTGAGACAAAACGAGTGCACTCTACATATCCGCTTTCAAACTGGAGAGTCTGTGATTCGTATTTCATAAGAATTACGGCTGGCATAACGTGCATGAAAAAATTGACTCCATGGGGAATTGTTCTCTTGATACCTCCACCATAATCTGCAAGAGTAGGCTGTCTGTAGATCTTCTAGCTTTCTTAATCCTAGACCACCCTCAGCTGCTGGTCCAAAGAGTGTTTCACTTGAAACCCAAGAATGACAAATCCTATTGTCTATGCTTCCCCAAAAGAATTTAATCATCAATCGCGTTATAACTCGGATGAGACTCTGAGGCTACTTACACGCAGATAGTATGTGTAATGGCATTGAGGCTAAAACGTGTTTGATTAAGATTAATCTGCCGGCGTGATTGAGAAATTTATTCTGCCACATTGAGAGCTTTGCTTGAACTGAAGAGAGGAGACTAGCAAAATGTGCTTCTCTTTCCTTGCCTTTGTGCAACTGTACTCCTAAGTACTTTATTGGCAAAGAAACTGTTGTCATGTGTAACATATGTTCCATCCTACTAATCTGCATGCGCGAGAGATATGCTGCTGTAACAAAGTGACTTTTCTGAAAATTTGCCGTTTGCCCTGATGTTGCTTGATACAAGTCCAAAAATTTTCTGAACTTCCCTAAATTCCTCAGTCCGCCATTGATAAACACCAATAGATCATCTGCAAATGCTAAGTGTGTAATTGTTTTTGATCTTCCTGCAGTAAATGGTTGAATGGTTCCTTGATCAACCAAATTGTTAATGCCCCTTGAAAATGCCTCTGATGCTAGAATAAATAAGATGGGTGACAATGGGTCTCCTTGCTTGACCCCTCTCGACGGCTGAAAAAAACCAGAAGGAACTCCATTTACCAATACTGAAATGTAAGTTCCTTTGAGATGGTTAAATATAAGTTTGATAAATCTATCCGCGAAGCCAAATTTTGATAGCAGCTTTGCGAGAAAAGTCCAGTTGACTCTATCAAACGCTTTCATCATGTGAAGCTTGACTATAACATTGGAACCTCTAACTTCTGTGTGTTGCAAGTGAACCATCTCACGAGCCATAACAATCTGATCCGATACGTCTCTACCCTTCACAAAACCTGCTTGTTCCACTGTAATAAGCTTTTGTAGCTGCGGCTGCATTCGCGTTGCAATTATACGTGTTGCCAACTTGGATACGAAATTAGCTACACTGATTGGCCAGTAATCAGAAAATGTGCATGGAGTAGAAGTCTTTGGCAACAATATTATTAGTGTACTACCCATTGCCTTCGGTATAGGAATGCCCAGAAAGAATTCCTGCATGGCTTTGTGAACATCCATTCTTACTACATCCCAACAAGTGCGAAAAATAGCCGTTATATCCATCATGACCTGGAGCACTTTTTGGATCAAGCGACCACACTGCATCTTTCACCTCTGTATGTGTTGGCAAAGCTGTTAACTGCTGATTATCAGACTAAGATACTAGTTGCGGGATATGATCCAGAATAGCACTATCATCAGAAATTGGCTCCGCCGAGAATAATTTTTTGTACTAATCTACAGCTGCTTGTTGGCAACTGTCTTGTGTGTCAATGACAGTACCATCCTCATCACGTATTTGATTGATTGTCTGCCTTGAATGTCTTTCTTTGACTATGTTATGAAAAAACGATGTGTTTGCATCTCCTTCTGCTATCCATTTCTGTCTCGCTTTCTGTGCCCAAAATAAGAGGCTCTTACGTTCTGACGTCTTATATTGTGCATGCACTTCATGATATTTCGTGCGGGTTTCTGGTGAAGGATGTACGTCAAAACATTATTCGCTACGCTTAAAATCCTGCTCCAAATGAGACACTTGATCAAAAATATTTCCAAACACATTTTTGTTCCAAGCTTGTAAATCTTTTTTCAGCTGCTGTAGCTTATTGTACAAACCACGCATTCCTCCGACTATGGGATATGAATCACACAATGACTTCACAAATTTATGAAACTCCTTATGCTCCAGCCACATATTCTGAAAGCGAAAAGATTTTGGTCCGCTAAAGGATGATTGCATAGAGCATAATAGCAATGGAGCATGATCAGATGTTAAGCGCGGAAGATGCTTAACTCGCAAGTTGGGATATAAACCGTTGTACGATTCTTAGCATAGCATGCGATCTAACCGTAGACGAACTATTCCCAATCCACGACCACTTGTCCAAGTATACATGGAACCCTCATACGGCAAGTCTATTAATTCACAATAAGAAACACAATCATTAAAATCCTCCAACAAATACATCAAAGGGGAAGAGAGGCCATCATGTTCTGCTACAGTTAAAAATGTGTTGAAGTCTCCCCCAATTAACCACGGATCTGTATAGGTGTTATGGTGATATTGTAAGGCAAGCCATAATCTACGACGCTCAGTCACAGCATGCAATCTATATACTGGAGCGAACCAGAAGATTACCTCCGTGCCAACTAGCTGAAATTTAAAGTGAGAGCATTGTTCATCATAGATTGTAGATATTATTCTGAGAGAGGTACTGGCCCAGAATATTCATATTTTCCTCGACAAACTGCTTCAGCATGCGAAAATTTCAACCGTCTTTGTATTTGAGACAGATGTGTAGATTCTTTCTTTGGTTCAATGATGACTAGTAGCTGTAGTTTATGAGTTTTTACAAGTTTGCAAATGCGTACCATGGAGGTCGCAATTCCCCGCACATTCCAAATGAGACAATTCATTGAGACGATGAGGGGGATAAATGTGAAGATCGAGTTAGCCGTTCAGAAGTCTGGGTGTATGTGGCTAACATTTCTTGTTTTGTACGGCAACGTCTTGTTATGGGATTTGGATCCTCTAGCTCGTGCAGCAATTGATCTGTGGATTTAGCAAAAGCAACTGTTGCACCCATGCTGTTTGTTATCACATCTGCTGCTACCGTTAGGTCTTCATGCAGATTGCCTTGCTTCTGTACTACATCTGAAGGAAAATCTCCTGTAATTATAGTAGGTTGCTAAATGCTAACAGGGGGCACATGTGAATGACGTATTAAGAGTTCAGAATCAGATCTTGTGGCATCTAAAACATCATCATTTTCCTCCATAAAGTGATCCAAGGACGCGCCAGCTTTTGACAAATCTTATTGATCAGATATTGATTGTAGTATAGCATTATCGTCCTGAATATCAGTTGGTGAATTTGGTTGATCTATAATTGGTTTATCATTAGGCAATTCATCATCATCCTCCTCCTCTTCAACCAACACAGTCTGCGTGGGAATATTTGTTTTTGGAGTCCATCTTTTTTCTTTTTCCTTCGATTTGGTTGGGATGACAACTGGATCTCGTTCTTTTTCCTTATTATCCTCCCCAGATGGTTTACAATTTTTGGCTTCATGTCCTAGAATGAGGCAGGTGGTACAGAATAACGGAATGTTTTCATATTCCACTGTAGGATATATTTCATGGTCCCCCCTTGAATATGCAGACGAGATGGTAGTGACTTGGATATATCCACTTCAATACATAATCTTACTACCGAGGGTCTTAAACCATTGGATGTAGCAGAATCCATTTTCAACGGCAAACCAATCATATGTGCAATATCCCATAAGGCTGATTTATTTTGTAAATATAGCGGTATACCCCATATGGATACCCATATTGGAACAATTGGTTTATCAACCTTGGGATCAAAATCTGGTGTCCACTTTGTCACCCTCATAATATAGCCATTAACAGTCCATGATCGTCGTAAAAAGCATCGATGATAATCCTCTAGTTGTTGAAAAGTAAGAATAATATGCTGATCATCAAGTAATCCTAACTTGGGGGTCGTTTTAAATCCAATCCGTTCCATACAAGCTGCTAATTGTTTCATATTTGGACGCCCATGCCAGAAGGAACCAACCAATGTATATTTGAATGGCAATGAATAACGATCAACTTCATCCTTTGTGAATGATATAGAAGGCATACCTTTGTAGCGTGATATCGTTCGGATTGTTGCAGCAGTCTCCATTGAAGTCGGGGCCAAAGCCTCCGCAAAGGTTTTCTTGATCACAGGCACGTCCGACATTGTCGGATCAGTCCAAAAAGAGTGAATATGCAAAAATTCGGTGAACAGAGTATCGAAATAATACTAAATGAATGCGTAACCGATAAATGAAGTAGATGTTGCAGAGGAATGAGATCAAAGGTGAGAGCTTTCTTCATGGTGATGCGCCGTCAATGAATTCGCCTTAGCCGCCGCCATCTATATATCGTATGTATAAAGTATATATTCTTATGATTCTTAGTTAAAAATATATATATATATTTATATATATATGCCTATGAGCTACTCAGGCCTACACGGACAAAGCTACTATCTTATAAATATATTTGGTTGAAAACCAAACGGCCAACTATTCAAATTTTCCTTTAGAGATTGTTTAATGGCGCGCTGCCATTACCGGATACACTTCGTCGGTTCTTAGTGATTCTGCCCAAAATTTGTCCTTTTTGCCAGTGGGAGGACGCGTCAACAAATCACTTGTTCTACACTTGCTCTGAAATTCGTGTTGTCCGTGATTACTTCCATTCATTCTTGGATATAACAAAAGTATTTACCACAGGCTGGAGGACTTATATATTTTTAGTGTGGCTGTCAGCGCCAAATTCATTTTTGGGTGAGATGGAGCAAATTTTTTCTAGGACACTTGTGTGGAATATATGGAAAATATATGCTGCTATTATTTTTGATGACTCTGGTTGGCCGTCAATTCAACTGGTCCGTGCTATCAAGCATGGTTTATTTACTTGGGCAAAATCACGAAACAGCTTGTTCTATTCAAAGGCTTATACACATGGGATTATCACCACCTCTATGATCAAGTCGTATACGGATTGTACGTTGGCATAATCCTCCTTCAGGAAGGCTCAAACTTAATACTGATGTTGCGGTGGGTCAGTTTACAGCAAGTGGAGGGGCTATTATTCGGGCTGAAGCAGGCAGGTTTATACACGCTTTTTCTTTCCCTCTCAGACATGATTTCCCACTTCGAGTAGAGGCACAGGATTGTTGAGAAAAGGGGGTTTGAGTGATTTCAAAATACATGATTTAAATAACGTGTAATAAAGAAATGCATGACACGTTTTATGACATGACACGTTTTTGCATGAAACCTGTCTTATATAGTTCATATATAATGTTGTCGTACTAACGAGCCATGAAGTTTTAAAGCTTACATCAAATGGAAAGTATTTGTTGTGTTTGAACTATTTTCAGGTGCCATCATTAATGAACTAAACTAGTTCAGTAAGTGAAGTACTTAGTTAAATAAACTAAGTAGTTTATTAAAGGAAGTTATATTTGGAAAAGGCACAAAGTCAACAAATTGAAGAATGGAAAGTCTTCTTCTCCCTCATACTACACGTTTTCAACATATATATATATATTCAGATTTTTTATAAAAAGGCAGATACACATATATTCCAACGTACTACCGACACGCTATATATTTTACGTACGTACGTTAACATCACACCACTATATTTAACTCATATTTAGGAGTATATTCAGGTCTTATATCATATGATATAAGTCACGGTGATGACAAATTTATCACGGCACGTTAAAAGGTTCTAAACCAAAAATTGTCGTATCAGGTGAATACCGAAACTTCGCCAACGTGTCACGTACTTGTCATATATAGATGGCCAGCCCCTACACTTCAAAAATGGACACAAATTTCGTGGCTTACGTGGTATATACAGCTATAAAATCATTCCATGTTGGGACACACAAATCACCCTGAATTAAGGCCAAATTGTGGAGATTTCAAATTCAACATTTTTGTCACATGTAGGCGTCACTTTAGTAAGCCATGTGAGATGAATATTAAAGTTTAATTTATGTATATTTTGTATAACATAATATATATAACATGTGCAAAAAGTTGAAATTTAATCGGAGAAAAATCGGGTAATCGACAAACATCGAAAATTTGGTTTTCTACAAACACGACAAATGGAACATTTTTGGCATGACATATAACATGTATCTTGGCACTTTTTACATATTCTATACATTCTAAAGTGTTCTAGAAAAAAAAATTAAGGGCTGATTGGAATATACCATATGTGTATAATTATATGTGCACTATTTTACAAAGTTTGAAAAAATAAAATTCAGCACATGTACATTCATCATACACGCCTAGCTCAGCCTTGTTGGAGCATATGTGGAGCTTTTTTGGCATCTTGATTGGCCAAGAATGAAGTATACAAGGTTGGTGACATAAAGGAAGGAACTACAAAAGCTAACATTTCAAACTTTGTCACATTTGTGACACATGCTAAAAATTCAGCATGTGTAGTTTAAGAGCTGGCTGAAATTTTCAAAATAATGAGGCATATTTACTACCTTGAATTATATGGATTGATTAATATATAATATGGAAATGTTTTGAATATATTATGTAAATAATCAAGTGATATTTTCATATATCACACATGCTGAAAATTTCAGCATGTGTGTAATGAACTTGGCCGATTTTGTGGCCCTCTTGATGACTAATTTTAATTTCAAAATTAGTAGAAATGTTATGTACTAAATGATGATTGATTTCTTCTTTATTTTCAAGGAATTAATCAAATGCAAGCTTGGCAGCAATTTGAATAAGGTGTGAATATCACACATGCTGAAATTTCAGCATGTGTAGAAAAGAATGTGGCCGATTTTCATGATGGAATGGGTGATTATTTGTCTTGCTAATTATGTGGAATTATTATGTGAATTATGGCAACACTTTTATGGCTAATTGAAACATGTCTTTAAGGTTTATTTTCAGATTTATCTAGTCATCAAATGATGACAACTTCCATCCAATCAATGAGTGCCAAGTAAGCAAGAGCTTAATGATCATCCAATGAGGAGTTGCCAAGTAAGCAAGGAAATGTCACAATGATGCAATGTACTCTTCCAAGGACTTAGAAGATAATTTTCAGGAGGAAGAGAAGGCAACAGGGGGCTGCCAATGTGGATTAAAAGGGAGAGAGGAAGAGCAAACAAAAACAAGACAAGTCTCACAAGTGCAAAAGCGAAAAACATTTTCTAGACTTTCTTCTTCTACACTTCTTTTTTTCTTCTCTCTAAAATCCTATTGTATTCATATTCATACATCTTGAATAGGCTTCTTACATACCACCATATACTCTTTATTGTTGTAAAAGATTGATCAAGATGTGATCAATCAATCTTGTACTTGCAAGGTGGTGGTGTTCGTGATCGTTGTATTCACATACAAGGTTTGTAAAGGGTTGGAGTTGGTGTGTAACTCCATCATTTCTGTGTGTTAAGGTGTTCTTTGTGTTTTGTGATTAGTGCTAACCGAGGAAGGTGTCCTCGAAGACTGGAGTAGGTTGTTTTAACTGAACTGGTATAAAATTCCTTCTGTTTTTCACTTTCAGCACTTACTTTCATTTTCCAGCATAGTTCATCATCTTTATCACGTTCTTAAAAATAGTAAACGACTTTCAAAAATTCACAACATTTGCAGAAACATAGCCACACCTCTTAAGTTTCATTTGGCGAAAGTTTCAACCCTTTTGGATAAGTATAAGTTATTCAAGCGTCAATAGTTCTGAGACTAGTGCAGTCTGATTTTAAGGCTTGCAAAGGTTGAGACTTTGAACGTATTTGACTAACTTCCCAAAAATAATTTTCAAAACTGTTTCAACCCAATTAAATAAACCTAATAAGGGGTTATTCATTAAAGTTTCAGAGCATCTGGAGTCACAGTTTAATTGGAATTAATTTTTCAAATCAGACTACCGTTTCTGGCAGATTTGGGCAATCTGACCACCAACAATTTTTAAAGGTGTTAAAGGTTGAATTTTAATCTGAAATTTTTAGGAGATACTCAGAACATCTGAGACTAAGATCTCTCCAAATTCCAGAATTTTTGAAGACCTGTAACCTAGTTTTCAAAACATTTCAAAACAGATCCTGAAAACAGTTTCTGTTTTCCGAAGTTGGGTTTTTGGTTTAAAACATTTTTAAAAACCACATTTTCCGCACCCAGTATTCAACCCCTCTTCAAGTGGTGCCTTGCCAATCCTACAAGTGGTATCAGAGTGCAAGAACACTCACAACAAAAGGATCCAACGATCTAAGTGAGATAGCATCCACTAGCTACAACACCATGCAAGAAGGAATGTCAACCATAAGGCCTCCTCTTTTCGATGGTGAGTCCTTTATCCAATGGAAATTAAGAATGAAACTCTTTCTTATGGCTATTGATATTGATCTATGGTCCATCATAGAAGACGGTCCATTTGGTCTTTCTAAGTTGTCAATTATTGATGGTGTCACACTAGAGGTTGTTAAGTCTAAACAAGAGTATACTAGTGATGATAAAAAGAGATTGAGCATGAACACTAGAGCCATGCAATTGCTTCTAAATGGACTAAGTAAAAGTGGATCTAGCTATGTTTCAAACTATTCTAGTGCTCAAGAAATGTGGAGAATTCTTAAAATGAAACACGGAGGCACTATTCAAGTAAAAGAGTCCAAAATCAACATGCTTATGTCCACACTCGAGTCATTTAAATTATTGCCAAATGAGTCTATCGTTGATATGGATCTACGCTTGACTAACATTTACAATTCTCTTGAGTCTCTTGGCAAAGCCTTCTCTATGCAAGAAAAGGTCCAAAAAGTATTACGAAGCCTTCCATCCGGGTGGGACCCTAAAGTGACGGCTATAGAGGAGAGCAAAGAAACCAAATCAATTGAAATGGAGGAACTAATTGGATCACTTAAGGTATATGAAAACAAACTCACTTTAAGAAATTCCGAGTCTATTTCTAAAAATGATAAGGCTATAGCATTTAAATCAAATGAATACGTCGTAGATGATAGTGACACAGATTCCGATGATGAGGATTTAATCACGATGGCTAAAAGATTAAGAAAAATCTTGAGAAAATCGGTTAAAAATAAACATAAGTCTAATTCATCTAAGGATCATAGAAATAAAAATAAGGAAATAAAGTGTTATGAATGTGGACAACCTGGACACTTGTCATATGATTGTCCGAACAAGGCAAATACCTTGACAGGGATCGGACCAAAACTAGACTCGTCTCAGAACCTAAACAAAGGAGAAGAGCCTTCAAAGCCTCCACTTGGAGTGACACATCCGACTATGAGACTGACGATACGGAAGAACAAAAGGCATAAGTATGCTTTACATCTAAGACATCAAATGAGGTATCTTCCGACTCTGATTCTGATTCTGAATGCTCTTATGATGATTTATTTAGTCAATATTTAGCTCTTGCAAAAGAAAAGAAGCGATTAATTGAAGACAAGAAATTGTTAGAATCTTCTAACACAAATCTTGTGTCTCAATTAAACGATTTAAAAGAAGAGTCGTCCTGCATCATAAATTCATTAAAGTCTGAAATTTTATCATTGACATCCTAGAACACTGAACTGAAAGCCGAGATTTCAAAGTTGAAATCAAGAAACGAAGATCTAAAAAAGACTAGAAAACAATTTGATACATGACCTAACATGCTAGATCGCAATTATTTTATCACAAAAACAAGACAGTGATAAAACTGGATTAGGATACATTAAGACAAACGAAGCATCATCTAAACCATCCAAGTTTGTTCTGTCTAAGAAAGTAGACACATCAAAGGCATACGTAGCGCCTAAAGTAACGCAAAGACCCCTTCTCCCCTTATCTCGTCATATCTCTTCTTCATATCATACGAAGTATAATTATGTGCCGTATAAATATAAGAAGAAGACTAGTACATCACTCATCTTATCTCATCGTGCTTCTTATTCTTCATATCATACAAAGTGTAATCATGTGCCATACAGAAAGCCACTGATGCATATGCGACATTCATATCATAAAAATGCATCTATATCACTCCTCATGCATGCAAACCAAAAACAGAAACCATACTATATGCATGATGGGATTTTCGGCCAAAGGCCAAACGCATTTGCCCCTAACGTATATTATGTTGCGTCTACATCACCTTTTTGAAGACCTAGAAAGGTCACCCAAATTTGGATACCATAAGGGACATTCTCAAAGGGTTAAATAAATAACCCTTAAGAATGTACTTTTAATATTATTTGAAATGCATGATTTCTTTTTGCGCTTTTGCTTTCCAAAATAAAGGGGGAGAGAATGCTTGATTTAAGGGGGAGAGAGATTCATTGAAATTGAATCGATTAAAATTGATTGCACAAATCAAGGGGAGAAATCGAAATTTGAAATTCAAATTTTAAATTTGTGCACGATTGGAGGGGGAGCGACAAAATTTAGATCATGAACTTAGATTATTTTGTAAATCATCAAAAGAGGGAGAATGTTGAGAAAAAGGGGTTTGAGTGATTTCAAAATGCATGATTTAAATAACGTGTACTAAAGAAATGCATGACACGTTTTATGACATGACACGTTTTTGCATGAAACCTGCCTTATATAGTTCATATATAATGTTGTCGTACTAACGAGCCATGAAGCTTTAAAGCTTACATCAAATGGCAATCATTTGTTGTGTTTGAACTATTTTCAGGTGCCATCATTAATGAACTAAACTAGTTCATTAAGTGAAGTACTTAGTTAAATAAACTAAGTATTTCATTAAAGGAAGCTATATTTGGAAAAGGCACAAAGGCATCAAATTGAAGAATGGAAAGTCTTCTTCTCCCTCATACTACACGTTTTTTTAACATATATATACATATATGTGTGTGTGTGTGTATATATATATCAGATTTTTTTTATAAAAAGGCACATACACATATATTCCAACGTACTACCGCACGCTATATATTTTACGTACGTACGTTAACGTCACACCACTATATTGAACTCATATTTATGAGTATATTCAGGTCTTATATCATATGGTATAAGTCATGGTGATGAAAAATTTATTACGACGCGTTAAAAGGTTCTAAACCAAAAATTGTCGTATCGGGTGAATACCAAAACTTCGCCAACGTGTCACGCACTTGCCATATATAAATGGCCAGCCCCTACACTTCAAAAATGGCCACAAATTTCGTGGTTTACATGGTATATACAGCCATAAAATCATTCCATGTTGGTACACACAAATCACCCTCAATTAAGGCCAAATTTTGGAGATTTCAAATTCAACATTTTTGTCACATGTAGGCGCCACTTTAGTAAGCCATGTGAGCTGAATATTAAAGTTTAATTTATGTATAATATGTACAACATAATATATATAACATGTGCAAAAAGTTGAAATTTAATCGGAGAAAAATCGGGTAATCGACAAACGTCGAAAATTTGGTTTTCTACGAACACGACACATGGAACATTTTTGGCATGGCATATAACATGTATGTAGACACTTTTTACATATTCTATACATTCTAAAGTGTTCTAGAAAAGGTTGGTGACATAAAGGTTGGCATCTTGATTGTCCAAGAATGACGTATACAAGGTTGGTGACATAAAGGAAGGAACTACAAAAGGTAACATTTCAAACTTTGTCACATTTGTGACACATGCTGAAAATTCAGCATGTGTAGTTTAAGAGCTGGCCGAAATGTTCAAAATAATGAGGCATATTTACTACCTTGAATTATATGGATTGATTGATAGATAATATGACAATGTTTTGAATATATTATGGAAATAATCAAGTGATATTTTCAAATATCACACATGCTGAAAATATCAGCATGTGTGTAATGAACTTGGCCAACTTTGTGGCCCTCTTGATGACTAATTTTAATTCCAAAATTAGTAGACATGTTATGTACTAAATGATGATTGATTTCTTCTTTATTTTCAAGGAATTAATCAAATGAAAACTTGGCAACAATTTGAATAAAGTGTGAATATCACACATGCTGAAATTTCAGCATGTGTAGAAAAGAATTTGGCTGATTTTCATGATGGAATGGGTGATTATTTGTCTTTCTAATTATGTGGAATTATTATGTGAATTATGGAAACACTTTTATGGCTAATTGTCACATTTCTTTAAGGTTTATTTTCAGATTTATCTAGTCATCAAATTGACAACTTCCATCCAATCAATGAGTGCCAAGTAAACAAGAGCTTAATGATCATCCAATGAGGAGTTGCCAAGTAAGCAAGGAAATGTCACAATGATGCAATATACTCTTCCAAGGACTTAGAAGATAATTTTCAGGAGGAAGAGAAGGAAATAGGGGGCGGCCAATGTGGATTAAAAGGGAGAGAAGAAGAGCAAACAAAAATAATACAAGTCTCACAAGTGCAAAAGCGAAAAACGTTTTCTAGACTTTCTTCTTCAACACTTCTTTCTTTCTTCTCTCTAAAAGACTATTGTATTCATATTCATACATCTTGAATAGACTTCTTACATACCACCATATACTCTTTATTTTTGTAAAAGATTGATCAAGGTGTGATCAATCTTGCACTTGCAAGGTGGTGTTCGTGATCGTTGTATTCACATACAAGGTTTGTAAAGGGTTGGAGTTGGTATGTAACTCCATCAACCCTGTGTGGTAAGGTGTTATTTGTGTTTTGTGATTAGTGCTAACTGAGGAAGGTGTCTTCGAAGACTGGAATAGGTTGTTTTAACCGAACCAGTATAAAATTCCGTTTGTTCTTGACTTTCAGCACTTACTTTTAGTTTCCAGCACAGTGCATCATTTTTATTACGTTCTTAAAAATAGTAAATGACTTTCAAAAATTCCCAAAATTTGCAGATACATAGCCACACCTCTTAAGTTTCAGCACTTACTTTCAGGCTTGCAAAGGTTGAGACTTTGAACGTATTTGACTAACTTCCCAAAAGCATTTTCAAAACTGTTTCAACCCAATTAAATACACCTAATAAGGGGTAAGTCATTAAATTTTCAGAGCATTTGGAGTTACGGTTTAATTGCAATTAATTTTTCAAATCAGACTACTGTTTCTGGCAGATTTGCGCAATCTGACAACCAACAATTTTTAAAGGGGTTAAAGGTTGAATTTTAATCTGATATTTTTAGGAGATGCTCAAAACATCTGAGACTAAGATCTCTCCAAATTTCAGAATTTTAAAAGACCTGTAACTTAGTTTTCAAAACGTTTCAAAACAGGTCTTGAAAACAGTTTCTGTTTACAGAAGTTGGGTTTTTGGTTTAAAACATTTTTAAAAACCACATTTTCCGCACCCACTATTTTACCCCCCTTCTAGTGGTGCCTTGTAGATCCTACAAGGCAGTGCTAATGGATATCCTTTATTATGTGCCTACTTTTGTACGCGTCATTGTTGAGGTTGATTGTCTGGAATTAGTTCAACTAGTCGCTGCATCTGGTCCGTTAGCCCCGGACCTTCATCGCCTGAGATTATTACTTCACCAACTTTCTATGTCACTCACTTATGCTCCATGGGAGGTCAATCAAGCTGCACACTACCTTTCACGAATGGCAATGGTAGATTCTGCAACGGTCTATTACACTACTCTTCGCTCCATGCCATCTCATATTCGCGGTATTGTACGTGCGTATTCCACTTTGCCATACTTTCGCCATAATTCCTCAGACAACAACAATGGAACACACACAACTTAGCTGTTGGATCCTTCGGTTGCTTAACATTTTTTTGTATTTGAGTTTCGCATCACATGTTCTTTGCAATTCCTCCAATGATGTAAATATGTACGCTTTTTCCTTTGCCAAGGTTTTGTCCACAAGGGTGGTTTTTCTTGGCAAGGTTTTAATGTGGCATATCATGCATGATTGGAGACTGGCCATTCTTACATCTTTACATTTTCGCTTCTCTTATGATGATGTACACATATTGTAATATGGTATTCCTCCACCATAAGTTTGGCCTTATCAAAAAAATATCATATTGTTTAAAATATATATATATATATATATATATATATATATATATATATATACCTATTTTAAACATTTTACATATGTGTATTTATAACACAAGCTAAAATCATTTTTAGTGCACAAATACCATTTTGGTCGTTCGTGTATGTGTATATGTAGTAAATATATACTTAAGTATTTTACCTATCTTAATATCATTTGCACACACACACACACTCATATATATATATATATATTTTAAATGAAGCGAATTTATTATTGAAATTCCTCACTTATGGCGGAGGGAAACTATATTACATCAAAGTTAATGTCATCATATGAAAATAACGAATGTAGCATAACTAGTATGCGAATCCGCCAATCATATATGATATGCCGCATTAAAACCTTGTCAAGTAAAAACACCCTTGTGGATAAAACCTTGACAAAGAAAAAAGCGTACATATTTATATGATTAGTCGGTGAAAAACAAAAAATGTACAAATATGTAGAAATATATGATGGTAAGCTATTCAGAATTTGACCGAAGAGGCGCGTGTTGTTGAAGAAACAGCTTGGCTGGAGAAGTATTGAATTCGCTGATGGCCAATGACAGAGATCAAGACCTCTGCAAAAAACTTACGTAAGGACAGCTCTGAGAAAATACCATAACAATAACATGAGGAAGGAAGGAAAGCCATATCCGCGTTGCCCGTAGCCAGATAACCACGGGCAACTACCAAATACGAATGCCATATCGTCCATGCCAAAGCAAACCCCATGGTCGTGGATGCCAGACATCAAGCAGCACATAGAAGCAGGGAACGTCATCCAAAAGTAATATATAAGAATCTCTCAGATGTATAAAACAACATAAGAAGTATAGAGCAACAAAGACATACCAAGGCTGCCTATGCCAATTCAGGACATAGGCAACCTGCAATAGTGATGGCGTAATCATTGAAATATCATAGCCGAAAAGCTGGAAGAGTAGCGTCCATGCTAATGACTCCACGCACCTCACTTGACAGAGCAGAGGTTGATATATATGTCTTCATTCCTGATATATGGAGACCATAGTGTGCTAACAAATGGACTGCAGAATTTGCCTCACACGGACAATAACAGACAGTAGATGAATTGAGACAAAGAAGCTCAATAGCTCTCTGCACATCACTCAAACAAGAGACATGATATTGTGAAGGGTTAGCAAGCATATGAAGTAACATGCGGCAATTTGTTTCAACATGTAATGCATCATATGTGACTGCATAATATAGAAGAGAGAAAAGCAAGGCCAGCAGTTCGTCCCTGGCGGGAGTAACATGTGGAAGAGCGAAACAAAGGCCAGATACAAATCGGCCAGTATCATCCCAGAGTACTGCACCTGCTGCCGCACCATGGCGGCCTACCATAGCATCCACATTGACTTTCATTCGTCCAGAAGGGGGTAATTTCGATTTAATCAATCTGTGCCGAAATACCCTTAAACGAGGAGAGAAACCGCAAGCAATAAGGTTGGGAATAGACTCCACAAATTTACGATCTTGTACTGAAGCACACCAAGTATATACATGTGTACGGACACGATCAAATAAATGATTATATGAGAAAGTATTGTCTTCAAAGCGGATAGACGTATACTCCTTCCAAATCACCCAGAGAACCAATGCTGGAACCACAGCTCGAAGATGTCCCCTCATGGAAGATGTTGAGGCTTGCCGCCACCAACAGATCAAGTAGGCATTAATGGTTGATTGTCGTGGTAAAGGTGTTGAAAAGATGACTGCAATCTCATTCCCCAATGATTTAATTTCCTTGCATTGTAAAAACATGTGATCCTTAGTGTCCGATTGACTCAAACAGAAAACACACTGTGAAGGGTAGATAGTCTGCCATATCCGAAGGTTATTCGTGATAGGCAATGGTCCCGACCAAAGACGCCATAAAAACACTTTTGCTCCTATCGGAGAAGAGACCCACCATATAAACTTAGAAAATTGCAAAGTAGGATTGTCATCATGGTGCAATAAATAAGCTGTTTTGATAGTATATATGCCAGTTGCATACGAATCCCAGCTGATGCCATCGAGAGATTGAGTGACATGTGTATTCATGTATTCATGAACATGAAAAAGCCTTTTCCACACTGCTGAATCATAGATATGAGCAGACACAGTCAGCCGCTGTCCATATTTTGCGCGGCAATATGCTGCCCATAAGGAGTTCGATGTGTGATATTTCCACCAAAGCTATCCATCATACGCTTGTTGAAGGTAGTCCAAATTTCGGATACCAAGGCCACCATTAACAATCGGACGGCAAACCAGATGCCAAGAGGTCCAATGATGGCGACCATTCCATAAAAAATTTGCCATCTTCCTATTCAGTGCGTTGATAACACTTTTAGGCAACCGTGAACTTGCAATGAGATGAGTTGGGATCGATGATAAGACATGTTTGACTAATGTTAATCTGCCTGCCATTGATAATAATTTGGATGACCAAGCATTGAGACAGATGTCAAAGTGGTTTAGTAGAGCAGTGCAGTAGCAAGCACGATTAACACCTTTATACAAATACGACCCAAGATATTTTATGGGTAGCACAACCAATCGCATGCCAAGCAATCGAGCTAACTGCGGTCCAGTCATAGATTTTCCCACAATCAGCTAACTCTTGTTAAAATTAATTAATTGACCCGTGGCTGCTTGATATGTATCGAGGAACTGTTGAAAACGCCATACATTTGAAAGCTTGCCATTTAGAAAAACAAGCAAATCATCTGCAAAACCCAAATGCGATACTTGCGGGGTACAACCCACATTAAAGCCAAGTAACTCTCCGGAGGCTATTAATGAGTTAAGTCCACGAGAAAATCCTTCAGAAGCCAAGATAAACAATAAAGGCGATAAAGGATCACCTTGTTTTACCCCTCGTGTAATAGGAAAGCAGCCCACTGGTTTACCATTGATAAGTATGGAGCACCTTGTAGCTGCCAAATTATTTAATATAATCCTGACTATCTTTGCGTCAAATCCAAACTTATTGAGGAGCTGCTGAAGATAACCCCAATCAACACGATCGAACGCCTTTGCCATATCAAGTTTTATCATAACTTGACCTCCATGCACACGTTTGTCAATCAAATGAACCATTTCTTGGGCCAGTAAAATCTGATCAGTGATACCACGGCCCTTTAAAAAACCCGCCTGCTCCATCGAAATCAGCTTTGGCAATATGTCAGAGAATCTAGAAGCTAACAGTCGTGTAATAATGTTGGCAATAAAGTTAGTTAAACATATTTGTCTGAAATCAGAGAACGTTTGTGGATTCGCAACTTTAGGAATAAGTGTCATAAGAGACGCCACCAATTGATTTGGAGGCGGAATACCAAGGGAGAATTCCTGGACTGCTTTATGCACATCAAACTTAATTTCATGCCAAAATTTACGATAGAAGGAACCTGGGAAACCATCAGGGCCAGCCGCACTTGTTGGACTCAGTGCCCATACTGCTTGCTGTACTTGTTGTATGTCTGGGATGGCCAAAAGCGACACATTATCTTCAGCAGTTAATATAGATGGTATATATTGAAGCAAGTCAGAAGTGTTGTGTAAAGGCTTCGCGGCGAATAACTTCTGGTAAAAGCGAATGGCTTCTTGCTGTATCTCCTCTGTTGTTTGACATTCAATACCATGAGGACTAAGAATTCGAGTGATACGTTGCCTCCTCCTCTTGTCTTTAACTAGTTGGTGAAAATATCGAGTGTTGATGTCCCCCTCTTTCATCCACTTGACATTGGCTTTTTGCTGCCAAAACAGCATTACCCGATGCTGTTTTTGTGTCAAAATTTCCATTTTCTGATGATATAACTCACGGTTTACAGCAGTGGGATTGGCATCATATTCTTTTTCACAGCGGATGACGTCAGCTTCCGCAACAGCAACAGCGTCAAAAACATTTCCAAACACGTCTTTATTCCATTGTTGAAGATGATGTTTAAGCTGCCTCAACTTGGCATAATAGCCTCGCATATGTAGGATCTGCAAGGTACCACTAGAAGAGGGGGGAGGGGGTTGAATACGTGGTGCGAAAAGTGTGGTTTTTAAAATTTGTTTGAACCTAAACAATTCAACTTCTAAAAACAGATTCTGTTTTCAGGACCAGTTTTAAAACGTTTTTAAAACAAGGTTATAGGTATCCAAAAATTCTGAAATTTTGAGAGAACTTAGCCTCAGATGTTATGAGGGTCCCCTAAAAATTTCAAATTAAAATTCAACCTTTAACCCCTTCAAACACCGTTGGTAATCAGATTGTGCGAATCTGCCAGAAACGGTAGATGGTTTTGAAAAATTTATTTCTATTTGTGTGTATGTCCAAATGCTCTGAACATTTGACCACTAACTCCTTATATACTATATTTAAGTGGGTTGAAACAGTTTTGCAAAATTAGTTTGGGAAGTAGGTCAACTACAATCAAAGTCTCAACCTTTGCAAGTCTGAAAATCAAACTGCACTAGTCTCAGACCTTTTGATGTTTGATCCACTTATACTTATCCAAAAGGGTTGAAACTTGTGCCAAATTAACCCTAGAACGGGTGGGTATATTTCTGGAAATTTTTGTGATTTTTGAAAATCGTTTACTATTTGTGCGAATGCGAACAAGAAGCGTAAACTGTGCAGTAACTGAAAAGTAAATGCAGAAAGTAAATGGCACCAAGATTTTTATACTGGTTCGGTTATAAACAACCTACTCCAGTCTTCAAGGAACACCTTCCTTGGTTCACACTAATCACACACACAACACACCTTACCACAGGATTGATAGAGTTACACCTAACTCCAAACCTTTACAAACCTTGTATGGTGAATACAATTTGCACGAACACCACCACCTCATAAGAATGAAGATTGATCACACCTTGATCAATCTTTTACAAAGATATGGAATATGTTGTGGTCTATATCAAGTCTATTCAAGATTGAAAAATATGAATACAATAGGCTTTCAAGAAGAGAGAAAGAAAGAGAATGTAGAAGAAGAAGAGCTAGGCTTTTGATCACTTTGATTTTGCAATGCTTGTGCTTGTCTTGTTTTTGCTCATCTTCTTTCCTTTTAACTTGGTGTAGCCGTCCCCCTATAGATGCCTCCCCTCTTAAAAATTATCTTCTAAGTCCTTGGGAGGATGTAAGACATCATTGTGACATGGCCTTGCTTACTTGGCATCTTCTTATTGGATGATCATTTAAGCTTCGCTTACTTGGCACTTCATGATTGGTTGAATGTTGTCATCATTGATGACTTGGAAAAATCTGAGAATAACACTTAAACATGTGCCAAAATCATCACAAAATAATTTCCATAAAGCATAAGATTATCACATAAATTGCAAGACAAAATTTTCTTCTTTGCTAAGCCAAGAAATCGCCCATAATGTGGTGTTACCATGCTGAATTTTCAGCATGTGACACATGGAGATAAAGTTCAAAATATTACCATTTTTCTTTGATTTTTATTTTTAAAATAAATCACCAATTGATGGTAATTATTCCTATCACATGAGAAATGAACTTGGACATCTTTATGCTCAATATTCGGCCACCACATGTCTCACACATGCTGAAAAATTTCAGCATGTGTGATATGTAGAATATCACACTTTATTTAATTTAAATAATATTCAAATTACTTCCATTTCTTCTTCCAATCAATCACACAATAAAAAATGATAAAATATACCATTTAATGTGCAAAAATTCGGCCAGCAATGTTGACATATGCTGACCTTTTCAGCATGTGTTATAAGAGAGACAAATTTTGAATTCTTACTATTTGTAGCTTCTCTCTTTAATTCACCAACATTGTATGATTGATCCTTGACCAATCAATATGCCAACAAGGCTCCAAATAAGCTTCATCTTGGCTGTAATATGCGTGTAAGATGTATATGCATATGCTGAAAATTATTTTTGCTAACTTTGTAAAATAGTGCACATTTAATAATACACACATGTTATATTCCAGTCAGCCCTTAATTTAATTTTCTAGAACACTTTAAGATGTATATCATATGTAAAAAGTGTATAGATACATGTCACATGATGTACCAAAAACGTTCCATGTGTTGTGTGCGTAGAAAACCGAATTTTCAATATTTATCGATTACCCGATTTTTCTCTAATTTAAATTCCAAATTTTGCACATGTTATATATATTATGTTATGCATAATATATATAATATATACTTTAAACCTCAGCACTTGGCTGGTCTAAAGTGGTACCATTAACATGTGACAAAATTAAACTTGGAATCTTCACATTTTGGCCTTAATGTGGGGTGATTTGTGTTTTCCAACATGGAAAGTATTTTTGGCTGAATATTTCATGTAACCCACGAAATTTTTGATGATTTTTGAAGTATAGGTGCTGGCCATTTATTTATGGCAAGTACGTGACACGTTGGCGAAGTTTCGGTATTCGCCCGATACGACAATTTTCGGTTTAGAACCTTTTATCGTGTCGTATTTAAATTTGTCATCACCATATCTTATATCATATGATATAAGACCTGAATATACTCATAAATATGAGTTAAGTATAGTGGTGTGACATTAACGTACGTACGTAAAATATATAACGTGTCGGTAGTACGTTGGAATACATGTGTATGTGCCTTTTTCAAAAAATCTGAAAATATATGTAATATATATGTATATGGCGTGTCACATTAAAGAGGGGAGGAGGAGAAAACTTTCCTTCCTTAGCTTTATTGCCTTTGTGCCTTTTCCAAATGTGGCTTCTTTTAATGAACTACTTAGTTTAATAAACTAAGTACTTCACTTAATGAACTAGTTTAGTTCATTAATGGTGGCACCTGAAAATAGTATAAACACAACAAATGTTTGCCATATGATGTAAGCTTTAACTCTTCATGGCTCGTTAGTCCGGCAACATTATATGTAAGCTAAATAAGGCAAGTAATAGAAATGTATCATGCATACATGTATATCTTATGCACGTGTGTATATATCATGCATTTAAGTCACTTATTTTGAAATCACTCAAACCCCCTTTTCTCTACAATCTCCCCATTTTGATGATTTTCAAAATAACTTGTGCACATGATTTAAATGCTATCGCTCCCCCTTCAAATATGCACAAATTTGAAATTTGAATTTCAAATTACAAATCCGGCTCCCCCTTGATTTGTGCAATCAGTATCTCTCTCCCCCTTAAATTATGCTTTCTCTCCCCCTTTATTTTGGAAAGTAAATCAAAAGGTGCCTGTAAAGATGAAAAAAAAAATCATGCATTTCATATACGTGCGTTTGTAAGGGTTATTTATTCAACCCTTTGAAAATGTCTCTTTTGGTACTCGCATTTGGGTGACCTTTCTAGGTCTTCCAAAAGGTGAGAAAGATGATGAGAACGCAACATAATATACTTTAGATGCACCTGTATCTGGCCTTTGGCCAAGAACTCTTTTATACGCATTATATGTAGGACGTTTTTGATATGTCCTTGTGTTTGTATGAGTAGTGCGTGGATCGAATGAATGCCGTGTATGCATCACTCTTTTCTTTTCATATCTATATGGTACAAAATTGTATTTCGCATGATATGATGAAGAAGTGGGGCGTGATGAGGGAATAGGCAATTTTTGCGTCATCTTAGACGCCATTTGAGGCTTTGGGGTGTCTAGTTTCTTAGACACAACAAACTTAGTTTGTTTGGTGGATACTTCATTAGTATCAACGTATCCCAATCCCGTTTTGTCACTATCATGCTTTTGTGATAAGATAATACGATGCAACATGTTAGATCCCGTGTCAAATTGTTTCACCTTTTTCTCTACATCCGCATTTCTTGATTTTAAGTTTGAAATCTCGGATTTCAATTCAATGTTCTCGGATGTCAATGATGAAATTTCAGATTTTAATGAATTTATAATGCATGTCGACTCTTCTTTTGAATCGTTTAATTGAGACACAAGATCTTTGTTAGAAGATTCTAACAATTTCTTGTCTTCAATTAATCTCTTCTTTTCTTTTGCAAGAGTCTTTGAAAACTTATGCAATTCTAAATATTGACTAAATGAATCATCATAAGAATATTCAGAATCGGAATCAGAGTCGGAAGATACCTCATTTGATGCTTTAGATGCAAAGCATACTTGTGCCTTGTGTTCTTCCGTATCATCAGTCTCAGAGTCGGATGTGTCACTCCATGTAGAGGCTTTGAAGGCTCTTCTCCTTTGCTTAGGTTCTGAGACAAGTCTATTCTTGTTCCGATCCTTGTCAGGGTATTTGTTTGTTTGCTTTTCTTTATTAGGGCAGTCATATGATAGATGTCCAAGTTTGCCGCATTCATAGCACTTTATTTCTTTATTTTTATTTTTATGATCCTTAGATGAGGTAGACTTATGTTTAATCGATTTTCTCAATATTTTTCTTAATCTTTTAGCCATCGTGATTAAGTCCGCATCATCGGAATCTATGTCACTATCATCTACGACGTATTCATTTGATTTAAATGCTATAGCCCTGTCATTATTAGAAATGGACTCAGAATGTCTTAAAGCAAGTTTGTTTTCATATACCTTAAGTGATCCGATTAGTTCTTCCATTTTAATCGATTTGGTCTCTTTGCTTTCTTCTATGGCCGTTACTTTAGGGTCCCACTCGGATGGAAGGCTTCGCAAGACCTTTTGTACCTTTTCCTGCATAGTGAAGGCTTTGCCAAGAGACTCAAGAGAATTGTAAATATTAGTCAAGCGTAAATCCATTTCAACAATAGACTCATTTGGCAATAATTTAAAGGACTCAAGTGTGGACATAAGCATATTGATTTTGGACTCCTTTACTTGGCTAGTCCCTTCAAGATTCATTTCAAGAATATGCCACATCTCTTGAGCACTAGAGCAATTAGACACGTAACTAGCCTCACTTTTACTTAGGCCGTTTAATAGTAGTTGCATGGCTTTAGCATTCATACTCAACTTCTTTTTGTCATCACTAGTGTATTCTTGTTTCGTTTTTTGTAACATCTAGTGTGACACCATCAATAATTGACGTCTTAGTAGGAACAAATGGACCATCTTCTATGATGGACCATAGATCAATATCAATAGCCATAAGAAAAAGTTTCATTCTTAATTTCCATTGAATAAAAGACTCACCGTCGAAAAAAGGAGACCTTACAGTTGACATTCCTTCTTGCACGGTTGTGGTTGCCATCTCACTGAATCGTTGGATTCTTTGAAGTGAGTGTTCCTGCACTCTGATACCACTTGTAGGATCTGCAAGGCACCACTAGAAGGGGGGTTGAATAGGTGGTGCAGAAAGTGTGGTTTTTAAAATTTGTTTGAACCTAAACAATTCAACTTCTATAAACATATTCTGTTTTCAGGACCAGTTTTAAAACGTTTTTAAAACCAGGTTATAGGTCTCCAAAAATTCCGAAATTTTGAGAGAACTTAGCCTCAGATGTTATGAGGGTCCCCTAAAAATTTCAAATTAAAATTCAACCTTTAACCCCTTCAAACACCGTTGGTAATCAGATTGTGCGAATCTGCCAGAAACGGTAGATGGTTTTGAAAAATTTATTCCTGTTTGTGTGTATGTCCAAATACTCTGAAAATTTGATCACTAACTCCTTATATACTATGTTTAAGTGGGTTGAAACAGTTTTGCAAAATTCTTTTGGGAAATAGGTGAACAACAATCAAAGTCTCAACCTTTGCAAGTCTGAAAATCAAACTGCACTAGTCTCAAAGCTTTTGATGTTTGATCGACTTATACTTATCCAAAAGGGTTGAAGCTTGTGCCAAATTAACCCTAGAACGTGTGGGTTTATTTCTGGAAATATTTGTGATTTTTGAAAATCGTTTACTATTTTTGCGAATGCGAACAAGAAGCGTAAACTGTGCAGTAACTGAAAAGTAAATGCAGAAAGTAAATGGCACCAAGATTTTTATACTGGTTCGGTTATAAACAACCTACTCCAGTCTTCAAGAAACACCTTCCTTGGTTCACACTAATCACACACACAACACACCTTACCACAGGGTTGATAGAGTTACACCTAACTCCAACCCTTTACAAACCTTGTACGGTGAATACAATTTGCACGAACACCACCACCTCACAAGAATGAAGATTGATCACACCTTGATCAATCTTTTACAAAGATATGGAATATGTGGTGGTCTATATCAAGCCTATTCAAGATTGAAAAATATGAATACAATAGGCTTTCAAGAAGAGAGAAAGAAAGAGAATGTAGAAGAAGAAGAGCTAGGCTTTTGATCACTTTGATTTTGCAATGCTTGTGCTTGTCTTGTTTTTGCTCATCTTCTTTCCTTTTAACTTGGTGCAGCCATCCCCCTATTGATGCCTCCCCCTCTTGAAAATTATCTTCTAAGTTCTTGGGAGGATGTAAGACATCATTGTGACATGGCCTTGCTTACTTGGCATCTTCTTATTGGATGATCATTTAAGTTTCGCTTACTTGGCACTTCATGATTGGTTGAATGTTGTCATCATTGATGACTTGGAAAAATCTGAGAATAACACTTAAACATGTGCCAAAATCATCACAAAATAATTTCCATAAAGCATAAGATTATCACATAAATTGCAAGAAAAAATTTTCTTCTTTGCTAAGCCAAGAAATCGCCCATAATGTGGTGTTACCATGCTGAATTTTCAGCATGTGACACATGGAGATAAAGTTCAAAATATTACCATTTTTCTTTGATTTTTATTTTTAAAGTAAATCACCAATTGATGGTAATTATTCCTATCACATGAGAAATGAACTTGGACATCTTTATGCTCAATAATTCGGCCACCACATGTCTCACACATGCTGAAAAATTTCAGCATGTGTGATATGTAGAATATCACACTTTATTAATTTAAATAATATTCAAATTACTTCCATTTCTTCTTCCAATTAATCACACAATAAAAGATGATAAAATATACCATTTAATGTGCAAAAATTCGGCCAGCAATGTTGACATATGCTGACCTTTTCAGCATGTGTTATAAGAGAGACAAATTTTGAATTCTTACTATTTGTAGCTTCTCTCTTTAATTCACCAACATTGTATGATTGATCCTTGACCAATCAATATGCCAACAAGGCTCCAAATAAGCTTCATCTTTGCTGTAATATGCGTGTAAGATGTATATGCATATGCTGAAAATTATTTTTGCTAACTTTGTAAAATAGTGCACATTTAATAATACACACATGTTATATTCCAGTCAGCCCTTAATTTAATTTTCTAGAACACTTTAAGATGTATATCATATGTAAAAAGTGTATAGATACATGTCACATGATGTACCAAAAACGTTCCATGTGTTGTGTGCGTAGAAAACCAAATTTTCGATATTTATCGATTACCCGATTTTTCTCTAATTTAAATTCCAAATTTTGCACATGTTATATATATTATGTTATACATAATATATATAATATATACTTTAAACCTCAGCACTTGGCTGGTCTAAAGTGGTACCATTAACATGTGACAAAATTAAACTTGAAATCTTCACATTTTGGCCTTAATGTGGGGTGATTTGTGTTTGCCAACATGGAAAGTATTTTTGGCTGAATATTTCATGTAACCCGCGAAATTGTTGATGATTTTTGAAGTATAGGGGCTGGCCATTTATTTATGGCAAGTACGTGACACGTTGGCGAAGTTTTGGTATTCGCCCGATACGACAATTTTCGGTTTAGAACCTTTTATCGTGTCGTATTTAAATTTGTCATCACCATATCTTATATCATATGATATAAGACCTGAATATACTCATAAATATGAGTTAAGTATAGTGGTGTGACATTAACGTATGTATGTAAAATATATAACGTGTCGGTAGTACGTTGGAATACATGTGTATGTGCCTTTTTCAAAAAATCTGAAAATATATGTAATATATATGTATATGGCGTGTCACATTAAAGAGGGGACGAGGAGAAAACTTTCCTTCCTTAGCTTTGTTGCCTTTGTGCCTTTTCCAAATGTGGCTTCCTTTAATGAACTACTTAGTTTAATAAACTAAGTACTTCACTTAATGAACTAGTTTAGTTCATTAATGGTGGCACCTGAAAATAGTATAAACACAACAAATGTTTGCCATATGATGTAAGCTTTAACGCTTCATGGCTCGTTAGTCCAGCAACATTATATGTAAGCTAAATAAGGCAAGTAATAGCAATGTATCATGCATACATGTATATCTTATGCACGTGTGTATATATATCATGCATTTAAGTCACTTATTTTGAAATCACTCAAACCCCCTTTTCTCTACAGCATACCCCCAACGGTTTCATAGGATTGCCAACAGTGAGTTACTAAATTTTCAATATCTGCATGTGTAGTCCAGATGTCCAGGTATCTAAATGATGCCGTGGTGCTTGAGCTTTCAACTAAAGCCTGAAGATAGATAGGGCAGTGATCCGATGTAGTGCCGCTAAGGTGTTGATATGTAACCGCGTGAAAGAGCTCAAAAAAATCCGGTGAGCAAAGATACCTATCCAGCCTACGCCATACCTTTCCCAGTCCTCTTCCATCACTCCATGTAAAAGGAGATCCTTGATAATTAATCGATTGTAAAGAGCAAGCAGAAACACAATCATTAAAATCCTGCAGAGATCGCAGAGAGGGTACTGATCTACCCTTGTGTTCTTCCAATGACAAGAATGTATTAAAATCGCCTCCTAGTAGCCATGGAACATCTAGTTCCTGATGTAAAGTCATTAAGTCATCCCATAAAGGGCGACGCGAGATCACCGAATGTAAACCATAAACTAAAGTGCAGCAGAAAACATCTCCCGTGGGTATCCATTGAAAATACATTGAGTGATTTTGAATGCCTGTACGATCTCTCTCTAAACGCAAATAACCATCACTCCAAAATATCCATATCTTATCCTAACACACTGAAAACGCGTGTGTAAAACCGAATTTCAGACGATAGAATTGCAAAGAAGAGGGCCTTACCTTAGGCTCAATTAATACCAAAACATGCAGCCGATAACGACGTAACAACGATAATATACGTGACATAGACGTGCGCACTCCACGGACATTCCATATCATGATCTTCATTGAGTTGATAAACAGTCAAAAGAGTTAGAGAGAGTAGACCTGGATCTTGTAACTGGTGGTGACACCGGCTCAATGTTACGACGAGGACGACGAAGTAGACGAGACAGAGGCTGAAACTGATCATCCAACATGTGCTTTGGTATATTTATAGTTTGAGCATCCAGAGAGGCGACTGTTGAAACCACTGCATGTATGATATCTTCAAGAACTTCAGTGGCGACTGCAACTGCTTCAAATTCTGTTGTAACAGCAACCTGCACCTCAGTTGAAGGCGGAGGGACTTCACTGTCAGAGAAAGATATAGGCTGTGGATGATGCTGGATGTCAGAAATGAAACTATCATCCACTCCTTGCAATCGAGAGAGATCCTGAACGTAAGGGACTGCAGTTGGCATCGATGCAGTTAAATCTGGCGACAATAATAGAGTTGGTTCGGAAGGAACATGCTGAGCAGTTTGATGTGGTTGTTTTTTAGGCATCCACCGCTGATCTGTAACCTTGCGTGTGAGCAGTGGGCCTACTGCTGCTGTTTGAGGCTCTACCGCAGCCTTAGTATGCACTTCAGATTGCGACACTATAGCCTTTCCACAATCTGCAGTCTTATGTCCGAGCTTACAACATTTAGAACAATATGATGGAAAATCTTCATAAATTACCTATTGAGCCGTCACTTTGTTTAATGCTTGGATGAATACTCGCGAAGGTAACTCCTGGGAGACATCAATTTCGATACACAAACGAGCCACTGATGGACGGAGAGATTCAGCTGTCGCAGTATCCAGTTTCATCGGGGTTCCTAGCATACGACCAATCTGCATGAGGGCAGATTTCTGATGGAGATGCAACGGTATGCCAGGAAAGGATACCCAAACCAGCACAATAGGCACATCAACTATAGGATCATATGCCGGCGTCCATTTTGTAACCCGCATATATTTCCCTGCTATTATCAAACTTTGACGTTCAAAACAACGCAGGTAATCTTGTTCATGCTTAAAATTAAGTATCACATGCGTGGAGTCCAGGAGACCCACCTGCACCGGTCCAGTAAATCCGATCCTATCAATGGTCGGTCGGATGATAGCGATTGGCGGCTTGCCATACCAAAAAGTGCCCACGAGTGAGAATTTAAACGGAGACGCTAAGGAATCGATTTCTTCATCCGTAAAGGATATCATCGGGCTGCCCTTGTATTTGTGTATCGGCTTTTGATCAATGTGCGCAGCAGCTGTCATCTGAAAGAGGGAAGCAAAACTCTTCTTTGATGAGGAGTCCGTAGGGTTTGGCGAAGGTTGCATGGCCGCCATTAGGAAAAAAACAATCTTTCGGTGATGAGAGGAATATTAGAGTAGAGAGATAGAGTAGAATGCAAAAGCAGTTGCCGTCGATGTCGGCCGGCATCGGCCGACATCGGCCGGACCTCCATTGCCGCCGCGCCGCCAAATCGCCAGAGAAAGAGGTCATCGAGTGAATCTTTTTGCCTTGAATGTCTATATATATATATATATATATATATATGAGTGCAAACATAATCGGCCATGCCCTTGCAGCGAACTTCTAGGCTGGCGGCGTAGCCGCCACCGCCGCACATTGCCTGCTTCCCATCGCCGTTTTCTGCAACCCAGCCATTTCACAATCATGACTGATTCTGCAGCCGCTGTTGCGGCATCACCCAAGCGTTCCTTTGCATCACTCTTTGCACCCGCATCCCCAATCCAGCCGAAACCTGTTCAGCGATACAAAGGCAGCCCCATGATCACTTTCACAGAAGAAGAAATCAATTCTTTAGCAGCTCCTTTTTGTTATACATTGGTAGGCTCATTTTGGTATGGCCGTCCGCCATTAGCTACCATATGTTCGGCCATTGATCGAATTGGCTTCGTTGGGGCGGTAAAGGTGGGACTTTTGGATCCCACGCATATCGTTCTTCATTTTGATCAAGAGCTTGACTACATCAGATGCTTTTCCAGAAGAGGATGGATTATTTCAGGCAAACAGATGCGAATTACAAAATGGACGCCAGATTACGATCCAACAAAAGAGGTGCCAGTGGTTCCGATTTGGGTCATGTTTCCAGGTTTACCTCTTCACATGCATCGCAAAGACTCGCTCTTTCAAATTGCGGCTATGCTAGGCACGCCACTTAAATTGGATTCGGCAACAGCCACGATGAATCGTCCGTCAATGGCACGAGTCTGTGTTGAATTGGACGTCTCCAAAGAATTGCCACAAGGGATATTCATCCAAACACCATCTCGCGTAATCATGCAGAATGTGGAGTACGAAGATCTCCCGAAATACTGTTCCTCCTGCTACAAACTCGGACACGTAATTGCTGAATGTGGCACTGAAAACCCTACACAACCGCGCCTGCAGGAGAGCGCACCAACAGAAATTCCGCATTCAAAGAAATCAACAAACACACAAAGGTAACGTTGGACCCCCAAAAAGGTGGGGACTTCCACTGCAGATCCGATCATAGAATCTGATGATCACCATTCAGCAGAATTGCAACCGGATCAATGCATTAATGAATTGCCATCTTCCCCAGATATGATTGCTGTCAATACTATATCCAATATTCAGGATATGTCACGTTTGAAAGGTGTCGATGATTTAATTATAGGAGAATTTCACAAGACCACAACACTTGATTCCCATTCGGATGCAGAAGCAGACCCATGTTCAGACGAGCAAGATCGAACAGCGACAGATCAAATAGCCGACTTAATTGAAGCAGCATATATTGATTCACGAGCTACTGAAAATCCAGCGGAGGCAGACTTGATGGATCATGCTAACATTGATCCTGCAAATGCCGAATTAGACGGACAAGCATCCAATGCACGTCCAGATTCTCACTTAAGCCAGGGGCCTCGAACCAATAGACGAACTCAGCCGCCTTCTCCCCGCTTGACCAGGTTACGTGCCGCGCACATCTCAAACTCTTTTGATCCTCTTTCCCAATGAAGTTCTTATTATGGAATGTTAGAGGAATTCGTAGTTCATTTCACAGACTACTCTCACTAATTCGAAAGCATAATGTCTATTTGCTAGTTATACTCGAACCTAAACTCCGATCCAGTGCCTTACAATCATATCAATTGCAATTTGGATTCTCTAATGCAATATCCGTATGTAATGACCAAATGTGGTTTTTTTGGAAGAATGCATTTCTTGCTAGAGAAAGCGAAGATTATGGCAGTCAGCATCACTCCGTCAAATTCCAATGGCGTATTACAGGCCAATGCTTCTGGTTTACAGGGGTCTATGGGAAGCATACACTTCTACAGCGGAGAATTCTATGGGATGAATTACGACATTTTCATTCATCACTAGATATCCCTTGGCTTATCGGAGGTGACTTTAATACATTTCGAATGCTGGATGAACATAAGGGCAGATCACAGCCATCCTTACGTACATTGCAGGACTTCAATGATTTTATTCTGCATTGTCAATTACATGAAATACAATTTCAAGGCTCATCCTTCACATGGACAGATGGAAGAGGTTTAGGACGAGTGTGGCGACGATTAGACCGGTTCTTCAATTCGGATTCTCTTATAGATCTCTTTCCATACATGCAAGTTCAACATCTCTCGCGTGCCACCTCGGATCACTCTCCTTTGCTTCTAACGTGTGGCTTGGATGTCCCAAGAACTCCATCCCGGTTTAGATATCTTGACGTTTGGGCAACCCATGCGGATTTTGACGCATTCGTGATACATAGATGGCAATCATATCCAACTGTAGGCGGCATGTGGGGCTTAAATCGTAAGTTATCTCTTTTGAATAAAGATTTGCGTCAATGGAACAAGGATGTATTTGGCAACATCTTTGATGCTGTCTACCTAGCAGAAACTAAAGCTAAAAGTGCAGAAAGTGACTATGATGCTAACCCTACGGATTCTACACGATCAGTGTATCATCAGCGCGTGGCTGAGCTGCGATTGGCTCAAAAACGCGCGTCTCTCTATTGGAAACAAAAGGCAAACATTAAGTGGTTGAGGGAATGAGATGCTAACACATCTTTCTTTCATCATACAGTCAAGCGTAAGCGATGCCACCAGATGATACGTAAGGTAACTAAACAGGATGGCACAATCTTGGAACAACAATGTGACATCCAAGCGGAGGCTGTAAGATATTTTTCTCATCTCTTTGCTGAGGAGCCTATCTCAGAATGTGACTTAATTCTTCAATACATCCCATCGCTAATAACGGCCGAAGATAACACCATGTTTACTGCCATTCCTTTGATGTCTGAGGTTAAAGATTCGGCATGGGATCTCAGTCCGACTAGCGCAGTAGGTCCGGATGGCTACCCGGGCTCTTTTTACAGGCGGTTTTGGCCACATATCCAGAATGATGTTCACAAAGCCTTTCAAGAATTCTTCTTGGGTATCCGAATGCCCAAAGCAGTGGCAGCAGCATCCGTTATATTGATACCCAAGGTTAGTAATCCCCAATCCTTTGCAGATTACAGACCAATATGCCTAACAAATTTTCTTTCTAAGGCCATCACACGGCTGATCGCAACCAGGCTGGGACGCATCTTGCCCAAACTAATATCTCCTGAACAAGCGGGTTTTATGAAGGGGACGCAACATCACAGAGCAGATCTTGTTAGCACAGGAAATGGTTCATGTCCTAGACAAGCAAACACGGGGAGGGCAAGTTATTATCAAATTAGATATGGCAAAAGCTTTTGATAGAGTGAGTTGGACATATCTTCAGCGACTCTTGCAATGCATGGGTATGGATGCTCGGTTGGTTTGTATTATCATCAATAACTTGCGCAGTACGTCATGCTCAGTTTTGCTCAATGGCCCTTTGACAGAATCATTTCCTGTTGGTAGGGGGGTCAAGCAAGGGGATTCTCTATCCCCTTTACTTTTTATTTTGTCATCTGAAGGATTTACACGAGGGCTGAATCATCTTATAAGAACGGGAGAGCTTAAGGGATTTAGAGCAGGCCGCACTCCTTGTATCTCACATTTGGGATTTGCAGACGACTTATTGATTTTCCTAAATGGTAACCCACGAAACTTATCTAAATTTCGGAAGTTTTTGGATATATACCAGCACGCCTCAGGTCAATTGGTAAACTATCATAAAAGTCAATTTGTTGTGGGACAAGGAACCTCATTGGCTCAGGCGTCCACTGCTTTAGGGATGCGATCTACATCGCTGCCCCTTAAATACTTGGGATCATACTTATATAAGGGGATAAATAAGGCCAGATATTGCTCCAATCTTCTAGCTCATTTTGATGCTAAGTTATCGTCTTGGTCTACCAGTTTCTTGTCCATGGCGGGAAGGCTAACTCTTATCAAGCATGTCCTAAATACATTACCCACACACCTCATCGCGAGCTCTAGATTGCCTCAGAGCATCATTCATATTCTGCATAGACGAATGGCATCCTTTCTGTGGAAAGGTCGTCATCATTGGCAATCATGGTCTACTATATGCCAATCACATGAAGCGGGTGGATTAGGCATTCGGTCTCTATTGCATGTCCAGCAGGCATATGATTGTCAAATATGGTGGATGTATTTCACTTCCAACAATCTTTGGACAGCCTTTTGTAGATCCAGATATGGTCATCGTTCTTCTGTCTATTCACATATTTACAACTCACCTACATGGAAACGCATAACACGCACGCATGAATTCATGGAGGATCATATTACCATACAGAATGGACTGTTGCATTGGACACCAGAGGAAAATGGTCAATTTTCAATTCGATCTGCATACAATTTGATATCGGCTAGGTTGCCTAAAGACGAGGCCAAGTACATTTGGGGGAAAAATACGCATCCAAGACAAAAGGTCTTTCTTTGGCGTCTTTGGCATTGCTCGCTTCCAATGGTGGACAACTTCAGCGGCTGGATCACAGTTTATCCATCTCAATGTGTATTTTGTCGGCAATCTCATGATTCCCAAAATCATGTCTTCTTACATTGCCCGCTTATTCGTCCTCTTTGGGCTGACATGTCTATCACATTCCATGGCCCGTTGCCTTCTTCGCGTACAATCAAATGTCATTTGCTTCGATGGTGGCATAGGTCATCATCTGGAACGATGGCAGGACAGCTTCTTGCCGTCGTCCCGTCTATTGTGGTGTGGGAAATATGGAAAATGTATACTTCCTGCAGGTTTTGAGAAGAAACTTTTGATTATGGTCAGCTTTATACGAAGCTCAAGAGTTCAATTTACACATGGTGTGCCTCAGTTAATGGAAAGAAGTTTGCTCGCAATATGCCGCACCTTGTGGCTCAACATTTTTCTCCTCCCTTGCGCATGAAACGCGCCACTATTGTACGTTGGATTCTTCCACCTTTAGGCAAATTAAAATTAAATGTGGATGCGGCTTTAGGTAAACACATGTTAGCGGGAGCGGCCATACTTAGGACGTGCCAGGGTTCCTTCCATTCGGCCATCAGTTTTCCACTGCCACTCTTGAGTCCGCTACGGGCTGAAATTCACGCTTTGGCAATTGCTCTAATGTACTACGCTCAGCATCATGACAGTCTTATAGTTGAAACGGATTGTCAATCCTTGATTACCTTGTTGGCTGACCACGATCGAATCACAGGAGAGCTACTATTGGATATTGCCCGAGCATCACGATTTCTCATTCTTAATAATTCTACCCTTCAATATTGCCCAAGAGAAGCTAATTTGGCACCACATAAGCTCGCAAGATATGGATATCATTCTCCCGGTCTCACTCGCTACTCTTCGGTCCAAGCCTTGCCATGTGAGGTACGAGGTGCCTTATATGTGGACCGTCATCTGCCAACTCTTCGACTTTGATCCATGCCAGCCCACTTTTTTGGTTGTTGTCTGTGTTTTCGAATGCTGGCAACCACGGTGCGTTTATCCTTAGTCTGTTTGATTCTTTGGCATGCTACATCTTTGTTGGTTTTACAATGTTTCGGTTCACTTTTGCTCTGGTGTCTATTTTTTCATGGTGGCACATCCGCATGCTATCCACAAGGAGTTACCTGCGCATATCCCGGCGGCTGGACAAGAAATCCTGCATGGCTTTTACTTGCGTCTTGTCGTCTTGGTTCTCATGCCAAGACGACTTCGGTACGTTTTCCTCTTCATTTGGTTTGCTGCTGCTCACATCCATCTTGATAATCCTAACGCCTCTTCTCCCTGTTGCTGAGGTACTGAACATTACGCAACCACAAGCTATTGGCAAGCTCTTCCTGACATTTAACAAGCTCATGTGCGACCAAGCAGTATCTCAAGTCTACATCACCGACATCCCATCATTTTACACAGCATTTCACATTATTCCATTCATGTATTACTTTACATATACATTATGCGCCATTCCCCATCAAATAAATATGTACGCTTTTTCCTTCGTCAAGGTTTTATCCATAAGGGTGGTTTTACTTGACAAGGTTTTAATGCGGCATATCATATTCGATTGGAGAAGCGCAATCATTCGAGCTTTGTATTATGTTTTTGCATATACTGACATTTTGTAATATGGCTTTTCTCCGCCACAAGTGAGACATTAAATAAAATATTCCCTTCAAAAAAAATATATGAGTGTATGTGTATATGTAGTAAATATATTCGGATCACACACCATTGCTATTTGTATGTCGCTTAAGTATGGCCGGGGGACGTCGCTCTTTTAGATTTCTGGACTCTTGGTTGCTTCATCCGGACTTCAACTCATACATGCAGAATGCTTGGTCATCGTATCCTACTACGGGTGGTACGTATGGCTTTTATTCAAAATTATTTTCTCTGAGGAGGGACGTTTAGCGGTGGAATAAAGAAATCTTTTGCAATATTTTTACAAATCTTATGCAATCCAAGACTTCTCTAAATAGTGCTGGGCGCGATTGGGATGCAGACCCAAATGATGAGACACATGAGGCGTATCATCGAGCAAAAGCGGATTATCTTCAGGCCTCCACATATGAGCTGCATTACTGCAAACAGAAAGCGAGGGTCCAATGGCTCAAGCAAGGTGATGCCAACACACACTATTTTCACTCTATTGTCAAAGGGCACCGGACACAATAACGAATCCAACAAATTCGCACATCATCTGGTGCACTGTGCACTTCGTCCCAAGACATAGCAGAAGCTGTTTCATTCTATACATCTTTATTTGCTCGGGAGGCAACACACAATCATGATGCACTTCTTTCTTATATCCCTCGTCTCATATCAGGGGATGACAATGCCATGCTCACACAGTTGCCAATGGAAGCCGAAGTGAAGGAGGCAGTATGGCATCTTGACCCTCAGAGTGCGGTAGGACCTGATGGCTTCAATGGTAAGTTTTTTCGATCGTGTTGGCCTATTATTCATACAGATGTTTTGAAGGCAGTGCAAGAATTTTTCCTTGGCATTCCGCAGCCCTCAGTGATGGCTAGTGCTTTAATCACCTTGATTCCAAAAACACCATCCCCACAAACATTTAGTGATTTTCGGCCTATCTGCCTCACGAATTTCCTGAGTAAAGTCTGTACGCAATTCATTGTCGTCCGTTTGGGTAAGCTGCTTCACAAATTAATCTCTCAGGAGCAGACTAGCTTTTTGCCAGGACATGATATATCCACACAAGTTTTAATGGCTCGGGAGATGGTTCACATGTTAGATAAGAGCGGCTCTCAATTATGTTTGAAGTTGGAAATGATGAAGGCTTTCGATAGAGTAAGCTGGGAATATCTGGACCTTCTACTCCAGTGGTTTGGCTTCTCTAATTTCTTCATTCGCATCATCCTAAATCATTTGCGAGCAACTACTCTAGCAGTTTTGATTAATGGCCAACCATCTGAAACATTTCGGCCTTACAGAGGAGTTAAACAAGGTGACCCGTTATCTTCTTTACTCTTTATACTTTCATATGAGGGTTTTAGCAGAGGCTTAAAATCTTTGGTCTCATCTGGCACATTGCAACCTTTTCGCCTAGGAAGAATTCCTTTTGCTGTCACGTATTTAGCTTATGCAAATGATCTCCTTGTGTTTTTGCGTGGTACACAATGAAATTTGCGACGGTTTCATTCATTTTTATCTTTGTATGAATCTGCTTGGGGGCAAAAGGAAAACTTTCATAAGAGCAGTTTTATCCCTTCGGCCTGCACGTCGAATCATCAGTGCCATATATTTGCGACCATATTGAATATGCGGTGTACTGGCTTACCATTTCTCTACCTTGGGTCATATTTACATAAGGGTATCAATCGCTCTATATACTGTACTTCCCTGCTACAGCACATTGATGACCGACTGCATGGATGGCACTCTCGATTATTATCTTCAGCAAGGCACCTTGTCTTACTTCGTTCTATGATTTCTGCTCTTCCGTTACATGTTCTGGTAGCTGGAGGTTTGTCAAAATCCGTGATCAAAATTATACAAAGGAATATAGCGGCATTTTACTGGGGACATCGACATCATTGGGTTGCTTGGTGTACCATTTCTACACCTACAGATGAAGGTGGGTGGGGCTTCGAGATCTCAGCAGTTTCCAAAAAGCTTATCACTGTCGTATTTGCTGGGCATATCAACAGCATTACACGCTTTGGAGTACATATATGCACATAAAATACGGAAATCGTGGGGATTATCTGCCTCAGCTTCCGGATTCGCCGGTTTGGAAGCTTATATGTCGAATTCATAACATCTGCCTTGCTCAGACAGAAGGCCAGGATTCGCATCTCAGCTGGACACCCTCTGGTTCGGGGGAATTTTCTTTACGCTCTGCATATGATATATGCCACATGCCCCATCCAACACTGCTTTCGGCGAAATACATTTGGTTCAAGCATCATTCACATGCCAATCAACTTTTGTTATGGCGACTTTTTCATTCTCCTATGCCTTTTGAGGACTACATTGGTAAGTATTCTGCCGCTCGTCCCACACAATGTTCTTTTTGTAAGCTAGCTTCGGCCACAGTAGATCATGTCTTTCTCTACTGCGCACGCATTCGTCCAATCTAGGATTTCTTTGCATCTAAGTTACACTGTTTGTCCCCCATGTCACTACATCTTCGCCAATATCTGTTATCTTGGTGGTATCAGGCTACATTTTCATCACTATTGCGCGTGTTAAAAATTGTTGTTCCGACTATTATTGTGTCTAATATATGGCGCACCTACGCGTCATTAGTGTGTGGCGACTCGAACTCTTTTGCTCAGTCCTCTATTCGGGCTTCTATCCAGTATGACCTTGTCATGTGGAGCAAGACAATTCATGGTTCTAAACTTGCGAGAGGGATAACATCACAGCCTTCATGGATTCCACCGCCTCGATCTTCGCATCCGCTTGTGGTACGTTGGCGTTGTCCTCCTTCTGGCAGATTAAAATTAAATATAGATGCGGCTGTGGGCAGATGTTATGCAGGTGGGGGGGCTATTTTACGTGATCATAAGGGTGTCTGTGTGGGGGCGATTTCTTTTCGCTTGCCGCCAAGCACACCAATTATGGCAAAGATACAGGCAGCAGTGTTTGGTCTGCTATATTTCCTCCCACTTGATCGTTCAATTATTCTTGAATCGAATTGTGCTCAGATGCAAACACGTCTACGCCAACAGCAATCGGTTTTTGGAAACTATCATCTACGATTATTACAGACACTACTTCATCTTCATCGGCTGGATTTCGTCCATGTTTACGGAGAGGCAAACATGGCTGCTCACTACCTTGTTCAGCATGCAATGTTGGTGCCTCCGACAACATACTACTCTTGCCATACTCTTCCCCCCATTAGTTCGAAACTCCGTCTCATTGGACCTCTCAATCGTGAGTTTGCGCATCCCTTGAGCTTTTCTAGTCTTCCAAATGGATTGGCATTCATTTCTTTTTTCTGCCTGTACCCTGGAGGGGGCAGGCAGACTCGGTACGCTCCACATTCTGCTGGTATCTTTCTTTTTGTTTCATCTACCATACCTGTTTGACTTAGCATTTTATTTCACATGTGCATGGATGGGGAAACATGGCATGGTGCGCTATATCTTTGACGCTGACGACGCAATGTTTGCTGTGTGGCGGCCTCAACAACCCTCATCGCTTCATGATTTCTTGGTGGACACTTTATGGCTCTTTTCTTTGTCCATTTGGATTTTATTTTCTGTCATAACGTACTGTAATGTCTATCACTATTCCAATCATATAAATATGTACGTTTTTTTCCTTCGCCAAGGTTTTATCCATAAGGATGGTTTTACTTGGCAAGGTTTTAATGCGGCATATTATATATGATTTGAAGGGTGATAATCATCAAATTTTTTACTTTCGCAATACTCTAACGCAGTTCTTTTTCTGTAATACAGTTTCCCTCCACCATAAGTGAGGTTTATCTCAATAAAATAACCTTTCATAAAAAAAAGAATATATATATATATATAACATATGCTAAAAACCATTTTATTCCATTAAATAGGCCTAGGGTCATATGTGTATATTATGTATGTGTGTGTATATATACACTCCATATATACATACACGCCCATATACATACAGCATTAGAAATGCCTTGGCTTCTAGGAGAGGATTTCAATACCTTCTTAACGCTTGATGAACATAAAGGCAGATCTTCTCCACCAGTGCACACATTGCAAGATTTTAATGATTTTATATCTGACTGCTCTCTAGAGTCAATTAATTTTCAAGGCTCGCCTTATATTTGGTGCGATGGCTGGGGTCTAGGTCGTGTCTGGCGTCAACTGGATCGTTATCTTTGCTTGTCTGATTTCTTTCATTTGTTTGATGTCGTTCAATATCAACATTTAAATCGCTCCACTTCGGACCATTCTCCTATCCTACTCGACTGCTCAGCACCAACATCTAGCACATCGACTTCTTTATGATTTTTGGATGTATAGACATCGCATCCAGATTTCGACAGTTTTATTACCCATCATTGACAATCTTTGTAGACTACCAGAGGAATGTGGGGCTTTTATTCTAAACCGTGATAACTGAAGTGGCATTTGTGACAATGGAATAAAGACATCTTTGGTAATATATTTGATGTAGTAGTGCTCGCTGAGACGGAGGTGACAAGTTGTGAAAGAGCATATGATGCTAATTTGTCGGATGATACACGGACGGCATATCATCGGTCTATGGAAAATTTGCACCTTGCACAATCTCGAGCACTATTATTTTGGAAACAAAAAGTAAATATAAAGTGGATGAGAGAAGGAGATGCAAATACACGGTTTTTTCATCAAATAGTGTAAGAGAGGAGGCGTCATCAATCTATGCGCCGGATACTTCGTGAAGGTGGGGTTGAATGTGAAAGTTAGCAAGATATTGAGCATGAGGAAATTCGTTATTACCAGGCCTTGTTTACAAGCACGCACATAGCACATCATGATGATATTTTGCAGTATATTCCACGGCTAGTAACAGATGATGAAAATCTTCTTCTTTGCTAGCTTTGGACGAAATAAAGCAAGATGTATGGGATTTAAGTCCGACAAGTGTAGCTGGTCCAGATTGTTTTCCTGGATCCTTTTATCGACATTTTTGGCAGGTAATCTCCTTGGATGTTCATAAAGTAGTCCAGGAGTTTTTCCTAGGCATTCGGCCACCAAGTTAGATGGAAGCAGCACTCATTATGCTTTTACCTAAAGTTGCAAGTCCAGAAACATTTTCTGAGTTTCGGCCTATTTGTGTGACTAATTTCTTGGCCAAGATAATTACACGGATCCTTGCTAAAAGATTTTCTTCTCTACTTCCACGATTAGTATCACCAGAGCGGGCTGGGTTTATGAAGGGCCGCGGTATTACGGAGCAGATTCTTCTTGCTCATGAAATGGTGCATGTATTAGATAGGCCAGTTCAGGGCAGTCATGTAATTATCAAGTTGGATATGGCAAAAGCATTTGATAGGGTATGTTGGTCTTACTTGGCGAATCTTTTGACGAAAATGGGCTTCCATGCAATGTTAGTGCGCATTCTCATCAACAACTTAACTGCGCCTCGATGTTCAATTTTAATAAATGGAAAACCAATGGGATTTTTTTCAGTGTCACGTGGTGTAAAACAAGGTGATCCTCTTTCGCCACTTTTATTTATTTTGGCATCTGAAGGATTTTTCTCGAGGGCTGAACACGTTTATGGTGGATGGTATAATATGCGGCTTTCAAGCAGGTAGGGTCTCACGAGTATCACACCTGGGATTCACGGATGAGTTGGTAATTTTCTTAAATGGCTCCGTTCTGAATTTGCAGCACTTTCGACGATTTCTGGATACTTATCAGCAGGCTTTAGGTCAGTTGGCAAACCTTCACAAAAGCCAGGTTGTTGGCGAAGAGTCTCTGGGACACGTGTTTCTCAAGTCCTAGGTGTGCGTCGGTCTACCCTTCCAATAATATATCTTGGATCATTTTTGTATAAAGATATAAATTGTGCTGCTTATTGTACTTCGTTGATTGCTCACTTTGACGCTTCTCTCAATTCTTGGTCCTCTAAACTGCTCTCCATGGTTGGCCGAGTAGTCCTAATACGACATGTATTATGTTCTATGCCACTACATATTATAGCTAGTTCAAGAATACCGCAGAGTGTACTACAAATTTTAAACTGGAAAATGTCACATTTCCTATGGAATGGCCGTCATCATTGCCACTATTGGGATAATATTTGTCGACCTAGTATGCGGGCTTGGACATCTGCAGTCTCTCCAGGGTGCAGCAAGCATATGACTGTCAGTTGTGGTGGAAATATCACCATTCTTTATCATTGTGGGCCGCACACAGTAGGATAAAATATGTCCATCGAGAATCGTTATATGCTCATATCTGTGATTCACCTACATGGAAGCGTATCTGCAGGACCAATGCTTATATGTCTCCTCTAGTGCGGACTACTCCGGATGGCCTCTCTTGGATTGCTGAAAACTCTAGACAATTCACACTAAAGTCGGTATACATGCTTCTATCATCTGCGTCATCTCAATATCCCTATTCTCGATACATTTGGTGGCCAAGTTTTCCTTTAGGAGGCAGGTTATTTCTTTGGAAGTTATGGGTGCGATCATTTCCCATCGCTGACAATCTTCGTACATGGCAAACTATATTTCCAATATAATGTGTGTTTTGCAAGCTCCATTCGGATTATATAGATCACATCTTCCTCCATTGTCCTGCCATAACGCCGTTATGGCATGAAAGATCCATATTATTTTCTGGGCCAATGCCCTCTCAATCAACAATTCGACTATATTTACTACGATGGTGGCGAACATCTTCTTTACAGACAATGATTGGTCAATTGAGAGTTGTGATGCCATCAATGGTAGTCTGGTCATTTGGAAAGAATATACAAATATCATATTTGGAGAGAGCAGCTTTTGTTTTAGAAGATTGTTTGAGAGGGTTAGGGATCATGTTTATACTTGGTGTGCCGCAACTCAGGGCAGAAAATATTCTTAGCATATCCTGCATTTGGCAGCCCTCTCTTTCTCTCCAACCATTTGTTTGCGGAGACCGAGAATTGTTCACCGGGAGCAGCCGCCTACAGGAAAATTAAAATTGAATGTTGATGCATCGGTAAGACAATATAATGCAGCTATAGGTGCAGTATTACGTAATCATTGCGGGGATTTGATCTCTTCCATTTGCTTCTACCTGCCTGCTGTGATGCCCTTGAGGGCCAATCTTATGGCGTTACAGTATGCACTAATATTTTATTTCCAGGATCATGACCATCTCATCATTGAAACAGACTGTAGAGTGTTACTCAATCATATATCTGCCCCTGACCGGTTTACAGGATCTTATGCTTCTAACTTGAGGTGTACCATCCACTTTCTGAGTTTAAACACTTCATCATTAAATTACTGCCCATAGGAGGCAAACATAGCGGTGCATACACTCTCGAGATATGGATTACGTTCGGCAGATGTTACTATTTTCACATGTTCAGCAGCTTTTCCGTGTGACGTTCGAGAGGCCATTACCTTGGATATCTCGGTTCCTAACATTCGCTTTTGATTACGTTGTCCCTCAATGGGTTGTCCTGCTAGTGAAATAGCTTCCTATGTTATTTCTTGGTATAGGCAACATCGGTATGTCATTCTGTCACTACTTTTGTTATTATTCATCTCATTCAATCACATTTATTGCATGGACCACAAATTAATTTTCTGTGATTTTACTGAGGAACATAAAAATTGCCTGCTGCACCTTATCGATCTGTTGAAGTCTTGCTAGACAGGAGCTTGTAGACTGGTTTACGTACAGAAGAATGCAGGCAACATCGGTATGTACATGGCTTTCTATTTACTCCTTTTATTAAATCTAGATTATGTGGTATTGACCATTTCATTTATGTGGCATACACGATTACTGATGGCACACTCACAGGATGTGTAAATGGAGCGATCGGAAATACCCTATTTTATACGGATGGATGTGTTTCCACCTTTGCATCATCTAGCATTGATGATACAATACAGATTGTTTGCTATTTTCGATTTTGCTGGTTTACATTGGCTTCCACCAGAGGGCATTAACGCAGTGGATGATTCTACACTATGCATCTTCCGAGGTGGCCTTCTTGGACAATTTCTATCCAAGTCTAAGGCGCACCTGGTTAATTCTTTCCCCTGTTATCTTATTCAGTGCATTTTGTATTTGTTCAATACTACAATTATATGATTATGTACACTTTTTCCTTGACCAAGGTTTTATCCACAAGGATGGTTTTACTTGGATAGGTTTTAATACGGCATATCATATGTAATTGGAAGTTGACAATCATTAGCTCACTACATTCACTTTTTTAGTATAATGAACCTTCATGTAATATGGTTTTCCTCTGCCACAAGTGAGGTTTAACCCAATAAAGGAGCCTTTATTTAAATATATATATACCGTATATATATATTGCTTAAACACAAATATTCAAAAAACTAAGAAAATACTACATGATGATCCAACCTTTGGTATAAACATAAACTTAGCTTTTGAAAATCCATGTAGAATCTAGGAAGAATACTTGTCTTGATTCACTTTCTTACACTTAAATGATGGTTTCTTCACTTGGTTGTGAAGAGAAATATCTTCTTCCTCCTTCCTTATTCATGGTTTTGAAGAGTACAAAATAGAGTTAGTATATAACTTATGATGATGAAGAAAGAATTGAAGAACTTCGACTAGGTTCATGGAATTTCTTACCTTGGTTTTCCTTCTATTCCAAGTGTTACACCTCTTGAATCCTTACTTAAATGATGGAGAGTTGTTTAAACTTAGTGTAGGAGTCATTATGTGGGTTGAGATGAAGAAGAAATCTTCTCCTTTCTTTGGGTGAGTCACGGCTGAAATAAAGAAAATAGGAGAGCTGGAGGTTTGAGTTTTCTTGGAGGAAAGAGAGGGAAACTTGTTTGTATTTGGATGAATGAAGAAAATGTTTAGGGTGCTTTGTTGTGCGCCACCCGGCTGAAATATGTAGAGAGGAGAAGAAAGATTGTTTTGTTGGGTAATAAGGAGAGAAGGTGGAATAATATGAGTTGGAGTGTAAATAATGAAGTGTGTAGCGTAAAGAAAAAGAAGAGGATTTCTCCTCCTTGGGGTTTACAGATGAAATGTGAAGGAGAGGAGAGAGGAAAGTGAAAGATAAGTGGAGTGGGTTGGAAAAAGGTGGGAGGAATGATGGGGTTTGAATTATTGCGTAAGAAGATGAGTGTCGGGATGGTTTTTGTCTTAAAAAATTGGATGGAATGGGGGGGAAGGGAAGACAACTTTCAGCTATATGGGTGGAGAGAGAAAAAGAGAGAACTTTTTGGGTAAAAAATGATAGGAAGGTTGGAGGTATTAGGGTGTAGGGTGATAATGGTGGAAAGAAGAGTGCATAAGAGGAAGAAAGAAAAAGAAGACAAGTTGTCTTCTTTTGACTAGGGGGCTGACCATAGGTTTTGGGGAAGGAGAAAGTTTGTCTTTTCGTGTCATATAGGGTAAAGTAGGAGAAAATGTGATAAGTGGGTAAAAGTGTGTAGGATTTTGTTGTATAGTGTAATTATCTTATTGGGTGTTTTTATTTGGTTTAATATTTATCTACCGACTTATGTTGTTACCGAATAATTTATTTAAACCGTGTCGTATGTCCAAAACTTTTGTTATTTAGTCCTCCAGTTTCGTTATATCCGTTAACTTATTGTTCGGTTATTCTTCTGAGCGTTTCTTATCCCGATATATAATGTCGATGTCTTTATTAATCCTAAATAAAATTTAAATTCTACCAAAATATTTTATCGATATCACATTTGCGTTCTATTTTCCATTAGCTTATTTCATTTCCACTGATCCAGAAATCCGGGTCGTAACAAGGTGTGATCACTTCGACACTGAGAGAAGCCAAGAGAAGACACAGCTGAGTTAAAATGTTTAAACCATGATTTTGGTGACTGTTTTAGTCCATAGAGAGACTTCTTTAGCTTATATACCAAATTCTTATTATCCACAGAAGTGAATCCAGGGAGAATATGCATGTACACGTCCTCTTCCAAGTAACCATTGAGAAAAGCATTCTTAATATCCAATTGAAAGAGTGGTCAGTCAAGATTAACAAGGGGAAAAGGTATTCTTACTGTATTTTAGTTTTGCCATAGGTGCAAACATTTCGTCATAGTCAATTCCAAATATTTGGGTGAACCCCTTGACAACTAGCTTTGCCTTGTACATGTTGACGGATCCATCTGAATTGTATTTCACGGAGAAGATCCATTTACATCCTACTTGCTTTATCCCATCCTTAGCAGGCACAACATCCTATGTATCATTTTTGATTAAAGCATCTATCTCCTCAGTCACATCTTTCTTCCATTCTGGTCTAGCTAAGGCTTCCTGAATAGTCTTTGGGACCTGCAAATGGTCAAGAGAGGAAACAAATACCTTGTTGTTTCCCTAAAGACACTCATACGATACATAGTTGCCAATATGATATAGTTTCTTCACACAAGTTCTAACTCCTTTTCTAATGGTTATTGGTCTATCATCTACTGGAATAATTTCTCTGAAGGTAGATAATTCACTTTCTAATTCTTCAGCCCTTATGGGGGTAGGTTTATGGTTATCATACTCAATTTGGCCTCTCTGTGGTGAGGGCTGATTCTCCCCCTCACCTGAGCTGCTCCTTTCGGTTCCAGTGGCTGTGCTAGGTAGATCAACAATACTCCAAGTGTTGCATTCTTTTTCCTTTTCAGACTCAGAGACACTCTACCATAGAAAGCATTATATTCATCAAATGCAACATCAAGAGATACATACATTTTCCTGGTTGTGGGTGAGTAGCATCTGTATCCTTTCTTGGTATGAGAATACCCAAAGAACGTACACCTCTCAGCTCTCATATGTAACTTGCTTCTAAATTGTTCTGGAATGTGCCTATACACAACACATTCAAACACTTTCATATGTAGTTATGAGAAGATATTAGAGTGAGGAAAATATTAATACATGGCATTTTTATGGATGACCATAGTTTAACACCTTAGAGGGCATCCTGTTTATATAGTGTATAGCTGTAAATACACCCTCACCTATGTAGTGCTTAGGCACCTTCGTAGACATTATAATTACCCTTGTAACTTCAAAGAGATGTCTATTCTTTCTTTTTACAACTCCAATTTGTTGTGGAGTGTATGTGCAGGAAGTCTGATGATGGATTCCTCTAGCGTTAAGATATTCCCTTACTGAAGATTCAATATATTCCATTCCATTATCAGTTTTTAAGGTTTTAATTGTGGTGTTAAACTGTGTTTGAACCATACATATGAATTTCTTAAGGATTTCACCTACCTCATACTTATGCTTCATTAGGTACAGCTAGGTAAGTCTGGTGTGGTCATCAACAGAGGTAATGAACCACTTAGCACCATTTATATTGACTATTTTTAAAGGTCCCCATATGTCAAATTGAATTAGGCTAAAAGGAGCACTACTTACATGGATTCTTTTTGGATAATTATTTCTGCAGCTCTTACCCAACAAACAATCTTCACAAAACAAGTTTGATTGATTTATATTGACAAACAAGGCTAGCATAAGCCTTCTGAGTTACAAGAACTTAGGATGTCCTAATCTCTTATGCCATAGAAAAATACTCTCAGTATTCCTACTAGCAACCATGCATGATTCTATACTATGTTGACTACTGGGAGGACTTGACTCTTTAGCTTGAAGCAGGAAGAGAACATTGACCTTGTTAGCATTGCCAATCATCTTCTTGGATACAATCTCCTGAGAACAACATTTAGAGGGTGAGAATTTAATCTCACATAAATTATCCTCAGCAAGTTTACTAACAAAGATCAGATTAAAGCTCAATTCAGGTATATGAAGGACATTTTTCAACTTTAGGTTCCTAGACAGTTCTACACTTCCACATCCCAATATACTAACTCCGATTCCATTAGCTACCTTTGGTAGGATTATGGAAAATCATGTAGTCAGTTAGCTTTTCTTTTTTCTATGTCATGTATTGAGTAGCACTAGAATAAACAATCCAAGACAAGTTTAAAATTCTTACCATAGCTGGCCATTGAAGCGTGAATAGCTTCATGTTTAGTGTACAGAGGCAGCTTTGGTGACTGATGCTGCTTCATAAACTGAATATTGCATCCACTTGATTTTGGAGGGGGACATTAGTTGGTCCTGTAACACAATTATTGGTTGCATTAGGTGTGGTTCCTCTCCAATGTCCAGCATTGCCAGCTTGAGACCTCCATGGCTCAGTATTTCTCCACTGCTCATTAACCTGGCTAGTGGTCTACCATGCTTGGCAAAACCTATCTTCAGTATGTCCAGGTTTCTTACAGAATTTATAGAAAATTTTAGAGTCCCCACTCCTTCTGTTATTATTTTGGGGAGGCATATACCTTCTAGTCATTGTGTTTGCAACAATGTGATATTGAGTGCTCCTTGGTGCAGAGGAACTCATTACAGTACCTTTAGTACTGGAAGAAGAGCTCATCATAAGTTTGATTCTGTTTTCTTCTTGCCTGATTTCTGAGAATACACTATTCATTAAAGGAAGAGGTTCGGTTCCAAGGATTCTTTCCCTCACAACATCAAACTCTTTGTTTAATCCAGCCAAGAATTTGAAAATCCTCCTGGATTCAGTAACGGATTTGTACAGCTTGCCTGCTTCTTGATTAGGCCATTTATGTAAATCATAGACGTCAATCTGTTGCCAGATTCTTTTCACCTGTCCAAAATGTACATTCACAGGGGAATCTCCCGTTTGATGTCATGAAGCATGACATCCAGCTTATAAAGCTCAGAGATATTGTCAAGTTTTGAATACATATCTTGAGCTGCCTCCTAGATTTCAGCAGTTGAGTCATAGAAAATAAAATTGTCACATATATCAGTGGTCATTGATCCAATTAACCATGACATGATCTTGGAATTTTCAGCATTTCATGTTTTAAATTGTGCATCATTCTCATTAGGAATCTCATAGTCAAGTTTCATGTAATCCTCTTTTCCCTTGCCTGTGATAAACATTTTGACAGCTCTGGGTCATACCATATAATTGTAACCATTCAGTTTACAATGGGGTATAGTTATAGTTGTGGTATCAACACTATAACTGGAGCTTACCCCAGTTGAGTTCGTGGGAACAACAGCTGGGCTTGGGTGAGATGGTGCTTCACTTCCAAATGACTCCATATTTTTCTTTTGTTAACAGTTAGCATGCTGAAAGAATGATGATGAAGAAGATGAATAGCAAAAATTTGAATTTCAATCTCTCGTAGAGAGCCTTGGCTCTGATACCATATAGAGAAAATAATACTCAAAGCACTTATTCAACTCAGTAAAATGGAGAAACAAACACATTGTTTTCATTTCTCAGCAGTGCAAACATATCTACAAAGGTTGGGCATCGACTATCTTGGCCTTGACAATGGCATTCCAATGGCTAGTTTGGTCGGGTAGAAACAAACGGGTAATTCTATTGTTAATCATCAAAGTGATGATTAGCCAGCAGTCCTATGATTAAATAACAATTATATACAATCAAATGAGGATTTTGACTAAAAATTAAAGGAGAAATAGGATGATGAATAGATGTTCAATGCATTAACAGAATTGCTCGACAAAATGCCTGAATGAAAGTTGCAGCAGCTGAATATACTTGGTTCCAATTTTTATTCTTGTTCTGGTTCTTTTTCAGATATGCCTTGTATTCCAACAATTATCATTCTTAACTTTCTAGTCTAATTCTTCTATGCTAATCATTTTTCCAATCTAATCTTCAGGTAACTCTCATACATGATTTCCAATTTGATCAACTAAGTCATATCATAAGCCTAAGATGCTTCATAACAAAGGTTCATGGGGTTCATGTATGTGATCTTTAAAATGCATGACATGGCTCCATTATCGTAAAACATTTATAAGCATGGCATTTCATAACTTTAAAATGCATGACATAGTTCCATTATTATAAAACATTTTCAAAACATGGCATTTCATAACATGAAATTTTCATAAGTTCACTATAACATTTTTCACAACTTATGAACTGTAGTGCCCCGCACCCTGGCCTAGCCGGATACTGTGCACCCACCGTACTTCACTACGGAGAGTATCAAGCGTCAATCCATAACATATCATAGTCCGGAATAAAATATGTGGATTTTCATGCTTACACGTCAACAAGTAAGCAAAACCGAGGCAGAATAAAAACTTTTTAAAAATAAAAGCGTCTAAGCAACCATCATACGTCTTACAATCCCATTCGCAAAATGCGGAAATCTAAACGTCAATGTTTCCAACACAAATTCATAAAAGTTCATAAATCACATCCATCATGGCAACCATCCTTAAGTCATCCTCCTCTCGCTCTTTTACGGATAAGGGACCCTAGGCTCGTCTTCAATCCATTCGACCCTATTTCCTGCGGGTTCTGGGAGGAAAAATAAGGGGTGAGTGACAATGTCACCAAAAAGTAAACTATAAATAAACATGAATTAAATGGAAAGTGCATACAAGAACCAAGCCCTAAAAGTTTGTGTTTAGTAACATACCTGACTTTCCATCCAATATCCATAAGTAACAAGCTCATAACTCATAAGAATCATAACTTAGGAGATATCAAGTCAAAACATCTTAGCCTAAGTAACAGTGTAACAATTATTCGACTAATCATTAAATGCAACATGCATGCGTATGCACATGTGATGCATCGTGATGAACATAAGGACAAATTCTTTTTTTCTTTCTCTCTTTCAATCATCATCGTCAATAAAAACAAGAGAGTGTTCAGATTTATTCTATCCAGAACTGAGGTAGTCATATTCTTCCCTTCGAATCTATTATTTCCGGATCTGAAATCGGTCACATCATCAATCATAGTCATCAGGTCTATTATCTCCGGGCCTGTACGGTCATAGTCGTCATAATCAGGTCTATTCTCTCCTTGCATGTATGGTCAAAAGTCATCATAATCATGTCTATTCTCTCGGGTCCTGAACGGTCATAATCATCAGATCAATTAACTCCGGATCTGGAGCGGGTCCTGCTGGCCAGAAATATACGGTACCGATGGAAATCGTTCTTTTCAAAACCTAATCTTTTCTTTAAAATGATTTTTTGTCATTCTTTGTCATAAAATCAATTTCATAAATCATGTAAGTGACGATGATGCAATGTATGACATGTACCATGCAATTCGTGTCATGATGCGTTGCATACATAAAAGTACGATCTTATTCTTTAGGGTGAAAAAATTTCCAAAACTATCATTCCGTTTGCACGGCCTCAAAACCTCATGTTTTAGGCCCATTATCATGATTTCTTAACATACATATGCATAAGGGTGTCTTTTCTACTTGCCATAAAATTTTCGTAACGTTTCAAGACATGTAAGCTCCTTAAACTATTAAATTACCAAACAGGGTACTGCTGAATTCAGCAGTGCAGTACCCTTCTTTTACCTTTCTTTTAAGCTCATTATGCCTTATTTAACTTGGGCCAACACCTGGAAAATACTGCAGACGTACCAAAAATTATTTCTCATAAGCCCAAAACATACAAATAAGTCTAAGCCCACAAGAATAAAGCCACACAACCAAATCAGTAATTCTGCTCAATTTTTCCAGATTAGTAATACCAACTTAACTTCGGTAGTTACCCCTTAAAATAATAACTCTAAGCTAATTGATTTACATGGACATGCTCAACTATGTCCTAAGTAATTACCATAAAAATTTTGAAGCATTATAATAACTTTAAACGGGTCATTTACTCACTTCTCCAAAAACGGGTACATGCTGATTTTGGGGTGGCCGATTTCACTACGAATTTAATTGTGACTAAACCATAACTCCTTTTTCAAACATTCCAACTCCCAGACTTAGTAAACACATAGGGATTGCATCCTACCAAAAATCAGTACATTTGCATATTTCTAAGGTCCATTCTCTGGTCAATTAATACATCACTTAGATTCAGTCCAGTCCAGTAATTCCAGCTTGACCAGTTCTACTAAAAATTCCATTAAAGACAAACCATAACTTCTTTTACCGAAATTCCAACTCTCATTTTTACTATACACATAGGGCTAGTGTCATACCAAAAATTAGCTTATTGCATACTTCTAAGATCCATTTTCAGGTCTCACAAAACGTCACATTATTCTGCCATGTTCCGGTAATTTCCATTTTTGTCACTTTTCCTTACTAAAAGTGTCCCAACTTGAGTTATCCTTCACAATGGTTCACTAGTCATCAATTACACTTTTTTTTTGCATATACTTCGCAGGTTCTAATACATTCCAAAAGTTCACCTACAAGTCACTTCAACAACGATTTTGAGAGTTACACATAGCACAACTTGAATTTGCACATTTTGTACATAGTTAGGACTAGTCATGGCACATCTAGCTTATATGTCTCATAGCCCCTCAAAACAGCCCGTTGCACACACATTCAAGGGCTTAAATTTCATTTTCATCATGAACATATATCACCAAAGTCATAAAAATACAACTTATATGTCTCCTTTCCCCACAAGTCATGATCTTTAACAAGAACAATATTTATCCCCAAACTTTCATCCAACCGTCCCCCTTACATGTCAAAGAAGAAAACTTTGCCACATTCATCTTAGACAAGCATCATATTCATACTCAAAAAGGGCAAAGAATCCACCTTTGAAGGAATCTCATACATGCAAGCCACTTTACTTAAAGAAACCGAACGTTTCATGCTTCAAACTTATCTAAGATTAAAACTTAGTAACATCTAGATATTCAAGAATATACTTTCACACACAAGTCATGAATATTTATAGTGTACTTGCCTTCTTCAAGCTTAAACCTTTCCTTATCTTGGAACTTGGATGAAATGAGTGAAGTCTTCCTCCTCTTCAATGTATAAACCCCACAGTTTTGGAGGAGGGAAAAAGAACAATTGTTAATCATTTTCTTAAGTGGAAGATATAACTAAATAGAGGATAGATTGGCTTACCAAGATGAAGCTTGAGTGGTGTTCAAACCTCTTAAGAAACTAGTACCACTTAAGAGCTTGAAAGCTTGTACCTAATGACCATGGAGGCCACGGTTTTTAGAACAAGAAAGAGTAGCAATATGAGCTTTACTCAATGAAGGATATAAAATTTTCTTAAGGAGTTGAGAGTGTTCTTACCTAGCCCAAGTTTGAACTTGGATGAATCTTACACCTTCTTGGTTCCACTTGGCCGTGTGCCTTTGAGGGAAAAAGAGAGGAAAAATCTCTTCCTCTTAGTGAATGCTTGAGGGTTGAGAGTAAGAGGATTCTTGAGTTTCTTGGAGAGAAAATGTTCTTCACTAGGCTAAGTGGTTAGCCGTGGGTGAGCAAGAGGGAAGAAGGGGTTACCTTGGCTTGGTTAGAGTTAATTAACCTAAGTTACTTTAGCTAATCAAGGTTACTTTAATGCTAACTTGGGTTACTTTATCCAACTAGAGTTAATTTAAGGCCAACTTGGGTTACTTTAGCCTTGTGGTTAACATAAAGTAACCATGGTAAGTTTTTGAAATGCTCCTTGGTTAACCATAGAGGGGGAATCCGGCGTGTAGGGCATTAAGTGGCCATTACCATGCTTAAATCTCTTTTCAAGTGAGTTTAACGAAAAGCTATGTGGTTAGTTTTCCTTTTTTTACTAATTATTTTTCCCCTTTTTCTTTAAAATGGAATTAGGAAAAATGTTGAGTCTTCTTGGACTCATAGGGCCGAAAATTTGGGGAAAATTGCCCCACCACTTAAACTTGTTTAATTGCTATTTGGGCTTATTTTAGAAGGCTCTTAAGATTAGCCTTCTTTTAATTTGAAAGAAAAACCTTCTAAGGCCCTTTTATGCCTTGTGGCCGAAATTCCCTAGACCCTTATGATCCATAACTCATGCTTGAATGATCATAATCTTTTGTTTTATCAAAATATAATAAAAGAAGTCATAACAAAATTTAGCAAAATGTACTTGAAGGATGCAACTTTTATTAATTCACTTATACAAGTCTTCAAGTACAATATGACTTTTTGTTGGGTACAACATGAACGGTAACACACGGCATACCGAATGATTCTCCATATAGTCGTATGTACAAATATGAATCCCAATGTTCAAAACACGGTGTTACATCATATTTACACGGATCTGACGATGACGCGTTATGGCAGAGATCCTGTGTCTCGGAAAAGGTGTTACACTCGGCCATAACGTAAACATATGTGCCCCTGACACCTACCCCTTTGGTCTCGATGTCAAGCCGGCGCACCAATAACATATCGTAACATCATAAAACATATCATATAAAAGTGATTGGAATCATTCGCCTCGTGCTATGGTTTGTTACGCGTAAAATCCTTTAACATGTATCGTTCGATAAAAACATTTTATTTCAAAACTTTGATTTGTTTATTCATGTGTGTGGGCTTGGTTTTGGATCATTTGATCTTCTAAAAATTTCAGCACCTTTTATCCAACACTTAGCTAATGACACATGTCAGAAACTTAACCAAAATACCAATTATGTTTAGGACCCCAAAAACAGCCCACTTTTGTGCTTTGTCAACTATTATCATTTCCTTAACCTACATATTGACACTTCATCCACTTTGCAATTCAAATAATGCAAAATACACATATTTGTAGATACATATATCCAAGTAAGTGTCACAACAACTTTATTGGTACACACATATACACACTTGGCTGAATTATGCCATGGCTATACAACACATGATTCCTCATTTTAACCATCATTATATACATGTATAGTGCTTATACAACTTAGCACTTCAACATACCATGATCATAAACATGCATACTTGATGTAGTGATATTTGGCATGTAACATACTTGACTTATACATTTTTACGTCATGATCATGTAGTAAACTTTTGATTCCATCATATTTAAACACATGCATGTTAGTTTCCATAGGTATGAATTTAAGAGCCATGATCATGATGATGTTCATGATGAAAATTACATGCAAACACATAAGACGATACAAACCATGAAAAAACATATCCTTGAGCCATGATCATCAAAATTACACTTCATCATGAAGGTGATTGATCAAGGCCAAGGTGGAAGTCCAAAACAGCCTCATCCATGTGTGTATATGCATAAAAATGGAATGATGGTCAACAACCAATCTTTTATGGACAAGCATTCTAGCAAAAATTATGATGCATCACATTCATACTAAATCAAGACCATCTACATGCATGAACACCAAAAATCATCAAGAGACACATAAGTGATGATCATCATAAAAACACATGAAAATATGCTTCAAAGAATAGTTCTTAGTACACTTTTTCAAGAAATGAGACATGCCACCAATACTTTCCATGAAATGAGACATGCATGTGTACTCTTTCACTACATGTGACCTGCAACTACATATGAGGCCAATATTGATCTTAAACTTCACATGCAAGACACTTTTTCATATCATCATAGTCATATGTGTACATATATTCAAGAATCAGATACAAATCATTTCATAATTGGCATGCAAACATACTTTTTACATATCCATAGTAGAAAATCATTTGAACATAATGTATGTATGATCCAAGTTTGTAGATGAACATAGATGTTAAATTTTTCAACATGCATGAAGAAACTAAGTAGAATACTTGTGTTAGTTTTGGACTTAGACCTAAAAATGAAGGGATTCTTTCTCCTTCTCTCTTGAAGGGGTACACGGCCTAAAGGCCAAGAAAAGAAGGTAGCTTAGTCATTCTAGAAGAAAAATACTTAGAGCTTCCTATGATCAAACCTTAATACACTTCTTAACTTTGAAGATTCTTATGGTTTCCCTCATTCGTCAACATAGAAAATGTCTCCTTTCTCCTCCTATGACACATGGCCTAGGTGCCAAGATGAGGGGAAATGTCGAGAAATTTACAAAGTGGATGGAAGAAAAGAGGACTAGAAAGGATGCTATTGGTTCTTACCTTAAAGGTTTCTACACTTGAAGGTTTTTTACTTCACTTTGAGTTGAAGAATTGTCTTTCTTTTCTTCCTTAGAGGGCCACAGGTTTAGGGCTTATTTGAAGTCTTGAAGATGTCTTTTGGAAAGAAAGATTTGAAGTCTTCTTGGAGTGGAGAGAGAGTTGTGCTTTTTTTGGAATTAAGGAAATGAATGGAGTTGGATGAAAGTGGGATGTTCTTTCCCTTGTTCTTAGTTTGGCCTAGTTTATTAAGGGTTAGTGGGAGGATATTTTTATCATCATGTCTTGTGGGAGAAAGAAAATGAGATGGTGGGAGGGAAGGCTTGCATAAAAATAGTTGGTGGACAATGGAATGTGTAAGAAACCAATCTTCCACCTTCTTGTATGTGAGGTTGCCCATGTGAATGGTGTAAAAAGAAATGATTATGTATTATGAAATATAAGAATATAGATTTGTTTAGGCATTGCATGAATGCTCATTCGTTGGGAAAGATGGAACAAATGAAAAGGAAGAAGTGGAGTGTGAGGGAAGGAATGGAAGACATTCGTTCCTTTTCTTGCAGAGGGGGGGGGGGACAAAATGAAAAATGGAAGAGAAATAATGGTGTTTTGGAACAATATGAAGACTTGTTGGAAAAAAGTGGGTAGGAGTTGTAGACTTGAATTTTCATATATTGTGTAAGAATACTAATGAAAGTGGAAGAAGAAAATTTGCAGGGGGGACAAAATGAAAAATGGAAGAGAAATAATGGTGTTTTGGAACAATATGAAGACTTGTTGGAAAAAAGTGGGTAGGAGTTGTAGACTTGAATTTTCATATATTGTGTAAGAATACTAATGAAAGTGGAAGAAGAAAAATACAATTATTCTCCCACTTATGCATGGTAAGGGGCAGCCAAGTTGGTATTTGGTGTGTAGAATAGGACAAAATTTTATCCACCTTATTTCCATGTCCTATTATTCCTTTTTCTTTAATTTAAATATAGAATAATGTGTGTGTCCTATTTTTATTTTCATTTAATTATTAGACCTAATTTATTTGTTACTTAGGGCATCTTTAATTAATTTCCGATAGCTTACATAACATACATATAACATTTAATATGGTACACTGATTTAGTATTTTACGTACTTACAGAAATCGGGGTGTAACATTGCACCCCTTTATAAAAAGGTTCGTCCTCGAAACTTACGTACCTCAGTCGAAAAGTCGAGGATGTTGCTCCCTCATCTGCCGCTCCAGCTCCCACATAGCCTCTCGTTCGGAATGATTGTTCCACTGCACTTTCACGAACGGGATCGGCCGATTCCGTAACACCTACTCCTTACGATCCAAGATACATACTAGGACCTCATCATAAAAAGCATCATCTCAAATCTCCAATGGCTGATGCTCAAAAACATGACTCGGACCATACACATATCTCCGTCGCTGCGATACATGAAACACGTCGTGCACCTGCGATAAAGCTAGAGATAGTACTAGCCGATATGCCATGGGTCTGATCCTCTCCAATATCTCATATGTGCCGATAAAGCGAAGGCTCAACCTTCCCTTAACTCCGGAACGCATCACCCCCTTTGTAGGTGAGACTCTCAAATACACCTTCTTGCAAATATCGAACTCGATAGGTCGACGCCTCGAATCTGGCCAGATTTTACTGTGGTCCTAGGATGTCATCAGCCTCTCGTGTATCAAACAAACTTTGTCTCTCATCTGCTCAAATAACTCTGGCCCCATGATTGCTCTCTCTTTGACCTCGGCCCAATATAAAGGTGATCGGCAATTCCGCCCATACGACGCCTTAAATGGTGCCATCCTAATCGAGCTGTAGTAATTGTTATTATTTGAAAACTCCATCAACTTCACCGACTTATACCAGCTACCATAGAAATCCAACGCACAGGTACGTGGCATATCCTCGAGCGTCTATATGGTCCTCTCAATCTGCCCATTAGTCTACGGGTGACATATTGTACTCATCCGAATCTGGATCCCTATAGCATGCTGAAACACTGTCCAGAATTGCGAAGTCAAGCACGGGTCTCGATCACAAACAATGCTCACTGGTACTCCATGCAAACTCACTATGTCATCCATATACATATGCACCAACTTCTCCATCGACGCTTGAATAGACATAGGTGGAAAGTGCGCCGATTTAGTGAGTCTGTCTACAATCACCAAAATAGTGTCACTCCCACTCTGAGTCTTAGGAAGTCTAGTGATGAAATCCATAGTGATATGCTCCAAGTTCCACTCGAGAATCTCCAAAGACTTTAGAACACCAGTGGGTCACTGATGTTCTGCTTTCACCTGCTGACAAACCAAACATCACTTAACAAACTCGGCAATCCGGCGCTTCATTCCATTCCACCAATAATGCTACTTCAGATCTTGATATATCTTAGTGGCTTGTGGATGAATCGACAGTCACGAATTGTGGGCCTCCTTCAGAATCTCCCTCTTAAGCTCATCACTGTCAGGTATGCATAATCTGCCGCTGAACCACTGACTGCCATCATTCTAAATATTGAAAACATCGATCTGTGTCTACTTAACCTTCTCAGAAATCCTCAACAACTCAGCATCATCTTTTTGTGGACCCTTAATCCAGGCGATCAGCGTAGGAGAAATCACCAAGTTGGCTAAAATATTAGCAGTAGACTCAACCATATCCAATCTGAACTCAGCCATATCTCTCTCCCCAAAGAAGGCTACCTTACATGACTAGAATTTTTGCTCCACGCATCTGCTACCTTATTTGCCTTGCCCGGATGAAAGTGAGTCGTGAGATCGTAGTCCTTTATCAACTCTAGCCATATGCGTTGCCTCATATTCAGCTCTTTCTGGGTGAATAGATATGTAAGACTTTTGCGATCAGTATATACCTCACATCTTTCCCCATACAGATAGTGTCTCCAGATCTTTAAGGAAAATACTAAGGTTGCCAACACAAGATCATGCACCAGGTAATTCTGATCATACGGCTTCAGATGTCTCGGTGCATACACAGTTACCTGATCTTTCTACATTAGAACGTAACCTAAAATGAAAAGGTTAACACACTTATCGAATACATAAAATTAGAAAATGACGTCGTTTATTCGTTTACATAAACCATTTCTGGAGGCATCACTGTACACAACAAAACTCTCGTTGGAGAAGTGTTGCGCTAAAACTGGGGTTGAAGTCAACTTCTTCTTAAGCTTCCTGAAGCACTTTTCACAGTTAGCAATCCACTCAAACTTCGTCTTCTTCTGTGTCAGTCTTGTTAATGGAACTGCTGTCATGGAGAATCTCTCTACGAACTTCCGGTAGGAACCTGCCAGTCAAAGAAAACTTCTGACCTCATTAACATTCATCGGTCTCAGTCACTCTGTGATAGCCTTGATCTTCTTGGGATCAACTGATATACCTGCCTCAGAAACAACATGTCCCAAGAAGGTTACGCTGCACAAACAGACCTCGCACTTGCTGAATTTGGCATAAAGATGCTTCTCTTGTAGTATGCTCATTACAATCTGTAAGTGCTCGGCGTGGGTGTCCTCGTCTGGTGAATATACAAGAATATCATCAAAACACAACTACGAACTTGTCTAGATACTCTCAAAACACGATATTCATGAGGTACATAATGACCATATCGAATATGAAAGGCAGTCTTCGCAACATCAACTGTCTTGATCTTCAATTGGTCATATCCAGAATGAAGATTGGCCTTACTGAACACTTTAGCTCCCTGCATTCAAATGTACAATTTATATTCGGTATATGGGTACTACTAATGAATCATTAATAAAGGAAATTTCTTACTCTCAACTGGTCGAATAGGTCATCGATCCTATGCAGGGGATACTTGTTCTTCCAAATTATTCAGATCCAGTTTAATACCAAAATATGAATTCTCCGCTCTAACAGCGATATGGAATTTGTCAATTAGCCTATACAAACTTTTTTGAACAATATGGTCTAATACACCTAGCCTCATTCCCACACAAACTCCAACAAAATGGCATGGCAGAATGGAAATAACGAATATTATTGAGATGATTTGTCCTATGATGCTTAAATGCCAGGCCTACAAAATTTAAGCTTGCAGCCATACCAACATACCTTACCTCATAAATCGTCTCTCTATATAAATCCTCAATCACAAAACCCTGATACAAACACTAGCTACTCAAACCCCCATTCTATCCATCCTAACCCCTCCACCTCAGGTCTTTAGGTGCTCAGTCTTTATACGCATTCCAGAAAATGAACAACCTTAGCTTGACCTATGTGGTGAACAATGTGTCTTTGTGTGCCATGCCACATATCAAAAAGAGTACCGATGTTATAACCTTGTCACTTGGCTAGTTCATGTCACTATAGATTCCATATTTTTTGAATCTGAATAAATTTTTCAACAATGTAGTGTTCAGAGAGAGACGATAGGTGAATCACTAGATTGGTTTTCCAACCCCGCCTATCACTAGACGATAGTCGGGGTCGGCAAACCAGTTCCACCACCTAGTGAGTCTCCTTTGTCAGATGTCCAATTAGAAGAAAGTGACTCATCTCCTAATGAAGGTTCATATGATGCGAGTGCTAGATTGAGAATGCATATGAACACCAAATGTTTGTTCTATCACCATGAAGGCATAGAGTACTACCACCTAAGCAAAACTCACCTGATCATGTATCCCAAAATAGCAGCTACTTAGTAAATATAGACAGGGGAGAAGGAAAGATGTTGTACGAGCATTCTTGGTCTCTCGTTTATCAGAATCTATGCCAAAGAGAGCATAGCAGGCATTTACGATAGAAGAATGTTAGTGGGCTATGAATATAGAGATGTAAACCCTAGGAAAGTCACAATATGGGATAAATTTGTACCACCAATAGGAAAAAGAACAGTTGGTTGACGATTGGTTTTCACTATTAAATACAAGGTAGATGGCACTATTTAGCGATATAACACAAGGTTAGTCACTAAGGTTTATGCTAAGACATATGGGATTGATTACTCAAAGACATTCTCTCTTGTAGCAATAGTCAATACCATCAGAATGTTTTTCCTGATAGCCACAAACAGAGGCTGGTTTCTTCATCAGTTTGAGGTAAAAAATTGTTTTCTTACATAGAGAATTAAAAGAAGAAGTGCATATAGAAACACCACCAGGGTTTTGAACATAGTTCAAATTGAATGAAGTTTGTAGGCTCAGAAAAGCTCTCTATGGACTCGAGCAATTCCTACGTGCCTGGTTCAAGTAGTTCATGATGGTCATGAAACTTAATGGATATAAATAAAGTAATATAGACCGTACATTGTTCTTTAAGAGATGAGGGGAGTTGGTGACCTATCTTAAAAATAAGCGGACGACATGATTATGATTAAGAAGTCAATGAGGAGATTGCTGATCTTTAAAAAAAAATATGTTTACAGATTTTGCGATGAAATATCTAGATGTCCTAAAATACTTTCTAGGGATTGAAGTCCTACATCCAAAAAGAGAAATCTTCATATCCTAGCGAAATTACATATTGGATTTCATGATTGAGGGTGGGATGGTGGACTACAAGTTCGGTGATACTTCATTGGTGGTGAACCACTTGCACCAGATTATGGAAGGAGGTTGTGCTCGCCGATAGAGAACATTTCCAGAGACAATGTAGACGGTGATATATTTGTCTCATACAAGACCTGATATCGCATATGTTGTCCGGGTCGTGAGTCTGTTTATGCTCAATATTAGAAAGAACACATGCATGCATCCAGGAGAATAATTCGATGCTTAAAGAACACACCAGGTAGGGCATTCTATTTGTAAGGAATGAGCATCTAGATATTGAGGTGTTTAATGACGCGGATTGAGCAGGAAACATGAATGATAGACAATCTACTTTAGGATACTTTACTTTGTTTAGAGAAAATCTATTAACATGCCGAAGCAAAAAAGCAGAAGGTAGTGGCCTGTCAAGTGCTGAGTCGAGTTTAGAGATTTGCAAAAGGTTTTATGGAGGTTTTGTAGCTGAAAAAGTTGATGCATGAGATTGGGTTTGCACCCAGACTTCTAACTGAATTGATATACGATAACAAGGCAGCAATTAGCATCTCTAAGAATCCGGTGCCACACGAATGAACCAAGCATGTTGAAATGGACACTTCATCAAATAGAACTTGAAGAGGGCATTATCGAGCTTCCATTCTCAAGGACCAAAGCTCAGCTGATAGATATTCTTATGAAGACCGTCACCGGAAGGATCTTTGACTCAGCGTTATGCAAGTTGGGTATTGGAGATCCCACTACTCAACTTGAAGTAGAGTGTTAACAAGTATGGAAAGTATTCAATCAAATCATATACATAAATAAAGAGAATATTTGGTGTTTATTGTAGTCTATTACATTCCATAGATAGGAAAACTTTTATACTATAAAACAAACTATATTTGTCTTTGAAAATCAACGAAATACCACTTCCATTTGAAACAAGAACAAAGGAACAACAGTCAGTCTGGAGAGTCGCTAGCCTTTTAATCATGATGTGGACAAAACTTTTAGCAATCTAACTGGTTTCCTACCACAGGTTCCTCTTTGTTGATGCATAAGTTAGCTCATCATTTATACCTTTATCCTGTACATGAATAATAGAATCATGTACTGATATTTAGCAGTTAAAATGTGTTATATTTGATGACTTTGAAGCCTTCTGACGTTGATGATGGCAGCCTCCACTAATTCACATTGACCATTTTCCCATGGAAGAGCTCAGCCGATAATACTACCCAGGGATACTATAATATGGAGGATGAAGTCACTCATGTCTGCTGCTGCTGATGCAAATTCTTGTCTTCACACCGTTAAAGCTCAAGTACCTGTAATCGCAAGGTTCTTACCTGAAAATCTTCATTATGAGTTTTCTAGTATGCTAATTACACCCCACCCCCCACCCTCCCACGCTCTTCTGTGCATGTCCATTCCTCCTCTGTAACAATAGGTCCTGAAGTAGGCCCAAGTCTTGATAATGTTCTTTCCAGAAAATGTGACACGTTTCTAACTTCTGCCATCTTTGGTTCAACTCAGACACTTGCTTTTCCAACATTCTCTTCTGTTTTTCATAGTAAAGAAGATAGATTGTTTCCTAGCAGAGATGGTGTTTGATGAAGATGGATCTTCACCAGGTGGTCCAGAGGTGATCCGGGGACGATGCCATCAACTCCTCGTTAGGCTTTTTCTGAAACCTGCTTGAGAAAGACAACGTTAGGGGCACAAGGCTACTGCCTCGGAGAAAACCTTCCGATGCTCAAGTCAGTTATGGGCATGGTTGTATGAATTTAGATTGAAAGAGGAGCTTGAAAGTAGCCTGGAACATGTTCTCTATTAGGAGAGTGGCTGTTTTTGATTAGAAGAGCTGAAAGTGGCTTAAGTTTAGCCTTAATTGAACTTCAATTGGCTTAGTTGAGCTTTCTGGGGCTTAAACTCAGCTTTTTTTACTCAACTTCGTTGAGCTTAATTTTTGCTTTGTCCGACCTCATATAGGGGAACGCTCCTTTTGCAAAATTTTGGAATAGAAGTTGCATGGCAAGGAGCGGTATAATGATGACACATGGCTGCCCTGTTGGCAGCTCTCGCTTGCATGGCTTCCATGTGGGAACACATGGCTGCGCTGCTGGCAGTTCCCGTCCACATGGTGGGCACGTGTTGCCATATGTCGGGCTGCATGGTCAAGGTTGCTGACTGGCAGGTGTCTGCCTAAGCATGCTGTGGTCGAGCTGAGATGCTGCCTGAGCAATTCGCTGGAAAACTAAGGTGGGACAGCATGTTTGAAATTGGTCCATGGTGTTCTCTCGAGCTGACCTGAAAGATATTGACATTGGCTTCTTGCCAAGCTGGCTTGAGGTAATTTCAGACTTGCTGATCTGTTGATCTGGTCATATCCTTTGGCAGTGCTGAACTGAAGGGTGTTGCCCTTAACCCTCTAGCCGCGTTGAACTATTAGGCTTGGACATGCTAATCCACACTTCTTTTCAGCAGTGGTGAGCTAAACTGATTAAGGTCCGCTGGAAAAGTTCGACTTTTAAGCAAAGCAGGCCTGTTAGCTCGTAGGACTACATAAAGCTGGACTAGCTGAGCTGAACTGGAATGCGGCCAGTAGTGTGGACCAGTAACGTTGACTGTTATTTACTGAGGTAGAATTACTTGTCGTATTCAGTAGTCAGTTTCTGGGTTTGTAACGTGCTCCCAGATTAGTCTGGCTGAGCTAAGAACTGGGCTCGACGCAACGCATGTAGACTAATATTCTGACCAAGACATTTTGCTCGATTGAGGTGATGACGTGTCAATTTTTGATTGGGCGGTGTCTGATAATCAATGAGTAGTGTGCCGATACAAATATCGATACAGATGCAGAGAATTACTTGTACAACTATTGAAGAATTTAAAGGCGAGTTCTACAAGGAGTCACCTCGATTCGTGAGTTGAGATCATAAGTGTTCGCTTGTCAAGGAATTTCTTCTTCACTTTCATATGTAACTAGTCTTGAATTTCGCTGCTTTCTATCTCCGATAGCCTTTTTCTCTTCAATTTTCACGTAAGTCTTCTTTCGTGTTCTGCCCTTATGCTGTCGTCTAGAGATTCTCAGAACCCTAAAGCCACCTCCACGGCTAGCGCAGCAGATGGTTCCTTTTCCTTGTCATCTTCCGAGGGGAACTCGGATCTTGTAGCAGAGCCAATGATTTTGCTGGCCCTAGCAGCATGGTCCACATAGCGGGACCTTCAGAGAGCTTTAATTTGAATTGTAGACCTAGAGAAGTAGATTTTGCTTCTCTATCTTTTGGGACAGTTAATCGGGGCGAAGCCGTGGGCTTGGTGGAGAATCAAGTCTCCACTTTGTCTCAGGCTGAGCTCTCTGAATTCTACCAAATTTATCAGATAGATTATGATAGATTTTACCCTCTTCATCTCCTAGCTGGGTGCACTACCCATTATCCCACAGCAGGATATGAGGCGGTGTACGAAGAGTATTTTAAGACTGTCTTTACTCTGCCTATCCCGAATCATTTGAAGCTGATTTTTCCATTCTATCTGCTTATATTGCCTCAAATAGGACCTAATGGCCTTAGGATTTTTGCTTGTTATTTTCTTTTTCTTCGTGCTGTCCAAGTCAGCTATATTGAGATTTTCAGAGATTTCTTCACCTGTAAGGCCTCTGAAAGTTAGTACTATTTTAGTAGGCGGACCTTGAACAAGGCATTCCTCTTTGCCATGAACATTCCTTTTTCGACCAAAAATTTGAAAGGAAAATTTCTCTATATAAGGAAAGTTGGCACCACTAGCCAGGACGTTCTGCTAACAACAAGTTGCCCGCTGTTAAATTTCAAGAGGTAGCCAAGAGTCTACAGAGCTTCGAGGCTACGGTGAATTGTCTTAAAGTCAATGGCCATGTGCTGAAGAAGGCCGAGCTGGATCGTTTGTTGTGTGACCACAGTTTCAGCATTTCCGGGGAGAAAAATCTAGAGTTCGTCCAGGGTAGGAATCTAGCCTTCATATTTTTATAGCACTTCTGACTTGTGGCTGAGCTGACCTGGTGATTTTACAGGAGCTATGGAGCCTTTCAATGCTGAATTCGTTGTTGCAATGATATCCAAAAGAAGAATGAAAATAGCAGCAGCAGCCAGGCTAAAGCGATTGCGCAAGGGGCAGAGGAGTATCAACCAGTTGCACCAACTGAGATGATGCTTGGAGCTTCTGAGGGCAGTCAGCTCAAAGAATTCCAAGAGCAAGGGGTGCATCTTGCACCAAGCAAGTTTAATATTCAACTTTTCTTTGTTTTTTCTGTGTATTTGTTGACCTGCAGAATTATGCAGAGCTACTGCAAGGGGCAGCGATTATGCCCCCAGTTAGAGCTTCATCAGCTCTGCAGGTTTATCAACGTTGTAGTTGGGGTGGTCAGTTCTGAAGAGGGAGAGGAGGAGGCTGAGCTAGCACTGCACCTGGAAAAGAGAATGTGGGACATGGACTGGGCCCTTTTGCGCACCTGCATTTCAATGTCGAAGAATGGCTCTATCCTGCTGGATCTCCAACCCCTGAGGTGCCACAACCTTCGAGAGAGGAAGCGGCAGAGAAATAGAGCGAGTGATGGCCCCACATGAGCGCCCCTCAGTTTATAGTCATGCATGATTATTCTATGTTTTACATATTATAAACAAGATGTAAGGGTGGAAGAGAAGGGATGGATAGTCATTGCATGAATGATAGCGTTTTTGTGTTTTTCTGTAGTTGTTTGTGTGTTTTCTTATTCAGGGGTATTTTTGTCATTTCAGTCATTTTAGGTATTTCACATGCATGACATGAATTATATTTATCCTTGATGAAAATGATTCTTGGTAGAGTTTTTATGTTGTAGAGAACTTCAAGGAATAAAACGTTTATTTGGAGGAAGATTAAGCAAGAATGGATGCTGAACTTCGAACAAGCGTAACTTCTTTGTTTTAACTCGGAATGGTGTCCAATTTTGGGCTTAAATTCATGGTATCCGAGAGGTCTACAACATTGAAGAAGACATTAAAGGCCGATTCTGAATGTACAAGTCCCTACAACGAAAGATCATGGTTAAAAATGAAGCTAAAAGGCTTTTAAGGTTCCTAGATTTTAGGGGATCATTCATACATTTTAGGAACTCAAGTTTTTGGCAAATTTCAAGTTCAAGAGGTGATAAAGCCGGCCATCCTATATATTTGGAAGATAGGATAAGATTCTTTCATGTTTTTGTAAATTACCTAATAAGTAGAGTTGTGTGTAATGATATTTTCATTTTGTTCAATTTGTAGTTTAGGACTTTCCATTTACTTGGTGATTTGGATTAGGAATTTTTAATTTAGTTAGTAGCTTTATTTGCCTATGAATATGGCCATATGGCCGCCCCCTTCAACACATCAACAACACACTTCTTCTCTTTAATAAAATTCAGTTTTCTCACTTAAGACTTTGTGTCTTTGAGTTGTTTCTTCGTTTTCATAAAATCAAGGTTAGGCTCCTTAAAGTTCGAGCAAGCTTTAAGGTGGCATTTGCCAAGCCCAAATGGAGAAACATCTTGGAGGACGATTCGTTTGCCAAGATTAATGTTAATCTTGTTGTGGAGTTGATTAATCATCGTTTCCTTGAGGAATAAAGGAGGGAGAGTATCCTTTTGCGCCAACCCATGAAGGTGATTTTTTGAAGGAAAAGATCCAAGCTTACGTGAGGTATTCACATCAGTGAGCTTCTAGAAGAGGGGAGCACTGATGAGACTTGAATAAAGGGTCAGTAACATTTACTGACTTGAAGAAATTCGATAAGCTCTCCTTTGGGGAGATGGTGGAACAAGTACATCGCGACCTGGCGCTGGTATGATCTTGATTTGCATAATAAAAGTTTAACTTTTCTGGTCTCTTTGTAGTCCAGAGCCTCTCAAATGGAGCTTCTTAGCCAAGCTGAGGAGTTAAGCGAATTCCTAGAACGAGAAATGAACTCTTGTATTCATCTCGCAAAATTGGTTAAGGAGAGAACTCGGAAGATTGTTAACTAGAAGCTAAATTGGAAAAGATGAAGAAGAGTGAGGCATCTGTGCAGGCTGCTCTGGCCATGTGTTTCCAGAATAATGAGGCTCTACAAGGTCAGGTGGAAGAGATGGAGCAATCTGTGAAGGGAGCTTGTGGAGAACCAGAATCTTAGAGCTGAAAACTAATCTCTAATAGCTGACCTGGAAGAGGCGAATACAAGTTGAGCAGAGATGGAGCGCGAGGTGACTGAACTTCGTGATAAAGATGCACTGATTCCTCAGCAATTATTTGACGCTAAGGAGCAAGCTGTAGCTGAGTTCAGGAAATCCTCCTTCCTGATCAAGAATGTGGCACTTCTGCAAGGGTTTGCCGTGGAGATCGGCCATACTAAAGTTGTAGCGTCTATAATGCACTGAATCCTTCTTTAGGTAAGAGTGACCCCCAAATAGCCGAGATGTATAACCCCGATGCCAAAGAGGATTTTAATACTGAATGTAAACATTTTTGTGAAGGGTCAATCGCAGGGAGGATTTTTTGTAAGTCTAGACATTTAGTCTTCTCTGACTCAACCTTGAATGTAATTGTTCCATCTCTTGAATGAAAAGAAGTTTGCTCTTATCTGCAATATTTTCTTTTATAGTTGAACTTTCATACTCTCTTGAACTAACGCCTAAATCTGCGCTCAGAAACTTAAACAACCAAGCATGGTATGAACAAACTCAGAAATTTTCGAAGTATGAGCAGAGCTTAAGAAGTTGAATAAAAATAAACATGTTATCTACCCGGCTGAGCTAGCTCAAAATTTGAATAGAAATAAACATGTTAACCAGCCAGGATGAGATAAAAATCCTTAGCCGAAGTGACCCTCTTTAAGGATAGTTCCAGTGGAGAATATCCAGGAATACATGTATTTGATTTGAGATCAGCTGAGGTGAATCATGAGAATCGAGCTTGGTTGAAATGTCAGAATCCCCTTTTGAGCCCCAAGGCCGAGGATCTGTTTTCTGATATGAACTCCTTATGAGCCATAAGGCTAAAGTCACATTTTGGAAATCTAGTTTTGTTAGAACTGAACAAAACTTTTATTCTGCCTTTAAAATTATCACATAGACTTGCTAGGCATTTACGCAAGATGTGTTGTACTTTAACCCATTTAGCCCCCTTCTGAGGCATGCAAGAAACCTGTCGTGTTTTAAGTCCCCTTATAAACCATAAGGCAGCGGACTGATCTACTGAGGTGAACCCGTTATGAGCATTATGGCCGAGGATCACCCTGAGTTAAACATGTAGCTCTTTCACTCCCCTTATAAACCATAAGGCAGATGACTAATTTGCTGAGGTAACCCCTTATGATCTCTAAGGCCGATGAACAACCTGCGCGAAACCTGTCGCACTTTAAGTCCCCATAGAACCCATAAGACAAAGGACTGATTTGCTGATGTGAACCCCTTATGAGCCTTAAGGCCAAGGACCACCCTTTAAAGGTGGCCGATGTGGATCCCTTAAAACCATAAGGTAGAGGATCAACAATGAGGTCTCCTACATTGGAGGAAATGCATGCTTGAACTTGCGTGTTAGAGTCCAGCCGAAGTAGGCTAGATGACGCTAGATGAGGCACTATGTTGACCTGAGCCGAACTAAATAATTAGAGCGGAGAAGAGACTCTATAAGCTATACAGAGCTTAACACAAGAATCAAATACTCCTAGCTGAGCTAGGCTGTGCTAGGATTTGCAGCAATCTCATACGCTAAGCTGCGCTGGGTTTAGCGATAAGAAACGCAGCATGGCTCATCAATGAGCAAAATCGATTTCTTGAACATTGCCATGACAAGGCAGTATATAATGCTCAGAATTATTGAGAATAAAATAGCGATTGAGACGTGATAACAAAGAGGCTCGATGCCCCATTTATGTTAAGACTGCTTGGATTAGTTTTGCTGTGTATCTGATCACATTTTGAATATAACAGCAAATATTAAACAAGATGTACATGTTTTTTCTATTAAGTAATTTGCATAAATAATATACAAGATTTGCATACATGTCGAGTACTCGGACTTCTAGCTTTTAGGTCAGCACGTCTGCCGACTAAGGCAAGTGACTGGAGACTTGCCTGTTCAGAAGATTGCTCACCTCGGCCTATTTACAAAACCACTTTGATGGTCAGCCAAGGTGATCTTGTCAGCTACTCTTGAGCACTCTTAAGGCCGACTAGGCTGGGTAAACCTTGGGCGTGCAGTGCTTCGCTGCATCTGCCTGCCATTTCTAGGTCCCTGTCATTCGGCGTCCTTTGCTGATAATCAGGTCGGCATCTTTTACCAGAAAGAGGCCAGGTAAACTCTAGCCAATTATGCAACCTTATTTGTGGGTTGTAATATCGCTGCAAATAACCCAACTCGATCAAGCACTCAATTTGACAGGAGAGCTGTATGCAGTCCTCGGTATTAAGACCAATGTCATAGTGGAAAAGGCAGTATAACCTTGAGTCTCTTTTGTTCGCTGGACCCTTCAAAGGCTAAGGATCCATGGCCAGGCCTTCTTTCCTCATAACAGTCAGAATATACACCTTGGCAGCCAACAGGGACAGACCTTCTTCACCTTGGCCCTCCATTGCTTAAGGGCAACATGCCTCTCTCGTGACTTGCTCACTGCGCTATTGCAAACTTCTTTGCGACGCCTAAGTGGCTGTCATGCTTTTTGAGCACTCATAAGGTGGAGCATCAAAGCATCTAAAGTCTCAGTTGTAGATGGTTGGCAGCTTGGTTGCCGGCCTGGGTGCCTGGCCTCAGCCATAAACTCTTCCCGAGCTTCAAGATAGTACCGTGGACGTGTAAGGGAGTACTCCATTTGCTTTCACTCGTGGCGGGAGTTGCTGGAGGAGACTTCACTAGGTGCGGCAGCTAGAGCTTTCCCTTTCATCTCATCCACCATGGCCTGAAATACGTTTGGATATCGGACCACATACTAAATGGCCCACAAGTGCTCCTCATATGTAAATCCAGCAGCTGGACTTTAGGGACCTTCTTGACCTTCAGAGACCTTCTCCGGCGGGGGTCGAGGGGTGCGTTCGACTTCAAGGAGTAGAAGATCTCTTGTTCCCTCGCTGACTGTCTTTATCCATTTTTTAGAAAATGGGTAATAAGCTTTTTGACCAAAATGCTATATATTTAGTGAGTTTAGGAAGTCTCGGAGGTACAGGGCATTTCCTCTAGCGCCAGATGACGAGGACAGATCCTTAGCAGGTGGATCAGAGGTGATCCGAGGACGATGTTATCAACTCCTTGTTAGGCTTTTCCTGGAACCTGCGAGGGGAAGACAATGTTAGAGGCCTCAGGCTAGTGCCGTCAAACCTTCGACGCTCAAGTCAGTTATGGACATGGTTGCATGAGTTTAGATTGAAAGAGGATGTTGAAAGCGACCTTGAAGGTGTTCTCTTTTTGGAGAGTGGTTGTTTTTGCTGGGAAGAGCCAAAAGTGGCTTAAGTTTAGCCTTAATTGAACTTCAGTTGGCTTAGTTGAGATTTTTGGAGCTTAAACTCATCTTTTTTTTACTTAGCTTTGTTGAGCTTAATTTTTGCTTGGTCCAATCTCAGGTGGGGGTAACGCTCCGTTTATAGATGTTGGAAGAGAAGTTGCATGGCAAAGAGCGATATGATGATGAGACATGGCTGCTGTGTTGGCTGCTTTCGCTTGCATGGCATCCACGTGGGAACACATGGCTGCGTCCTGGCAATTCCTGTCTGCATGGTGGCGACGTGTTGCCATATGTCGCACTGCATAGCCAAGGTTGCTGGCTGGTAGGTGTCTGCCTAAGCATGCTATGCCAAGCTGAGGTGCTGCCTGAGCAATTCAGCTAGAAAACCTAGGTAGGGTAGCATGTTTGAAATTGGTCCACGGTGTTCTGTTGATCTAGTCATATCATTTGGTTGTGCTTATCTGAAGGGTGCTGCCTTTAACTCTCTAGGCTCGCTGAACTATTAGGCTTGGACATGCTGATATGGACTTCTTTTCAGCAGTGGCTGAGCTGAACTGATCAAGGCCCGCTGGAAAAGTTCGCCTTCTAGGCAGAGCAGGCCTGTTAGATCATAGGACTGCACAAAGCTAGACTGGCTGAGCTGAACTGGACTGCGGGTCGTAGTGGGACACAGAAACGTTGACTGTCATTGATTGAGGTAGAATTACTTGTCGTATTTAGTAGTCAGTTTCTGGGTTTTTCGGTGCTATTAGACTTTCAAATTTGATAGGTAACTGCACGATGCAATACTGTAAAGACAGTGGACATGCATGTCTACTGGTGTGTTCACATTCCTATTCAGAAATTCAGTAGTTTATATTCTCTGTTGGTGCTTCCATGTGTTCATACATCCGTTCTTCACGCAACTGAATTTGAATGAAATAATTTAGCATTCCCTTACCTCCTCAAAAGCGCTTTCTGACTGTTTCAGTCACTTTCTCTAGACTTTCTGATTCATAAATTGGTGTAAGATCTTCATGATGTCAAATAAGCTAAATTGAATAAACAGGATGTGCAGTGAGATTGAGAGGGAGGAAGCACATCCGTAGCGTTTTGCATGACCTAGTTTTCTGTCCTCATGGCTTGGTGACCGTGTCTCATTTTGAGGTGATTCAAAATGCTATAGAAACTAGACATCCGGAGCTAGAACTTTCTAGAATACTTTATTGACATATTCGGCCTCTAGATAACTGATAAATTGCATATAATGTTGATCAGATGCTGAGAATATAGAAATCCAATAGAAGACCTATCCTATCTCTTGTAAACTATGTTTATCACTTGTAGGTCTATATGTAAATGTTGTCAGCAGCATAAGAAACTCATAAAACTGATTGAGAAACTAAAATTTTTGGCAATAGGATGTTTGCTAGGTTCTTCCTTGTATTTTTCATTGATGTTCGATCAAAACTAGGTTTTGCATCAACGTCTTAAGTAAACGTTGTGGGGGAGTCGAATCTTATTTTCTTAAAGAAATGTACTAGGGGTGGATTGCTATTCTTGGATATAAACAAGCTTCAAGGAGGTGGATATTGCTCAGTCCAAACAAGAAGCACATAGCTAAAGGTGGTTTTCATGAACCGTTCTTGCCAGTGCACAAGGTTTCTTGTGGAAGACGCGTTAGAACCAAGGAAAGATGTTTTTTTTGCGTGGAGCACGCATCTATTTGGTATCAAAGCTAGGGTTCTTTGTCTTAAAACTTCTTTATTTTGTTCATCCATAATCTGGTTCATACACAGACACATCACCATCAAACTTTTTGTCGTATGCATATTCAAAAACCATTAGCATGCATACGTATCAATCTTAAACCCTAATTTGTCCAAACCTTTATTGTTCTTGATTATCTTGTTCTATTTTTGGGTTACACATGCTGTTTATTGAAAGAAATTTTTATATATTGTGTCATATTTTCTGTCTTGAACATGGGAATTTGTATCTAGCTGAAAAAAGTCAGCCACGCTATAAAGTTTGCAACTCTGTTGAATCCCTACCGTGTCTTATATTAATTCTTGTTGTTTGAAGCTCTTAGTTGAATTTGGTTGTGATTGTGATTTACTTTGTGATTCTTGGTGGGATTTATTTGTGTGAAAATGTTTCCAACACCCTAGCCAAAAATCGCATAGCAAAAGGAATCAAACTTTCAACTCAAGAACAATAATAACCTTAGTTCTCAAACCAAATAAAAATTGTACAATTTGTGCAAGGAAACGATTTGAATGTTGTCAAGTAAAATTTCTTCACGAAACATCAAAACTTATCATATATATTCTGTTATTGAAGCAAGCAAAGCAAGAAAAATCGAATTAAACAACTTCTTGGAAAATTGAAGGGAAAATCAAGAAAAGTCAAATTAAACAACTTCTTGGAAAATCGAAGGTAAAATCAAGAAAAGAAAGAAAATTCAATAACTTTGCGGATACACATCAGAATTGAGCCATTCAAAAGGCATTTTGATCCTTGACTTCTCTAATATTGAGCTGCATAGAAAAATTGGGTAAAAGATTCCAGAAATATACTATTTTTGGTAAAAAAACAAAACCGCACCAATAAAGCGCCAAAAATGGCCTCAAATTTGCCTAAACTGCCTTATACATACTTGGAACGGTTTTTGTGCATATTATACCATTAGGATAGCATTTTTTGATTGCAGTTGACCAAGTTTGGCTAAGGATTGGCCAAAGCAACCACTTAGTGATTCTTTGGTTCGACTATACTATATTCTATTCGGTTTCTTGTATTCTTTGATTCTTAGTCATGCTAGTCGTGTTTTGAGTCTTATGCTGCCTTGTGATTTCCATGGATTGCACTGTTGTGTTGTGCTTATCTCCATTTGAAGAGAAGAAGATTACACAAGCTGATTTTAAAGACCACAATGTATTTGCTCGACTTGATATTGATTCTAATTTAGTATCTTGAGAAAACACAAAAAAAAATGGTAAAAGGATGTATGTTGTGAGAAAAAAAGAGAGAGGAGGTAAAAGCCTACTAGAGTGAATCTAAACCTGAGAATGGAAATGCACAAAAAAACTGATTTTTTATACACTAACATAATCAAGTCTCTTTCATCTTTATATTAGTTTTCTTTTTCTTTTTTATATCTTATTTTAGCATGAGTACTTCAGATGTCAATGACAGATATACATCGACTAGAACCATATGGGGTATGATTTGACATAAAAAAGGCATTTATGAGCTTGAAAGGCGTATGCATAATTTCGGACTCTCTAATGGCATATGGGTAAGTTATTGGTGTAACAAGATTCCAAGGTATCAATCTTTCTCTCAAGCTACTCTAACTGTACGTAAATGTTACAATGAGATGTTAGATGACTTTTGTAGAGCATATATTAAAGAACCTGAAGAATTGGTTATAGTTAGATTCATTGCTGGCTTGAATAAAAACATTGCTAATAACATGGTGCATGAGAAATTTGATACTATAGATGGCATATATTATATGGCAAAACACATAGAGAGTAAATTGGAACGTCAAGAATTCATGGATTATGCTATGTCTTTAGGTTTAAACATGCATAATAGTAAAGATTTTCATGATGGGCTTGAACCTTCTAGTAATTCACATGTTGTAGAAAATGATTTGCAGGTTGATGCCCTTGATATACGTGATGTTTCTAGTGAATCATCTATTTCTAGTCATGAATATCATGTTGAGAAAAAAAGGTTTGAGTGCTTCACAAAAATGCATAATTTAAATAACGTGTGCTAAAAAAATGCATGACACATTTTATGACTTGACACGTTTTTCTGAAAACCTTGCGTTATATACTTTATATATAATGTTACCGTACGAACAAGTCATGACGCTTAAAAGCTTACATCAAATGGCAAACATTTGTTGTGTTTGAATTATTTTCAGGTGCCACCATTAATGAACTAAACTAGTCATTAAGTGAAGTACTTAGTTAAATGAACTAAGTAGTTCATGGAGAAATATTTGGAGAAGGCATAAAGGCAACAAACATGGAAATGGAAAGTCTCCTTCTACCCTTAATCACATGTTTTTCATATATATATATATATATATATATATATATATATATATATATATATATATATACATACATATATATATATATATATATATATATATTCAGATAAATATGTAAAGGTGTCTGTATTTCCACCTTTGCCCTCCAATCAGATAAATATGTACGCTTTTTCCTTCGCCAAGGTTTTATCCACAAGGGTGGTTTTACTTGGCAAGGTTTTAATGTGGCATATCATATTTGATTGGAGATTACATATCATCACATCTTTACATTATTTGTTTTCGTACGATATTCACTGTTGTACTATGGTTTCCTCCACCATAAAGGAGACATTTAAACATTAATAAAATTCCGCCTTTTATTTAAAAAAATATCCAGATTTTTTAAAAAGCCACTATACAAATATATTCCAACGTACTACTGACACGTATATATATTACGAACGTACGTCAACGTCACACCACTATACTTACCTCATATTTATGAGTATATTCAGGTCTTATATCGTATGATATAAGTCGTGGTGATGACAAAATTATTACGACACGTTACAAGGTTATAAACCAAAAATTGTCGTATCTGGTGACTACCGAAACTTCGCTAACGTGTCACGTACTTGCCATATATAGATGGCTAGCTCCTACACTTCAAAAATGGCCACAAATTTCATGGTTTACATGGTATATTCAGCCATAAAATCATTCCATGTTGGCACACACAAATCACCCCCAATTAAGGACAAATTGTGGAGATTCCAAATTCAAGTTTTTGTGACATGTATGCACCACTTTGATCAGACATTAGAGCTGAATATTAAAGTTATTTTATGTATATTATGTGTGACATAATATATATAACATGTGCAAAAATTTGAAACTTAATCATAGAAAAATCGCATAATCGACAAAAGTAGAAAATTCGGTTTTCTACGAACACAACACATGGAACGTTTTTGGCATGACATGTAACATGTATCAGACACTTTTTACATACTCAATACATACCAAAGTGTTCTAGAATTTTCAAATTAGGGCTGATTTGAATATACCATATGTGTATAATTATTGTGCACTATTTTAAAAAGCTTACAAAAATAAAATTCAGCACATGGAAATCCTATATCACACGCCTAATACAGCTTGATGGAGCTTATATGGAGCTTAGTTGGCATCTTGATTGCTGAATAATGGACTACACAAGGTTATTGACTTAATGGAGAGAGCTACACAAGGTAATATTTCAAACTATGTTACAAACGTAACACATGCTGAAAATTCAGCATGTGAGACATTAAGTGGCCGAATTTTTGAGTCTTGATAGTGACAAATTTGCTTCTCCATTTTCAAGGGATTGATGTGCAATAACATGGAAATAATTTGAACAACTTGAGATTATTGCACATGCTGAAAATTTCAGCATGTGCTGCAAATGTGATGGCCGAATTCTTGGTCTTAATAGAGACCAATTTACCTTGCAAATTAAGTGGGATTAATTGTACGATATTTGGCAAGGTTTTTACTACAATTTGGCACATGTTTTAAGTGTAATTCTCAGATTTTTACAGTCATCAAGTGATAACAAATCTCATCCAATCAAGGAGTGCCAAGTAAGCAAGGCCAAGACAATCATCGAATCAAGTGTTGCCAAGTAAGCAAGTTGATGTCACATCTATACAAGACATTCTTCCAATAACTTAAAAGAGAATTTCCAAGATGAAGAAAAGCCCTAGAGTGGGCGGCCAACCTCAAATAAAAAGGAGAAGAAGAGCAAACAAAAACGCAAGCCAAGTCTCACAAGTTCTAAAGTACAAAAAGACTTTCTATTCTCTTCTTCTACACTCAAGCCTATTGTATCTATATTCAAACATATTGTATAGGCTTCATTCATACCACCATACACGCCCTATTGTTGTAAAAGGTTGATCAAGGTGTGATTAAACCTTGATCCGCTCGGTGGTGGTGTTCATGATCATTATGATTGCTTGTTTCGATTGTAAAAGGTTGGACTTGGTGTGTAACTGCATCAACCCTGTGTGATAAGTTGTTATTTTGTTTAGTGATAACCGAGGAAGGTGTCCTCAAAGACTAAAGTAGGTTGATTTAACCAAACCAGTATAAAATTCCATGTGTTCTTTCCTTTTCTGCACAGTACTTTCGGTTTTCTGCACTTTGCATCTAGTTCATCGCAATCTTAAAAATAGTAAAAAATTTCAAAATTGTAAAATTTTGCAAAAACATATTCACATCTTCTAAGTCTCATTTGGCACAAGTTTAAACCCTTTTGGACAAGTGTAAGTCATTCAAACGTTAATATTTCTGAGACTAGTGCAATCTGATTTTAAAACTTGCAAAGGTTGAGAACTTAAACGTATTTGACGTACTTCCCAAAGGTATTTTTCAAAACTGTTTCAACCCAATTAAATAAATATGGTAAGGGTTTTGTCATTGAATTTTCAGACCATTTGGAGCCACAGATTAATCGGAATAAATTTTTCAAATCAGACTACTAATTCTGGCAGATTTGCGCAATCTGACCACAAACAATTTTTCAAAAGGTTAAAGGTTGAATTTTGATCTAAACTTTTTAGGAGATACTCAAAAAATCTGAGACTACAATCTCTCTAAATTTCAGAATTTTTGAAGGCATGTAACTTAGTTTTTCAAACATTGCAAAACAGAGCCTGAAATCAGAAACTGTTTTCAGAAGTTGGGTTTTGGATCAAAACATTTTAAAAACCAAATTTTTCGCACCCACTATTCAACCCCCCCCCCCCTTTCTAGTGGAGCCTTACAGGTCCTACAAATGGTATCAGAGCGCAGGCTCACTCACAACAAAAAGTTCCAACGATCTAAGTGAGATGACAACCACTAGCTTCAAAACCGAACATGAAGGTATGTCTAGTCAAAGGCCTCCTCTTTTTGATGGTGAGTCGTTTATTCAATGTAAACTAAGAATGAAACTTTTTCTTATGGCTATTGATATTTATCTATGGTCTATTTAGAAGACGGTCCATTTGTTCCTTCAAAATTATCTACTGTAGATGGTGTCACACTAGAGGTTGTAAAACCAAAACAAGAATATACTAGTGATGACAAAAAGAGTCTAAGCATGAACTCTAGAGCCATGCAAATACTATTAAACGGGCTAAGTAAAAGTGAATCTAGTTACGTATCTAATTGCTCTAGTGCTCAAGAGATGTGGAGAATTCTTGAAATGAAACATGAAGGGACTAGCCAAGTAAAGGAGTCCAAGATTAATATGCTTATGTTCACACTTGAGTCTTTCAAATTATTGACAAATGAGTCTATTGGTTATATGGATCTACGATTGACTAATATCTATAATTCTCTTGAGTCTCTTGGCAAAGCTTTCTCTATGCAAGAAAAGGTCCAAAAGGTACTACGAAGCCTTCCATCCGAATGGGACCCTAAAGTGACAGCAATAGAGGAAAGTAAAGAAACCAAATCACTAAAAATGGAGGAACTAATCGGATCGCTAAAGGTGTACGAAAACAAATATACATTAATGAAATCGGAATCAACGTCAAAACAAGGTAAGACTATTGCTTTTAAATCAAATGAATACGTCTCTACTTCTTCCGATCACGTAGATAATAGTGATTCCGAATCAGACAATGATGACTTATTACTATTGGCTAAAGGTTTGAGAAAATTCATGAGAAAGTCATTTAAAGACAAACCTAAGGCTACTTCCACTAAAAGAAATAAAAATAAAACAAATGACAAGGACATGAAGTGCTATGAATGTGGGAAACTTGGACATTTATCATATGACTGCCCTAACAAGGACAAACAAACAAACAAACACCTTGAAAAGGATCGGACCAAAACTTAGACTCGTCTCAAAACCTAAACAAAGGAGAAGAGCTCTCAAGGCCTCCACTTGGAGTGACACATCCGACTCTAATACCAATACCGAGGAAGAAACGGCTCTAAGTATGCTTTGTATCCAAAGCATCAAACGAGGTATCTTCCGATTCTGACTCTTATTCTGAACCTTCATATGATGATCTTTTTAGTCAATATTTAGAATTGCATAAATTCACCAAGACTCTCGCAAAAGAAAAGAAACGATTAATTGAAGACAAGAAGTTGTTAGAATCTTCTAACATGAATCTTGTTTCTCAATTAAACGATTCAAAAGAAGAGTCGTCATGCATCATCAATGCAATAAAATCAGAGATCTCATCGTTAACTACATATAATAATGAAATGAAATCCGAGATTTTAAATTTGAAATCAAGGAATACAGATTTAGAGAAAATGATAAAACAATTTGACACGGGAACTAACATGCTAGATCGCACATTTTACCACAAAAGCATGATAGTGATAAAACCGGATTAGGATACATTGAGAAAAACGAAACATCAATTAAAGAAACCAAATTCATTTTGTTTAAGAAAATAGAAACACCTAAGACACATATGGCGCCTAAGAAGACGCCTAGGCCCCCTCTCTCTTCATCTCGTCATGCTTCTTCTTCATATCATACAAGATATAATTATGTGTCGTATAAATATGAGAAGAAACCATTGATACATACACGACATTCATTCAATGCATCTAAATCACGCACTATGCACACGAACACTAGAACATATCAAAAACGCACACCATATGATGTGCATAAGGGGATTCCCAGCCAAAGGCCTAATGCTTTCTGACCCCATGTCTACTATATTGCTCCTTCATCTACATTCTTACCATTTGCCAGATCGAGAAGGATCACCCAAGTATGGGTACCGAAAGGTACTTTTACAAAGAGGTGAATAACTAACTCGTAAGGACCCAAATTAAAAGGGTACCTAAATTATTATTGTACATTGCAGGGAACCCATACATCAAAAGACACATCTATCAAGTGGTTCCTTGACAGTGGTTACTCGAGGCACCTGACGGGTGACCCGAGCTTGTTCTCAAAGTTGAAGAAGGTCATAAAAGATAGATCGGTGACCTTTGGAGACAACAATGAAGGAAGAATCATTGGAAAAGGTACAATCAGAAGCTCCAGTACCCTTCGAATCTCCAACATCTTCCTAGTAAGTAATCTATCTTATAATCTACTTAGCATCTCACAGTTCATTGTGTGTGTTTCACTCATCCATATTGCAACATAATAAATAAAAATGGAGAAACAGTATTAAGAGGAAAAAGGAAAGGAAATATTTTTACGCTTTCTATGGATGACATGTTAGACGCTAAGGTTAAGTGTTTTATATCAAATAAACCTAATGTTAATTTGTGGCATAGACGATTAGGACACATTGGCATTTCTACACTTGAAAAACTTCAACGAAAGAACTTAATACGAGGATTGCCTAAACTTGGTTTAGACAACTTTCAGTTGTGTGAATCTTGTTTAAAAGGCAAACAAAAACGCGAGTCACTTAAACCTAAAAATCAAATTAGCACGTCTAGAGTTTTAGAATTACTACACATTGATTTGTTTGGTCCTAGTCATACTAAGAGTCTCGGTGGACGTCATTATGCATGTTTATCGTTGATGATTTTTCTCGCTATACATGGACTTTATATCTTGCAAATAAAGATGATAGTGCCATTGAAATTGCGAAACTAATAAAAAACTTTAAAATGAATATGGTTTGAATGTGAAAAAGATTAAAAGCGATAGAAGCGGTGAATTTAAAAACAAGGACAAGATTACATTTTGCGAAGAAAAGGGAATCAAACACGAGTTTTTGCCACCTAGAACTCCACAATTAAATGGAGTAGTAGAAAGAAAGAATAGGACACTACTAGAAATCGCTAAAACCATGTTGTGTGAAAATAAATTGCCTAGATTTTTGTGGGCGGAAGCCGTAAATTGTGCATGCTATATACTTAATTGTTTGACCATTAGAAAGAAAATAAATAAAACTCCTTATGAGATAGTAAATGATCGCATGCCTAAAATTTATCACTTTCGTGTGTTTGGTTGCAAATGCTTTGTTTTGAATACGAAAGATAATTTAGTTAAATTTGAATCAAAATCAATTGAATGCATTTTTGTTGGATATTCTGTGAATTCAAAAGCATATAGATGTTATGATCCTATCACTAGACAAATTTTAAAATCCATTCATGTGATGTTTAATGAATTTGGTGAGATTGAAAAAGATAAAGAATATGACAATGATTTTGAACTAAAACCCGTGTTAGATGATGTAGAGGATGATGGCGTGCATGATGAACTGAACACACTAGAAATGCATGATCACTTAGAAATACATGAGAACTTAGAGAATAATCAACCAAGATGGCATAAGGATCACCCACACGATCTCATTATAGGCGACATTACGCATGATGTTCGACCATGTAGAAGAATAAATCCAGGTGAAATAAACCAATTTCATGCTATGATATTCGAAATTGAACCTAAAAACGTTTTTGATGCTTTGAGTGATTCTTCTTTGATTGATACTATGCATGATGAACTAAATCAATTTGTAAGAAATGATGTATGAGATTTAGTTCCACGACCACAAGATAAGACTATAATAGGCACAAAGTGGGTGTTTAGAAATAAAATAAATGAAGAAGGTAAAGTTGTTAGAAACAAGGCGAGACTTGTAGCACAAGGATATAATCAAGAAGAAGGAATAGACTATGACGAAACATTTACATCCGTAGCACGTTTTGAAGCCATACGACTTTTACTTGCTATTGCTTGCATGAAAGGTTTTAAACTCTATCAAATGGACGAAAAAAGTGCATTTTTAAATAGTTTTATACAAGAAGAAGTATACGTGAAGCAATCACCCGGTTTTGAAGATTTGAAGTACCCCGATCACATGTACAAACTAAAAAGGCACTATACGGTTTAAAGCAAGCACCTAGGGCTTGGTATGATCGTTTTGCTACTTTTTGTTTAGAAAATGGATTTAAAAGAGGCACCATAGATAGCACCCTATTCTTAAAACAAGATAAATCGGATTTAGTAATCATTCAAATTTATGTTGATGACATCATTTTTGGATCTACATCTCATAAACTTGTTGAAGAATTTGAAACTTGCATGAAATTTGAATTTGAAGTGTCCATGGTTGGTGAATTGAATTACTTTCTTGGCTTGCAAATTAAACAAATGAGTAAAGGTATACACATAAGTCAAGTTAAATATGTGAATGACATGATTAAAAAGTTCAATTTTGAGAACTTAAAACTGTCCCGCACCCCTATGAGTGTCACCACTAAACTAGATAAAGATGAACATGGAAAATACTTTGATAATGCTCTATATAGGTCTATGATTGGTTCTTTGCTTTATCCTACTGCAAGTAGACCTGATATCATGTTTAGTGTGTGTATGTGTGCACGTTTTCAAAGCCAACCTAAAGTGTCTCATTATGATGCTGTGAAAAGAATATTCCGATATATTAAGCACACCCCCACTTTAGGAATTTGGTATGATAAAGATTGTGAATTTGACTTGCATGCTTATACTGATGTGGATTATGGTGGATGTAAAATAGATAGAAAAAGCACAAGTGGCACTTGTCAATTTATATGAAATTCACTAATTTCATAGCTTTCGAAAAAGCAAGAAAGTGTGGCCTTATCTACTACCGAGGCTGAATACATGGCATTTACTCTTTGTTGCACACAATTACTATGGTTAAAATAATAACTTTCTGATTTCGATATCACGGTAAATCATATTCCAATCTATTGTGATAGTATAAGTGCCATAAACTTGTCTAAGAACCCCGGTACTACACTCTAAGGCAAAGCATACAGAAGTACGATATCACTTTCTTCGTGATCACCTAAACAATGGTGATATTGTTATAGATCATGTACGCAATGAGGCACAAGTAGCCGACATATTCACTAAGGCACTAAATCAAGCCACGTACAAAATTCTCTGCTCTAAATTAGGCATGATTTCTGCTGATTTGATTTGATATTTATTTCCATATTTACATGCACTTTTGATTTTCTTTCCAAAATAAAGGGGGAGAGAGTGCATGATTTAAGGAGGAGTGAGAGTGATTGATTGCAAAAATCAAGGGGGAGAAAATTCAAAATTCAAAATTTGAAATTCGAAATTTGAATTTGTGCATGATTGGAGAGGGGGCGATTAAATTTAAATCATGTACTAAGATTATTTTGTAAATCATCAAAAGATGGAGATTGTTGAGTGATTGAGGTCCTCCAATTCCTTCAGCAGCTGATCTGTGGACTTAGAAAATGAGTCAGAGTTATCGCATTTTACTAGCCTCCTCTCGTCAATTCAAGCGAAATTAGCAATGTGGCAGAATAAATTCCTCAACCATTCCGGACGCTTGATCTTAATCAAACATGTCTTAGCCTCAATGCCATTGCACATACTATCTGCATGTAAGTTGCCTCAGTGCCTAATTCGAATTATTACAAGATTGATGGTCAAATTCTTTTCGGGACGAACACATGCACAGACTGGTCACTCTTGGGTTTCAAGTGATACACTATTCGGACCCATAGCTGAGGGCGGGCTTGGTCTAAGGAAATTAAAAGATCTCCAGTCCGCCTACTCTTGCAGATTATGGTGGAAATATCAACAAAACAAATCTTTGTGGAGCAAATTCTTTCATGCACATTACGCCAATCGTAATTCTTATGACATACGAATCACTGACTCTCCAGTTTGAAAACACTCGATTTGTCTCAATAATATGGATGCAGATCAATCCACTATTAGAACAACGTATGACCAATTCCGTCTTGTGAGGAACTCTCGCCTTTCATACAAGTATATATGGAACAAGCATATCCCTCCAAACATTCGACTGTTCTTATGGCGTATATATTGGAATGCAGTACCACTTCCTGCGAATCTTCAAAAATTTGTCTACATTCATCCTACTCAATGTCCTTTCTGCCTTGTTGCACAAATTACAGAGAATCATATATTCTTGGAATGTTCAGAAATTGCAGATATTTGGAAAATATATGCCGCCTATTTGGATGGACCATATGCTACTGTTCGAACAATACAACAACAGCTCATTCAATGGTGGATGTCAACCACTGGTAATACACTTAAAGGTATCTTGCGAATAGTAGCCCCGGCTTACATTGTTTGGGAATTATGGAAATGCTATACATCGATCATGTATGGAGAGGGACATTGGAGAAAACCCATTTTGATGGAAAGCATACGAGGTGGATTATATGATTGGATATCAGCTCAAAAAGGGAAAAAATTCGCACAACCAGACCGTGGCTTAATAGAACTCGGATTAAGTCCACACCTCAGCATTCCTAGATGCAGGATTGTTAAATGGAATCACCCTCCACCGGGTAGGTTGAAGTTGAACACGGATGCGGCACATGGAAGACACTCAGCAGAAGCAGGAGCAATCTTACGTGACAGCAATGGCACATTCTTAGGGGCAATCGCATATCACCTTCCACTATCTTCACCAGCCATGGCGGAGTTTCAAGCAGCCTATTTTGGTTATTTATATTTTGCAACACAGTGGGGACCAATGGATGTTGAAGTGGATGCGCAAGGAGTCCTTTCAATGATTCATAACCAAAGTCATCAACATGCTTCCTTATTCCGAGCTCTATTACATTCAAAAACATCTGAGATAACACAAATCCCTTGTGAGGCAAATCAACCAGCTCATTTTCTAGCTCAATATGGTCAATTTAATCAACATCTCACAGTTTTCACAACAGTAGCTGCACTACCGCCGCTAGTACGGGTATGTTATCATACTGAAAATACCCCACATCTTCGACATGGATACAGCTCTTAAACAATATAGTTGCCCATATCATACGATATGGGCAACGCGGGTACGCATCATTATCCCTGTGACACTGCTATATTACATTATATTCATTGCACAACCAACATGGCACAAATTCACGTTACCCATGTCTGCGGATATGGGTAACCAGGGTAACTTTTTCACCAATAATTTTTGCTTCAAATCGCATGATACTGCTGCTGTTTCCCACCACTTTTCTAAGATGGCTAACTTTCATTTCTGTTTGTGCATGCAATCCTGGGCGCAACAACAACTACGGAGATACATACTATGGAAGATCAAGCATATATCGCATCACACTCAACTTCTGCAAGTTAGTGCCATTATACGGATATTTCATTTCTATTCATGTACTCACTCCAATCATATAAATATGTACGCTTTTCCCTTCACCAAGGTTTTATCCACAAGGGTGGTTTTACTTGGCAAGGTTTTAATGCGGCATATCATATATGATTGGAGACTTCAAATTATATGTTTGTTATACTATTATTTTGCATTCATTGACAAACATTGTAATATTGTTTTCCTCCGCCATAAGTGAGGCAAAATAAAACATACCTTTTCTTGAAAAAAAATGTTCAGATTTTTTTTAAAAAGGCACTATACACATATATTCCAACGTACTACCGACACGTTATATATATTACGAACGTACGTCAACGTCACACCACTATAGTTACCTCATATTTATGAGTATATTCAGGTCTTATATCATATGATATAAGTCATGGTGATGACAAAATTATTACGACACGTTACAAAGTTATAAACCAAAAATTGTCGTATCGGGTGACTACCGAAACTTCGCTAACGTGTCACGTACTTGCCATATATAGATGGCTAGCTCCTACACTTCAAAAATGGCCACAAATTTCGTGGTTTACATGGTATATTCAGCCATAAAATCATTCCATGTTGGCACACACAAATCACCCCCAATTAAGGCCACATTCTAGAGATTCCAAATTCAAGTTTTTGTCACATGTAGGCGCCACTTTGATCAGCCATTAGAGCTTAATATTAAATTTATTTTATGTATATTATGTGTGACATAATATATATAACATGTGCAAAAAGTTGAAATTTAATCAGAGAAAAATCGCGTAATCGACAAAAGTTGAAAATTCAGTTTTCTACGAACACAACACATGGAACGTTTTTGGCATGACATGTAACATGTATCTAGACACTTTTTACATATTCAATACATACTAAAGTGTTCTAGAATATTCAAATTAGGGCTCATTGGAATATACCATATATGTAAATTATTGTGCACTATTTTAAAAAGCTTACAAAAATAAAATTCAGCACATGGAAATCCTACGTCACACGCCTAATACAGCTTGATGGAGCTTATGTGGAGTTTATTTGGCATCTTGATTGGTGAAGAATGGACTATACAAGGTTAGTGACTTAATGGAGGGAGCAACATAAGGTAATATTTCAAACTATGTTACAAATGTTACACATGTTGAAAATTCAGCATGTGAGACATTAAATGACCAAATTTTTGAGTCTTGATTGTGACAAATTTGCTTCTCCATTTTCAAGTGATTGATGTGTAATAATATGGCAATAATTTGAACATCTTGAGATTATTGCACATGCTGAAAATTTCAGCATGTGTTGCAAATGTATTGGTCGAATTCTTGGTCTTAATGGAGACCAATTTACCTTGCAAATTAAGTGGGATTAATTGTATGATATTTGACAAGATTTTTGCTACTAATTTGGCACATGTTTTAAGTGTAATTCTCAGATTTTTACAGTCATCAATTGATGACAAATCTCATCCAATCAAGGAGTGCCAAGTAAGCAAGGCCAACACAATCATCAAATCAAGTGTTGCCAAGTAAGCAAGTTGATGTCACATCTATACAAGGTATTCTTCCAAGGACTTAAAAGAGAATTTCCAAGGTGAAGAAAAGCCCTAGAGTGGGTAACCAACCTCAAATAAAAAGGAGAAGAAGAGCAAACAAAAATGCAAGACAAGTCTCACAAGTTCTAAAGTGCAAAAAGACTCTCTACTACCTTCTTCTACATTTCTTTCTTCTTTTTCTCTCTCAAGCCTATTGTATCTGTATTCAAACATATTGTATAGGCTTCATTCATACCACCATACATGCCCTATTGTTGTAAAAGGTTGATCAAGGTGTGATCAAACCTTCATCCGCTCGGCGGTGGTGTTCGTGATCATTGTGATTGCTTGTTTCGATTGTAAAGGGTTGGAGTTGGTGTATAAATCCATCAACCCTGTGTAGTAAGGTGTTATTTTGTTTAATGATGACCGAGATAGGTGTCCTCGAAGACTGGAGTAGGTTGATTTAACCGAACCAGTATAAAATTCCTTGTGTTCTTTATTTTTCTGCACAGTACGTTCAGTTTCCTGCACTTTGCATCTATTTCATCGCAATATTAAAAATAGTAAACGAATTTCAAAAATTATAAAATTTTGCAGAAACATATCTACATCTTCTAAGTTTTATTTGGCGCAAGTTGCAACCCTTTTGGACAAGTATAAGTCATTCAAATGTTAATAGTTCTTAGACTAGTGCAATCTGATTTTTAGACTTGAAAAGGTTGAGAACTTGAACATATTTGACATACTTCCCAAAGGAATTTTTCAAAACTGTTTCAACCCAATTAAATGCATATAGTAAGGGGTTTGTCATTAAATTTTCAGACCATTTGGAGCAACGGATTAATCGGAATAAATTTTTCAAATCAGACTACTGTTTCAGGCAGATTTACACAACCTGACGACAAACAAATTTTGAAAGGGTTAAATGTTGAATTTTAACCTTAAAGTTTTAGAAGATATTCAAAATATCGGATACTACAATCTCTCCAAATTTCAGAATTTTTGAAGGCCTGTAACCTAGTTTTTCAAACATTGCAAAACAGGGCCTGAAAACAGAAATTGTTTTCAGAAGTTGGATTTTTGGATCAAAACATTTTAAAAACCAAATTTTCCGCACCCACTATTTAACCCCCCTTCTATTGGTGCCTTTCAGATCCTACATATCATGCTTGCATGTTGAAAACCTTGATTTATTGAGAATGAAATAGATTTGCATAAAAATGATGAGGACGCATTGCATGAAAATGATGTTAAAAATGAAGCTGAAATTGATACTAAGAATTTGTAGTATAACCAAGAGTCATTTGAGTTACCTACATTTAAACAAAATTTGCATAATGGTGAGTAAGTGTTCTTGATTATGAACCTAAATTCACAAGAAAAAGAAGAAGACAAATCTAATATTGAAAGGGTAGAAGCAAGGCAAACGCGTGAGACAAATAAGTTTGAATCCATGATGTGCTTAAAGTCGTGCTTGGTGTTGCAATCTTTTGTGTATTGAAATGATTCGATGCAGGTTCTAATATATCCAACACACATTAGAAAGCGACAAAACAAGTTCATCAAAAGCATAGAGTTAAATGCAAGTATCTTCTTTGAGTCTAAGTTTCCTTCAACCTTACCTTATATGTTTTCTATCATATTGATATTTGATCCAGGTGGGGTTGAGAATAAACTATTCATGCTTGCCTATATAAGTTGTATGCTTTGTTTTCATGTTACAACCAGGTATGAGGTTAAATTCTCTTCTCCGTTTAGTGCAGGCTTAGATTCGAGGCCGAATCCTTTCGAGCAGAGAGAGAATGATGAGGCTAAATGAGCTAAATTGCATAAAGAGGATGTGCATCGGGATAGAGAGGGAGGAAGAACGTCCGTAGCGTGACCTAGTTTTCGACCGTCATGGCTTGATGACAATGTCTCGGTATTTTGGCCATAACTCACTCATCCAACGTCGTTTTAGGGTGATTCAAAATGCTATGGAATTTAAACATACCAAGCTAGAACTTTCTACAAGACCTCATTGTCAGTTATGGGTGGCAATTAACCGCCCCTCCCCCCCCCCCCCCACTAACTGACCCTAAAAGATAGCCAAAGATCCCTCCCTATTGACCCCTGCCTTATCACTTTGAAAAAATAAAGAAAACTTTTTAAAAAACCTTGTTGTCCCATCATTTTCTTCCCCAGCACTAAGGAAAAGAATACGTTCCCCTCCTACAAATTTAACCCCCAAAGCTGTGTATCCACTTTGGTGAAAAGAAATAGTTGTCTTCAACTCATCCCGAATTCATTCACAGTATAGTGTAGATAGATTAGAAGTATGTATCTTACCTATACTTGGTATGTTTTTAAGAAGTCTATGCGTTTATTTTGGATATAAATTCTTGGATCGTGCTTCATAGATGTATGACTTTATGTATTCGTATATGTGTTAATATATGATTCGTTGTATGTATCCTCAAGTGAGTGTGTGCCATGTGTTTATGTATCCATGAAATCAGTCGCCGAATTGGCTACTGTTTTATGTTAGTCTTTTGCATATAGGGGTTAAAAGTGTGCATAAGTACATATTTATGTATATGTATGCATATGTGTTCATTTGATTATAAGTTGCACAGAATATTAGTTTTGGTCAATTTCTTTAATTATTTTTGCAAAGTTACTGGAGGCCAGGGATGGGTTCTGGTGGAGCAAGGAGTGTGCTCTGAATTGTCAAAATATGAGGCATTTTGGGTACGATTTCGGGCGAATTTTAAATTAGGGCTTTCGTACCTGAATTGGTGAAATTGAACTCTAAAAAAAATTTGGGTTTTCACAGTTTGAGGGTGGAAATGAGTAGGAAACAGAAAATAAAGAATTCTGGTGGTTGGAGTAAGCCACCAGCGGCGGCACGCGTGGCCAGAGGACCCGCATGGGAACGCTTGAGGCCATGCATGTGGCATGCGTGCTCCGATGGTGGTGATTTTTATGGCAATGTGTTAGGCATGAATGGTACTTGATGTCTATGGGGTTAGATGTGAGAAAAAGTGAGTGGTGAGAAATTTTAAGGGTAGCCGAGTGTGGGGTGAAAGTGTTAAGGGAAATTCGGGATGCAGGGAGTGGGGAAGGGAAGGGTAGGGCTGAGGGCTAGGGCAAGGGGGTTGATCAGGGGGTAGGGGTGAGATGAGGTGAGTTTGGGTAGCGGGTTAGGGAAGAAGTGGTCTGAGGGAGATACGTTTAATTATATACGTGTATATGTAAATGTATGGACGTGAGCATGTGTACGGGTATATGTACACGGCTGACATTGAGATGTTGGGTATTTTTGGTAATTTTTGAAATTATTTGGACTATTTGTGTGGATTCATTAATTTTGGGCCTTAATTTTGACTAATTTTTAGATATGGAAAATAATTTTGAAAACTTTGCATTCATATTTTGAAATTCACCCCTACAACGTGAAATAAATTTTTAAGCCGAATTGGTTCCGAACAAATAGAGCGTCCGGACATACTGACTATTTTGGCATAGAGCGTCCGAACATATTGGCCACCATTAAGGCGGCCCGACATATTGGCTATTTTGATATAGAGCGCCGGGACATATTGACTATTGGAGGAACAATTCGTAAGACTTACGGTATAAGTCACTTGTAGGGAAAGTGCTATAACCACTGCATTGGATTTTGGACTTTGGACTTTGGACCCGCTAAACCGGATTTGGAAGTTTAGAATTTTGAAAAAATTTGGTTTTGGTTTTGGAAATTTTGCATCACATTTTGGTTTGGACTAACTCCTGATTGGACTTTGTTATGTGTTTTATTTGGATTTATTTGTTGTTTTCTATTTTTATTGTTAGGGGTAGAACAATAAATCTTTTTTTGAATGAGAAGCATGCTATTTTCCGTACTGTTATTTACTTTTATTACGGTTGCTTCCCCGTGTATGATCCCATGGTAAGTATAGTGAGGTTACTTGCTGGGCGAAGTGTCGCACATGCTACTCTTTATCATTTTCTTTCACATGAGCAGGATTACGAGTTAGTTTACGTAGAGGATGATTTCCACTGAGAGAGTTGAGTTGCTCGTGGCCTTTTGAGGATGATTCTGATAATAAGTTTAGAGGACTTGTGATTTTAGCTCTACACATTTTTATGGAGACTCAGTTATTTACTTCGTTTTATTTCAGAATTTGTATTGATTTAGTTTGACCTAGACCTTTGTACATTATTTATTGGTTATGCTGATTTCGAGATTCATTTTGACTTCCGGTGTCATCGATTTGCGTCACACTGTTGACGTGTATTTGCATTGATTTTGGCGCATTGTATTTTCCTTAGAAAAATACGACGGGTGAGTCGTTTCGAGTACTAGGGCTCGGGACTTGTCGCTACATGGATGTTGAGATTGCAAAAATGCATAACATTTTCTATGACAGAGGTCGAATACGTTGCAATCTCGGAGGCTAAAAAAGAGATTAGTGTGGTTAGTTAATTTTCTGAAATAAATTGAAAGGGATAAATGTAGCAGACTGCTTATACCGATAGCCAAAGTGCTTTGTGTCTAAATTAATAATAAATAAATAAAAACGTGAGACGCACTTGACTTTTTTACTATAACCATAGTCGAACTTAATAAAATAAATGATTTACAATTTAACCTTGGCAAAAATTAATAAAAAATAATTTAAATTATTTGTGGCAATTGAGTCGGAAAATTAATAAAAATATTTGAACTGAGAAAAATATATTCTTACATCATAATCATGGCCAAAATGTAAAAATATATTTTCACAAATACTATTTGTGTATATCCACCGTTGACTATTTTAATATTGAAAGATTTTGATTTATATTTAATAAAATTCATTCACTAATACATATTCCTATTATTGTACATCTATGTAAGTACATAGAGAGCTGGGAGTCTCACTATAATCAAACTCTCTATCCCTTAGGATGGAGGTATTGTTTGCCTGTCTCTTATCCTCCCCAGACAATAGCGATAGATTTTTCTGTCATTGGGATATACTGGGTATGTGTTGTTGTTGTAATATTAAATGTTAACTTAAAAAAAGAATATCACTGTTTTTGTCAGAAGAGTGGCTTCATTGTTTTTCATGAAACGCTTAATTATACACTTGGGCAGCAGGTATATGAGAGAAAAATAATTAGAATGGTGACTGCACTTATATTAGGACACTAATATGATTCTTATATAGGAATCAACGAAACTGTTATAAATAAGTATGATGTCATTTTGGAAAACACATACAATTTAAACAATTGACGCTGCTTTCAGCTTGCAAAAATGAAAAAAAAATGGTTGTTTTTATGTTATAATCATGGTCGAAATTAATAAAAATAAAAACAAAAGGAAAAGTGTGCTACACTTGAATTTTTATTATAATATAGGACAAATAAATCTAATCGAGGGATGAATTTGAATTTGTTTCACTATAATCTTAGTTGAACTCAACAAAAATAAATACAATAGTGGGATACACTTGAATATATTTTTATATAATCATTGCCAAAATTAATAAATATAAACGAAACATTTCTTTTAAAAAATGACATACAACTTAACTATTAGATACAATCGTTTAGTTTGAAAAACTTAAAAAACTGTTTCTTTTATGCTATAATCATGGTCAAAATTAATCAAAATAAACTGAAAGGTGGCATGCACTTGAATTTATTTTTAAGATACCATGGCCGAAATTAATAAATATAAATAGAATAGAGGCTTTCAATTGATTTTCTCTTATTATAGTGGTCGTAATAAACAAAAAATATAGAATTTTTGTTGGACTTGATTTTTTTATTACAATCATGTCCGAAAATAATAATTGTAAATAAAATAGTGGAATGGCATTGAATCAGAAAATTAATATGATCCTTATACAAGACTTAGCGAAACGGTAGGAAATAAATATCATGTTTTTTCAGAAAATACATGATGTAGCGCCTTGCCTCAGACTAGGTCTCGGAACGGTGCACTCCCCGTACTCTGCTACGAGAAGTACAAGACGTTCATACCATACGTGCGCATGTCAACATAATCATGGTACGAGCGGAAGCAAGATAAATATAAACAAATCATAATCGACATGCGATACTTTACATCATAAATCCGTACAAGTCATAATTACAAGTGCTGAAATATTCTCAATACATCATGAACCAGTGACTAACAGCTTCAATATAATTCCTTGCTACACTTCACCGCCGTCGGTGATCAATCTGGGCTCATCCTCAACAAGTCTGTATAGCGGTACCTGTTCTTTGTAAAGTGATAAGACAAGTATGAGCGATAAATGTAATCGCCCAGCAAATAGACCTACTAGATACGTCATGTGAATCATGCATGGGGAGACGGTGTGAAACGAACATAATATGACACGTCTCTATTTAAATTAAATTGACATACATAAAAATAATAAACAACATAAAATACATATGGAATTTATCATCGTAGCTTAGTAAAACACTTCATTCTATTTAATCTGTAACCTCACATACATGTCCATATTTAGCTTCTAAACCATAACTTAGGCTAGTGTCATACATCTTACATCCACCACACTTTCATGCTTAATCTCTACATTGGTCAACTTATTCATCATAAACTTAAGGACATTCGAAAGGTAATCTAAGGTATCATGGCCATGATATGATGCATAAAACATGACTTTCATAAACACAACATGATTTTTCATAAACATAACATGACTTTTCCGTAAACATGCATAACTTGGCATTTCGTATATCACAATCATAACATGGCATTTCATAACATGAAGACATAACATTTCATAATGACTATAGCACTTTCATAAGAATAATAACGCACGACATACTGAATGATTTCCTCATATAGTATATGTACAACATAAAACATAGGTACTTGTCCTAACGGTGACGCATTATGACGGAGATCCTGTGTCCCAGACCCGATGTTACGCTCAGTCATAACATAGACATATGCCCCTGACACCTACCACTCCGGTCCTGATGTTAGGACATCGCACCAACATAACATAACATAATCATGATCATGAATATTACATAACATATCGTGTGTTGAAAAATATGTTTGGATAATTTTCAAGGTCATGATTTTAAGTGGTGAATACTTAAAAATGTCACACATGGTGTTACAAATGATTAAAAGTTGAAAAAGTGAAGAAAAATGACATCGATCTCTCAAGTTGTTGCACTTCGATCGATCGATGTACATCAAACCCTCCATCGATCGATCCATGTAAGGCAGAGAAAATTCAAGACCTTACCGTGAGACATCAGTCTCTACAATTGAGACACATCGATCGATCGATGTACACATCAAACCTTCGCTTCGATCGATCGATGTCGGTCAGAGACAAACTCTGAAACTCACTGTGAGACATCAATCTCTGAAGTAGAGGCACTTCAATCGATCGACGTCTAAGGTTTTTAGAAATATTTTTCTAAAATGTGATAAAATGGTTGTTTTCATTTTTACATGATTTATGTATGTTTATCATGTTAGTATTATGTGTTTTTGATGATTATAATTATATCTTGTTGCTAATGTGCCTTGGAAGTTTCTACAACTTACCAAAAAGGGCAAAATTCGTATTTTGAGTTTGTGTAGGTAATTGACATGGTGAAAATGTTCAAGGACACTTTTATCTCTTATTTATCATCACAAAAGTATTATTATATCTATTTCTAACCATCGGGGTCATTTCTGGAATTTTCTCTCACCAGGGGTATTTTGGTCATTTTATCCACGAGGGCAGTTTCGGTATTTTTACTCAAAGAATCTCTTGAGTATCTTATTATCTTCATTCTGGAGTTGATTTATGATTATCTTGAAGATTATTTGGTGGTTCTCTATTTTATTTCTCTATTTGATGACATTATGGATAATAGCGGGATATGTGACGTTATTCGATGTCACATTCTATTTTTTCTTAGAGACCTTCTTATATATGTTATTGGAAGCTTTCAATAATTATTTTTCAGATATTATAAGGTGTTCTTGGTGCAAAATTTATTGCAAGATACAAAGGAGAAAAAGTGAAAATTCTGGTGTTATATGTTGACATAATCTTATTAACTATTATGTATCATTTTTTTCTTCAAAAATCTGAGTTGATATACATATATACTACCTCAAAAAACGTTCACAATCATGTGGAGATGATGATTTATATGTTTTATGACATGTGTACAAGTGGACAAATCAAATACAAGCTAGTTGGCAAAAATTGTCAACTTGGAATTTCATTTTGAATGCAACGGCTAGTCAAAGGCTGCTTGGAGCTGTTTTATCCGAATTTGTTCAGCCTCACATTCCCTATTATCTTGCCAAGGAGTTGAGGGTATAATGGAGGAATATGTCATCTTATCATTGGGTATTATATTCATATTTTCCAAGTCATTTTGCAAGACAAAATTTCGGCCATGCTGAATTTTAATATGGGCCAATCATTCTTCTTTATGTTGCCAAGTGTACAAGATGATTATGTGGCCAACCAATGATGTGAAGACAACTAGGAATTGATGATAAAGATGGTGACATGTAAGAGTTCTTATCTTCAAAGCCTATTTCACACTATAAATAGGAGGCAAAGGTGAAAAAGAAGAACACACACTTGAAAGCAAAAAGTTGAAGCTCATTGTCTTGCTATCTTCTTCTCTTCATTCTTGTATCATTCTTTTTGTAGCCAAGGTGTTCTTGTGAAATTAGTTGAGTAGCTACACGCCTCTTGTGTCTCGTTTGTAAGATTGGTTAGCCAAATTTATAAGGTTACACCAATAAGTGGTAAAGTTGGATGTTCCTTGGGACTAGAGTAGGTTACATTGACCGAACCAGGATAAATCTTTGGGGTTCTTGTCTTCTTTTCACTTTTCTATTTTTCTGCCCGTTTTCATTGTATTTTTCATCCAACTTCACACGTCTTGAAAAAATAGCAAAACACTTTTCAAAATTTGTGATTTTTGGGAGAGTTGTACTTCAGACAGTTAGCTTTTATTTACAACAAGAATCACTTGATTTGAGCAAAGGAAAGTTAGTCTTTCAGTCGTTGCAAGATAACTGCTCCATTCTGGCTGCAATTTGACCAGTTTCAAGAAAACTTGAATTCTGTTTTCATCAAGGATAGTTTAAGGTCAGGCCTTGTGAAAGCATAAACTAGACATCCTAAGGAGTGCTTTGATATAAAGATCAACCTTTTTGATTGAATATTCAAAGAGAAACACGTTTTCAAATTTCAGCATTATTCTATCCCATTCTGTCTAGATTGAACATCTACATCTTTTTATTTGGTTGAACGGCCAAACGATCTTATTGTTGTCTCATTTTTAGACACAGTCTAGTCAAGGCACTGAAGTTAATTTCTGAAGAGTTTTATAATTTTTGAGTTATGTATACTGAGTTTTGAATTTTTTTTAAAAATGGGTACTGAATCTGAGGAGGAGGTCTCAGATTCTATTTTCGAAGGGGAATTTAACAAAGGGTAGTGGTGTAATTTCAGCTAACCACTATCAGCCCCCCTCTAATCATGTTTACTGCAGGTGTACGGTCCATCATCGTGTGTTGTTGGAATCATTCGTCTCATATTTATTATTCATACGCGTATGAACTTTTAAAACATGAGATGCGATAAAACGATTTTCAAACTTTCATGTCATGTAACATGAATGTCAGCCAAAAGAGGGCATTTTGGTCATTCTATAACTTATCATCAAACATCCATCACTTATCCATCTCCTACATGTCATAACTTAAAGAAAGTACCATTTTTACTCCTAAAGGTACCATTTGGCCATAATCATTAAAATAACATATAATAAAGTAAATAAAGTCATTTATCTCCTTAGAATATATCTTTGGCTGTGTATATATATTTGTTCCTACATATATATTTTTATACAACATACATATAAGTGTTCATAGTACATAATAAAATAAAGTCTTTACCTTCTTAAAATATATTTTTGGCCGTGTATATTTATATATGTTCCTAGATATATATTATTTTATACAATATACATATAAGTGTTCATAATACATAATAAAGTAAATAAACTCATCTATCTCCTTAAAATATTTTTTTTGCCGTATACATATAATATATGTTCCTACATATATATATTTTTACACAATATACATATGAGTTGAAGGAGAGGGAGAGAAATTGGTGGGAACCTTGTTGGGTTTTCCAATGAAGATGTGTGGAGTGTTTAGGAGGAGTTGTCTTCAAAAGGGTGGCTTTGGCCGACTCTTCTTGGTTGTGGAGGGAGAAAAAATGATTGCAACTTCCTTGGGTTGGATGTTGGAAAGATTTGTAGAAAAAGATACAATTCATGTGTTGTATGGTAAGTTTTTGGACTTTTTTGAGGTGCATGCCTCATGTTCTTTTTCTTAAACTAGAAACCCCTCTTTTCCCACATGGAATGGCCACCCCCCACAAGTTATCTTTCTCTTCTTTCTTTTTTCTAAGAATATTAAATATATTTCCATTTCTTGCTTTTGTTTTCCTTTTTCTTTAATTGAAATAAAACTTGTGTTATCTTTTTCATTCCTATTTAATTTCTCCTACTAAATAACTTGTTACACTTCCTATCCTATTTTGCCACTATGTATGTATTCCTTATATATTTTACTTTCTTTCTAATTACTTATTCAAACAACACAATCATATCACAAAATCAATTTATATACACACATAATATGCTACATTAGTCTATATAAGTAACAAGTCAAAAATGAGGGTGTAACATTTCCTCCCCCTTTATAATAAGTTTCATCCTCGAAACTCGTACCTTAGTTGGAAAAAAATAAGGATACCGTCATTGCATTTGTTGTTTCAGTCCTCTCCGAATGATTGCTCCATTGCACTTTGACATATGGAATGGAACGCCTCTTTAACATAGTCTCCTTGCGGTCGATGATGCAAACTGAAACCTCCTTGTAAGTGGTGTTCTCTTGGATCTCAATCAGTAGTACGTCCAAAACATGACTGGGATCATGAATGTATCACTATAAATGTGACACGTGAAACACATCACCACATGTGCCAGTGTCGGTGGCAAGGCTAGGCGATAAGCTACTGGCCCCATCCTTTCCAAAATCTCAAACAGACCGATGAACTGCAGATTTAACTTCCCTCTTACTCCGAATCGCATCACCCCTTTTGTTAGCGAGTCTTCAGATATACCTTCTCACAGATGTCAAACTCAACTGGTCGTCGCCTCGAGTCTGCCCAACTTTTACTGCAGTCCTGGGCTGCCTTCAGCCTCTCGCGAATCACCTTAATCTTTTGTCAAGTCTGCCCCACCAATCCTAGACCTTTAAGAACTTTCTCCCCGACCTCGTCCCAGTACAGTAGAGATCTACACTTCCGACCGTAAAACGCATTGATGGATGTCATCCTAATCGCACTGTGGTAGCTATTATTATACAAAAACTCCATCAGCTTTAGAGACTTATCCTAGATACCACTGAAATCTAAGGCACAAGCACGTAACATATCTTCCAACGTCTATATGGTCCTCTCCGACTAACCATCCGTCTGCGGGTGGAACGCGATGCTTATCCAAATCTCTGTCCCCATGGCATGCTAACATGATGTCTAGAACCATGAAGTGAATTCATTGTCATTCCATGCAAACTCACCATATCAGTAATACACATACTCACCGATCGCTCCATGGATGCCTGAATCGACATGGGTAGGAAGTGGGCAGATTTAGTGAGTCGGTCCACAATTACCCTATCATATCATTTCTGCTTCTTGTCATAGGAATTCCCGTAGTGAAATTTGTCTTGACATGCTCCCATTTTCATTCGAGAATCTCCAATGGCTGTAACAAGCTAGCGGGTCGCTGATGTTGAGCTTTGACTTGTTGGCAAACTAGACATCGCTCGACGAACTTAGCTATCTATGGCTTAATGGCGTTCCACCAATAACTCTGTCTCAAATTGTGATACACCTTAGTCGCTATCGACAATTGCAAACTGTGCGCCTCCTTCAGAATCTCTTTCTTAATATCATCATCATCTGGCACACATAATCTCTCTCTGGGCCATAAACTACCGTCGTCTCGAATCTGGAAGTCCCTATCGGCTCCTGCTTTAACTTCTCTGAAATTCTCAACAACTCTTTATCACTATTATGGGCTTCTTTATTACGGTCAATCAAGGTGGTGGTGATCATCAACGTCACCAGAACACCCATGGTAGAATCAACCAAATCTAACCTAAACTCGACCATCTCACACTCAAGAGGAGTCTGTCTGGCATGCTTGGACTTTCTGCTCAATGCGTCAGCCATCTTATTCGCCTTGTCGGGATGGTAATGAATGGTGAGGTTGTAATTCTTGATTAGCTCCAACCATATCCCCTGCCTCATATTCAGTTATTTATGAGTGAAGAAGTACGTCAAGCTCTTGTGGTTGGCGTACCCTCGCATCTCTCACCATACAGATAGTGCCACCAGATCTTAAGTGCAAACACAACTGCTGCCAACTCCAAGTCATGCGTCGGGTAATTCTTCTCGTAGGTTTTAGCTGTCTGGATGCATATGCTATCACCCGATCATTCTGCAGCAACACACATCCTACAAGAGAGGGGTTAAAGCAATCGAACTATTCATGAGATTATAACAATACAAGTCATTTTGTTATTTAACTAGTCCATTCCAGGAAGCATCACATCAGACTATGAATTCTTCGCTTGAGATGGGTTGCGCCAATACTGTAGCCGAAGTCAGTCGCTTCTTGAGCAAGTGAAGCTCTGCTCGCACACTAGGGTCCACTCGAACGTCGTCATTTTCTGCCTCAGTCTTGTAAATGGCACTCCAACTCTGGAGAACCCCTCGACGAACCTTTGGTAGTAGCCTGCGAGTCCCAAAAAGCTCCTCACCTCCGTGACATTTGTAGGTCTCGGCCACTCAGTCACTGCCTCAAACTTCTTGGGGTCGACCGATATACCATCCTTTGAAATCACATACCCCAAGAATGTCATGCTCAGCAACCAAAACATCAATTTTCTAAACTTAGCATACCACTTCTTCTCTCTCAGGATACTCAAAACCGTCCTTAAATGTTCTGAATGTATCTCCTCGTTGGGTGAATAAATCAGGATGTCGTCTATGAAAACCACCACATACTTGTCCAACTGCTCCTAGAAGACTGTATTCATCAAGTCCATAAATGCAGCAGGGGCATTGGTCTGTCCAAATGGCATCAACAAAAACTCATAGCGTCACTGGGTCTGAAAGGCAGTCTTAGGGACGTCGGCGACCTTGATTTTCAACTGTTGATATCTGGACCGAAGGTCAACTTTGCTGAATACCTTATCACCCTTCACACAAGTATACCATTTACAGTTTGGGTATATCGGGTATAAACAAATTTGATTAGGGAAAGTACTTACTCGTAACTGATCGAACGAATCATCGATCCTTGGCAAGGGGTACTTGTTCTCGATGGTGATTTTATTCAACTCTCGATAGTCAATGCACAAGCGCATGCTATCGTCCTTCTTTTTTACAAAATAGCACTGGAGCTCCCCACGGATAAACACTGGGCTGTATAAATTTCTTACGATCAGCTCCTGTAGTGCCGTTTTGATTCTTTCAACTCATTGGGGGCCATCCGATAAAGTGCTTTAGAAATGGGTTCTGCTCCTAGAATAATGTTAATCTTACACTCCACTTCTCGATCTGGAGATAGCCTTGGAAAATCGTCTGGAAAACATCTGAAAATTCTCGGACCATGGGCACATCATCAATCGATGTTGTCTCTTGTCCGCCGCTCATCACATAAACTAGGGATCTCACATCACCTTTCCTCATGGCGCGGTGTGCTTGTACAGTTCTCAAATATATGTTTTGTCAGACTTTCTCCAACTTTTTGTTACCCTGATAGGTAACCTCTTGTCGAGCTAGATCCCTGATAACCACCTATTTCTCTCGGGAATTTATCTGTGCGTGATTTTTAGACAGCCAATCCCTTGCCAAGATAACATTGAAATCCCCCAAATGTATCGGAATCAGATTGATAGTGACAAACTACCCCTCCATCTCGATCTCGCAATCTCGATACATATGAGAGAGACAATGGCATGATCGCCAGCGTCCTGAACTCGATAGGGTGTCTCTAACCATATCGGGCAAGTGTTAAGGTTCTTGGAAAACCTCTTGGAGACGAATGAGTGGCTAACGCCACTATCATACAACATATTAGCTGGAATACTATGCACTATATCGCACCTGGGACATTCACGTATTACATGCAAGGTTCAAATAATCACATCATAAAAATCAATTAAAATGTACAATTTTTAGAATTACCTTTTACCACATCCGATGCATCATGTGCCTCAGCATCGGCCATAACGTGTAGCATCATGTTGGCCCTTGGCCTATTCTGCGGATGCGGTGCATCTCTTCATGGCATCTTCTTCGGGTTTGGGCAGTCCCAAAAGATATGTCCCGTCTGGCCGTAATTGAAACACGTCCATGTCTTTCTCCGGCACTCTCTAGGGTGGCGTCTCTCACATGTAGGGCAGAGAGGTACTACTGACGTCTACCCGGCCAGAATCTGTTGTGAACGCTGAGCCCCTATTGCTGCTATGGTCTCGAGAAGCTCCGGGGCTTTGGCCTCTCTCCTAGATCGGACACCTCTGGAATCTCTTTGCCTCTTACCCTTGGCCTCCTCATCGCGCAGAATCAAGTCTCGTTCTTCTCGGTAGCAGGCATCCAGAAGCTCCTGGAAATTCCTCAGATTCTCATTCACGATCCATATGCGAATGCAAGAGTTCAGCCGTCTCACAAACTTAATCATCTTCAATGGCTCGTCAGTCATAATCAATGGCATATATCTCCCGAATACAATGAACTGACTGGTGTAATCCGCCACCGTCATACCTGGACCTTGACTCAAAGACTAAAACGCCCCGATCTTCTCCAATGTGACAGATGGTGGTATATAGAACATTCTTGAACTCTTTTAAGAGTCAGGCCCATCCAACTGGTGCGGCAGACTCTGCAGATTTGTCTTCCACCACTAGTTTGCCTCTCCAATGAGGAAAGGGGAACAACTCATGCCTTCATCTTGTCCGTCACCTGGATCAACTCATAATTATTCTCGATCTCGTTGAGCCATCTCTCAGCCTCATCAGGATCAGACCCCCCTGCAAACATTGGTACCCAAAATCATTTTATCTCTCCATAATAGAAACGGCTATCCAACTATTGTTGCGGAGGAGGATGTGCAGCTTATGGTGGCCCGGGCTGATTCTGCCCCATAGCCTATCCAATCTGAATCATAGCATCAATAAATGCCTACGGAAGACCTCCCAGTGCAGATCCTGGTGATGGTGGCACATGCTGTGGTGCAAGTGCCTGGGGCTCAGGTGCTAGTGGCGTAAGGGCCTGTGGCGCCCCAATACGCCTATCTCTCGGAGGGCGACCACGTGGATGAGGAGGCATCCTATTGTGAATAAACAGGTTAGTCTCAAATAATCACAAATAATACAACTCTTAAGTCTATCGCATTCTAGCTTTAGGTATGACTTCTTCATTTTCATCATATGCGTGCATACATTTTATTCCATTCTATTTCATTTTAATCTAAAGTTATTAGTTTCTTCTATGGTCATCTCTTAGGTCTAAAAATCAATACTTAAGTCTAAGGCCTTTGTCTATATTACAATTTCACCTGTGGATCTAGAGCTTAGGCTCTGATACCACCTGTAGCATCCCGCTTGGGACTAGGGTCTTGGCATAGTGCACCTGCCGTATAATACTAAGAGAAGTACAAGGCGTCGATACCAATTGATGCATGTCATGAAACAAAATGCGCGCTGATATAGTGGAAGCATCATAACATAACATAAATAACATCAAAAGTCAAGGTACAACTGGAAATAAAATGTAAGTCTGGTACATAATTCTCCAAAGGGTACATAACCATCAAAATAAAAAGAGTTAACTACGAGTCTCGGACCTACGTCACAGTCAAGGATATCCCATCTCTGGCTCATCCTCTACAAACTAAGTGCCCGGTCCCTGTGAGCTGCAAAGTATTTCAAACACAAGTGTGACCGATGATATAATCGCCCAGAAGTATACCCCCTTAGACATGCCATAGGATCATACACACGGAGATGGGCACCCAAAAATAAATATAATATAAGTGACACAAAAGTAATAAGACCATTTCCACAAGCATAACTAACACGTCGTAATACAAGTGTCATAAAAGTTCGACATATCCATAAGTTCAAATATTAAATCCATTTCTTTTAATCCAAGAAAATGCATAATCAAATAAGGTAAATCCATGGTCCAATAAAGGTCCATAATCAATGAAAAGCATAATCCATAAGAATAAAGTCCATAATCAATATCCATGTAAATTCCATACACATTTATATGCTTTTCATGATCCATGATTCAAGTGATGCATAATTTACAGGAAAAGACAATGCATGTCCATATCCATATCGGGTCAGAGACCAGTCCACCCAGCCAGAGGCCGATCCATATTCATATCTGGTCAGAGACTGTTCCATCTCCATATCCAGCAAGAGGCCGACCCATATCCATATCTGGTCTAAGGCCAGTGCATAACCATATCTCATCTGCGGTGGGTATTGTGATTTTGCAAACAATACAGATGCAGGTTTCCATATCCAAATCCAATGAATTTTCGCAACATGGCATGCATAGTTATCCCTACTATTCATAATATAATATAGTGCCATAATGATACAAATTAATAAAACGATGCAATGCATGTGCATTTGATTAGAGGCCACTTCCATCCGCGGTGGGGCGTGATTTCACAAACAATGCAAGGCTTTTCCATGTTCCAAATCCAATGAACTTTGTAAAGGTGAGACGCATCATGATCCATGTCCATGCACACACATATACATTTATATATATACACACACACACAAACATAATAGAGAGTTCATATAATTCCTAATTTGATTACATTTGTTTACTTGTCCATTCCTTGTCCAAGTGATTATGCCCCTACTTACCCATCTAAGATCTATGTCCATTCATTTTTATCTACTAATCCATAGTAAGTGTAAAATCCATAGGTTCCATGTGTTCATAGTACAATTATATTTCCATCCAATTTTTCTATCTTTCCACCTATTATGGCTGAATGTATATGAACATCTACAACTCTTGTTACGCCTTCCATAACTCCAACGAAACATCTAACAAATGATTTACCAACTCCATATTATGTCTCATCATTTCCAAAACTACATTTTTACATAAAAAGGGCCTTCATGGCGGAAGGGTTGAGCATATGGTGGATCTCGATTTTAATTTCACCAAGCTAAGGAATATACTCATAACTTATTATTTTCTTCCCTTTAGTATCTACGATGTAACAGCCTTATATTTCCTCCATATGAATGGCCATATGGCCGAATGGAATGGATGCCAACCCATTCATATCTTTACACCACACCCTCTTTTTTACTTTACCCTCTTTTCTTCTTCCATTTTCCTTTTTTTCCTAAGGTCAAAAGATCATATTTTCTAGTATGACCCTATTATGTCTTATGAGTCCAAGCATAATAACTTTTCATGCAAAAAGGCTATGTGGCCAAAAGTAGCACATGCATGCATACACATCATTATTCTTCTCGCTCACATGTTTGTGTGCTACTTTCTCTTTTTATCTTTTCTAAAAAATCAAGACAACTCCATCTTATTCTCCTCCTTACCTCTCGGCGAAGTCCTCCCAAGGAGAACCCAAATTTTCGATTTGGCTATAAGTTCAAGATAGAAGGGATTTTATTATACCAAGATGTGGGTGACTCACTTTTGTCTTTAACTTACTCTTTTTCATACTCATATATCCAACTCTTATTCAAACAATTATGCTCAAAAGGAAAATAAAATCCCCCTTGGCCGAGAGCTTCATAAAGGGACCAAGGTGAAGCCTTCTTGTAATTTAACATAATCTGTGAACTAAGAACCTAAAGTATGCATGCAATCACATCTTTATTCCTAAACTTGTATAAAATGAATATTTTTTCACTTTTCTTTAACATGGCCGGAGTTTCTTCCATGCATGCCTATAAATATGCTCTAACTTCACATGCACGGTCTCATCCTCTATTGTACATTCTTTTTCCTCTTCTTGTTTATACTCTTACCAAAACTGTCTTGTCTTTCGCCTGAGTGTACATGCAAAACATGTTTACTTGCTTTTTGTACCTTGTTTCTTCATCTAATCTATTATCCTCTTAACTACTATTGTCATCCTCATCTTTAGACATGCAAGGTCAAACCTATGTATACATATAGTCTTTCTCTACATACAAGCCTCCTAAATGCATCTCTTATGGTCAATTTTACCTAAGCCCTATTTATCTATAATATGGCCAAAAATTGCATGCAAGCCGCAAAGGCTCACATCCAAGGCCTATGGCTAGATGGTGTAGGAAAAAGGAAGCTTGAAAATACTCATGCATGATAAATTTTACTTCTATAAATTACTTAGCGGTAGAAAATGCATCAAAAGCCTAAGCAAATACACTTGCCTACTATTGATTTCAAGCTTTAGAGTTTAAAAGAAGTCTTCTTGATGAAGACTTCAAGACTTGCTTCCTTTGACTTGTACGGGCACACGGTTAGAGAGGTAAGAAGGAAGGAGGTAATGAATAAATATAATAAAGGGTAGAATGGAGATATTTGGAATCACATCTTCATGAACCTTAGCTTGCTATTTCTTTCTACTTAGCCCCTTAACACTTGAGCTCCAAGCTTAGTTTTGAAGTTTGGAGTTCTTGGCTTAACTCTTGAAGGAAGATGGATGAGTTGTGGGGGGGGGGGAATCTTCTCCCTACTTGGCCTCGAGTACCTCTCGATTTTGAGAGGAAGGGAGTGGTTGAAGGTCTTTTCCTTGATGGATTTGGATAGAGAAAAAGAGGTGAAATGTGGAATTTCTTCTTCGTTTGGCCCTTGGTTGCCCACGGTTGGAAGGAGAGGGGATGGGGATGTTAGAACTTGCTTCTAAGTTTCAAGACTTGATGGAGAGGGAGAGAAATTGGTGGGGTCCTTGTTGGGTTTTCACTTGAGGAAGTGTGAAGTGTTTAGAAGGAGTTATCTTCAAAGGTGTAGCCTTGGCCGACACTTCTTGGTGGTGGGAGAGAAAAATGATTGCAAATTTTAATGGGTAGGATGTTGGGAAGCTTTGTAGAAAAAGAACCAATGCATGTGTTGTATGGTAAGCTTTTGGAATTTTTTGAGGTGCATGCTTCCTTTTCTTTTTCTTACACAAGAAACCCTTCTTTTCCCACATGGCATGGCCGCCCCCACAAGTTGTCTTTCTCTTCTTTCTGTTTTTCTAAGAATGTTAAACATATTTCCATGTCTTGCTTTTTTTTTCCTTTTTCCTCAGTTGAAATAAAACTTGTGTTATCTTTTTCATTCCAATTTAATTTCTCCTGCTAAATAACTTGTTACACTTTCTATCTTATTTTGCCACTATATATGTATTCCTTATATATTTTACTTTCCTCCTAATTAATTGTTCAAACAACACAACCATATCACAGAATCAATTTATATACACACATAATATGTTACTTTAGTCTATATAAGTAACGTGTCAAAAATGAGGGTGTAACACGCGGCACTTTGGTTGAGCTTGTTTCTACATTCTCCCTCAATCTTAGTTGTATATATTCATACAACCAACCTTGGATACTAAGTACTCGAAACATTGGTTGAAACATGTTTTTGTTAAGTTGTCTGCAATTTGATCTTTGGTGGGGATGCATACTAGGCTGACTCATTTCCTTCAACCTTTTCCTAGATGAAGTGTCTATCAATTTATATACACACATAATATGTTACTTTAGTCTATATAAGTAACGGGTCAAAAATGAGTGTGTAACACACGCACTTTGGTTGAGCTTGTTTCTACATTCTCCCTCAATCTTAGTTGTATACATTCATGCAACCAACCTTGGATACTAAGTACTCAAAACATTGGTTGAAACATGTTTTGTTAAGATGTCTGCAATTTGATCTTTGGTGGAGATGCGTACTAGGCTGACCTCATTTCCTAGATGAAGTGTCTATCAATTTATATACACACATAATATGTTACTTTAGTCTATATAAGTAACAAGTCAAAAATAAGGGTGTAACATGCGCACTTTGGTTGAGCTTGTTTCTACATTCTCCCTCAATCTTAGTTCTATACATTCATACAACCAACCTTGGATACTAAGTACTCGAAATATTGGTTGAAACATGTTTTGTTAAGATGTCTGCAATTTGATCTTTGGTGGAGATGCGTACTAGGCTGACCTCATTTCCTTCAACTTTTTCCTAGATGAAGTGTCTATCAATTTATATACACGCATAATATGTTACTTTAGTCGATATAAGTACCAAGTCAAAAATGAGGGTGTAACACGCGCACTTTGGTTGAGCTTGTTTCTACATTCTCCCTCAATCTTAGTCGTATACATTCATACAACCAACCTTCGATACTAAGTACTCGAAACATTGGTTGAAACATGTTTTGTTAAGATGTCTGCAATTTGATCTTCGGTGGAGATGCTTACTAGGCTTACCTCATTTCCTTCAACCTTTTCCTAGATGAAGTGTCTATCTATTTCTACATGCTCTGATTTATCATGCTGAAATGGATTCTCGGTCATACTTATTGCTAAGACACTACCACAAAAAGACATTAATGGGTAATTGAGCTTTTATATAGAGATCTGTAAGTAGACTTCCGATCCAAATGCCTTGGCAGATTCCCAATACAAGTGCTCTCAATTTTGCTTCTACACTACTTCTTGACACAACCGGTTGTTTCTTGCTCTACCAAGTAACTATGTTCCCCTACATGAAGGCTCCATAGCTAGTTTTTAATCTCATATCGATCTTGGATCCCACCCAAACTACATCTGTAACTTCGGTCTGCACTCTTCTTGAAAGACAGTCCTTGTCCTGGAGTATTCTTAAGATACCTAATACTTCTTAAAGCAACTTGGAGATGTTTGTTAGTAAGACTATGCATAAATTGTGATACAAAGCTCAGCGCGTATTAAATGTCAAGCCTAGTATGTGATTAATTTTTGATAACTAAGTTTATTAGTTGGACTAATAACCCACTAATTATGCTTATGTCCAGGTTCTACTTGGGTGCTTCCTGGTCTACATCTGAGCAAACCAGTTTCCTTTAAAAGGTCTAGTATATATTTCCTCTGAGACATATGCTTTGCTTCTTTGTTCCTAGTGATCTCCATTGCTAAGAAATATCTCAGCTTACCTAGTTCCTATTGGATCCTACACCTGCAATAAACAACACTAGAGGGGGGAAAATAGTGGTTAGCGGAAATTACACTACTACCCTTGAATAAAATTCCTCTTTGAAAACAGAATTTGAGAGTTACTCACATTCAGTATCCATTTTTGAAAAATTCAAAAGCCAGTGTACACAACTCTAAAAATTATGAAACTTTTCAAAAGTCAACTTCAATGTCTTGACTAGACACTGTCCAAAAATGAGCAAAAATAAGATTGTTTGACCCTTCAAATAAATAAAAAGATTCAGATGGTCAATCTGGACAGAATTGGACAGAATAGTGCTGACCTTTTTAAAACATGTTTCTCTTTAATTACTCAACCAAAAGGTTTGATCTTTATGTCATTAGGATGTATACTTTGAGTTTCAAAAAGGCCCTGACCTGAAACTATACTTAATGAAATCAGAATTCAAGTTTCTTTGAGACTAGTCAGATTGCAGCCAGAATGAAGCAGTTATATTGAAACGACTGAAAGAGTAACTTTCCTTTGCTCAAATCAAGTGATTCTTGTTGCAAATGAAAGCTAACAGTCTGAAGTATAACCCCACAAACATCACAAATTTTGCAAATGTTTTGCTATTTTTTCAAGACGTGTGAAATTGTATGAAATCTGTAATGAAAACGGGCAGAAATTAGAAAAGTAGAAAGAAGACAAGAACACCAAATATTTATCCTGGTTTTGTCAATGTGACCTACTCAAGTCTCAAGGAACACCTTTCCTTGCATTTTACTATGGAATGAACACAAATACAACAAGAGCCAAGCTTGATCCTTGGGTTAAACACCAACCCTACTCAAGACTTAGATGAACACCTCTATGCAGCTTAGGCTACAACACCTCTACCACTTATTGGTATAGCCTTATAAATTTGGCTAACCAATCTTACAAAATCAACACAAGAGGCGTGTATAATATAGCTAAACAACAACAAGAAATGAAACATCTTAGTTACACAAAGAATGAATCAAGAAGAAGAGAATAGCAAGAATAATATGTCAACATCTTCACCATCAACTCTTAGTTGTCTTCACATCATTGGTTTGCCACATAAGCACCTTGTACACTTGGCAATATCAAGCAACATAATTGGTCTACCTTGGCACTTGTTTGGAAGATTTTATCCACATTGAATTGTCTTGAAAATAATGAAGACAATATAAAGGATTAAGATGGCATATTCCTTCCAAAATTCCCTGAACTCCTTGGCAAGATAATAGGACATGTGAGGCTGAAAATTTTGAACAAAAACAGCCCCAAACTTCAGCTCCTAGCCATTGGGTTTGAATTGATATTTCCAAGTTGGCAATTTTTGCCAACTAGCATGTTTTTTGTTGGTCCACTTGTACACAAGTCATAAAATGGATAAGACATCAATTCCAACTGTATATAAACGTTTTTGAGCTGATAATAAAGTATACATTCTCAGATTTAATGAAGAGAAATCAGTAAATAATAGTTAACAAGATTATGTCAACATATAATCCGAAATTCCCACTTTTCTCCTTTATATGTTGTGATGAATTTTGCACCAAGAACGCCTTATAATCTCTGAAAAATGATGAATGAGAGCCTCTAATATAACATGCGTAAAAGTCTTCAAGGAAAAAAATAGGATGTGACACGAAAACCGTCACATATCCCGCTACCATCGATAATATCATCAAATGAGAGAATATTATAGAAAACCATCAAATAATCTTCATGAATACCATAAATGAACTCCAGAATGAATATAATAAGATACCCAAGAAATTCCTAGAGTGAAATGACGAAACTGCCCTTAGGGGGTAAAATGACCTAAATGCCCCTGATGAGGGAAAACTCTGAAAATGACCTCGATGGTCAGAAATAAATATAAGAACACCTTTCTGATGATAAAAAAGATAGGAATAAGTTGTTGAATTATTTTCACCATGTCAAGTGCCTACAAGAACTCAAAATACCACTTTTGCTTTTTTTGGTAAGTTGTAGAAACTTCCAAGGCCATTAGTAAAAAGATATATTTATAATCATAAAAAAAAGTAATAAAAAGACAATATACATATATGAAAAATATGTAAATGGAAACAATCATTTTATTACTTTTTAGAAAAATTTCTCCAAAAACCTTAGACATCGATCTATCTATGTCATAATTTTAGAGACTGATGTATACATCGATCGATGGATATACATCTGCTGAGAGATCATCAGGTTTTGTTTTTGATTCTGTGTGACATCGATCGATCAATGTAGAGATCTATGTACATCGATCTTTGGCTGAGAGATCTATGTACATCGATCTCTGGCTGAGAGATCTATGTACATCGATCTCTTGTTGAGAGATCTATGTAGAGACCTATGCATAAATAGATCTGTGGCTGAGAGATATACGAAGAGATCGATGTCACTTTTTCATTTGTTTCAAATTTGTGACATTTTTATATAATCAACACTTAAAATCATGACTTTGAAAATTATCCAAACATATTTCTCAATAGATCCTTCATCTCAAATTGCTTGGATAGTTGTGTCTTAATATTATCTATCCCATGGTTATCGTGCTCAGTTATTATGATATCATTTATGTACACTATTAAAACAGTTGGCTCCCCTCTGGTGAAATTCTGGTGAATAGTGTATGGTCACTATGGCTTTGGATAAATTTTTGGTCTTTCACAGTTTTATGAATATTTTAAACCAGGCCCTTGGTGACTGTTTTAGCGCATATAGTGATTTCCTTAACCTATAGACCTTATCTATTAGTTTCGTCACTGAACCCTTGTAGTATACACACATAGACTTCCTCTGCTAAGTCTCCATGTAGAAATGCGTCTTTTACATCTAATTGATATAGTTCCTAATCAAGGTTAATAGCTATAGAGAAAATGACTCTAATGATATTTAGTTTAGCAACTTGGGCAAATGTTTCTAAATAATCCATGCCATATGTTTGCGTAAATCCTTTGGCCACTAATCTTGCTTTATATGTATTTATGGTTATATTATTGTTGTATTTGATTGTGAATATTCATTTACACCTTAGCTGTTTATACTAGTCGAGCTGGGGATTAGCTCTTTGGTTTGATTTTTTACAAAGGCATCCATTCATCAAGCATAGTGTTCCTCCATTCAGGTCGGCTTAGTGTTTCTTATATATTTTTGGGTAATATGTCATTATCAAGTGAGCATACAAATGTTCTAAATTTTGGATTCAACTTTTTATAGGATATGAACCCTTTTATAGGGTATTTGGTACAAAAAGGATTCGTAGTGCATTCTCTTGTTCATTTCCTTAATGCTATTAGTCTGTCATCTATTTGAGATTCAGCTTCAGATTCAGTTTGAGTTTCTTCGAGAGAACCTCATTCTTCTGTCGTGAGTTGTGTGTGCTCAGATGTATCAGGTAGGCTATCCCATCCCAGGTCTTCCTGATCATTGGAGGTTGTAGGAAGATAGCTCTCGGTTGAGAATTGAATATGCCGACCTGAGGTACCAAGTTGCTGAGTTGCTGACCTTGCCTATACATGCAATAATGGTTTATATTGAGTATTGTTTATACTATTTATAATTTTTCTATGTTCGTTGTGCCTTAAATCTTCTATTTTGGTTAAAGAATTATAAAATTCGTGTTTTTCATCAAAGGTAACGTCGAGTGTTACATTATTTTATTAGTTAGGCAGTAACACTTATATCACTTTTGTGAGGTAGCGTATCATAAGAAAATGTACTTAACTGATCTAGGATCTAATTTTCCCATTAGGCTGGGCTGAATGAGTACATACGCTATACATCCAAACAGTTTGAATGGTACCTCCGATAGTAGTTCAGTGTATGAAAAGTGTTTGAGGAGCATTTCTTTAAGAGTTTTGAAAGATAAAGTTCTGGATGGCAACGTATTTATTAAGTGTGTGGCTGCTAGCAGAGCTTCATCCCAAGATTGTTTAGGTATGTTCGTTGCAAACATAATAGCTCTGGTTACTTCAAAAAGGTGTCTATTTTTCTTTCAGCGATACCATTTTGTTGTGGAGTATAGGTACAGGAAGTCTGATGTTATATACCATTTTCATGCATAAATGTTTGAATTGTGCTATCTAATTCTGGCCCATTATCTGACCTTAATATTTTAATGGTGCAAGCAATCTGATTTTTAATGAGTGTAAAGTACCTCATAAATGTTTGTCTCACCTTATTTTTTCCCTTTAGTAGCTAAGCCCATGCTACTCTAGTATGATCATCCACAAAAGCCATGAACCATCTTGCACCATTAATATTAACTACTCTACATGGTCCACATATATCAAAGTGAACAAGGTCAAATGGTTCTGAGGACTTGTATATTTTTGCTGGGTAACTCTGTTTTGTATGTTTAGCTAATTGGCAATTTTCACACATAATGTTCTTCAGGTCAGCAGAGCTAAACAATTTTGACAATAGCCTTTTTAAATAACAAAATTAGGATTACCCAGTCTTTTATGCCATAGTAAAATACGTCATATAAAAGAATTTCTAGGGCGTAAAATATTCTGATCATTTGGCTGCTCGGTTGTGCTACTTAAGGCTCTAGTGTCTGACTCAAGTAGATGCAGACCCGCTATATTCCTTGCACCGCCAATCATCCCCTTCATTTTGTTTCTTAAAGACAACATTATGTGGATGAGAAGCAAGCTATGCAATCATTATCCCTAGTAAATTCACCCTCTGATAACAGATTGAAGCTTAGCCTAGGGAAATGCAAGATATCTTTTAAAATTATTTTATCATTGATTATGGTAGGGCCTATCCGGATAACTTCTAAAGACGTGCAATTAGCAATTTTAGCTGTTATGCCCTGCACCCTCCAAAACTTAATTAAATAAGAGAAGAGATTTTAGGAAATTAATAACCTATCAATTATCAATTAATTTTGAGTTAAATAATAGGATTAAGAATTAAAGAAAAGGGATTTAAGTATAATACAATTTAGAAATTCCAGTTTTGCCCTTCCCCATAATAAAAAACTGACAAAGTGTCAGTTTTCCTCATTATTCACAGGAAACAACAACCTCCCCTCTTCCCCTAGTCATAGTCGACTTTTGCAAGCCCTAGGTGAGGAAGACAGCCTTCAAGAACCGATTCAATCTCCGTTTGTTTCCCAATCCAAGTATCAGTAATCAAAGGCAAGTAATTATCTTATAAGTTCCGATGATTTGCAAAGAAAAAAGGCCCTACTTTTGTATCAAAATTTGATCACCATGCAATATTATGCCCTTGTTTATCCATATGTGATTTCTGTGCAATTTCTATGGTTCGGATTTGATGTTTTGGCCATCGTACGTCAAAAACATAATTTGATATTGATGAATGTATGAATTCCTGCAAATCCCCATCCCTTGAATCCCTTTTTGCTACAATATTATTGTTTGATGGGGTTTGAGGGTGAAAGGTGGGATCTTTGAATTGATAGGGTTGAAATCTCTGAGTTCTAGGCTTGAACTTGTGTTATGTATGTGTGTAGTGTTGGGTTTGTGGTTAAGCATGAGATCATAGCAGGGTTGGAATGATTGGGATGAAGTTTGGGAACGATTGGAGTTTTGGTTCTGCAGTTTCTGCAGAAATCACAAAGAAGTTTTTCTGGAATCGTGGACATCAATAGATCGATGTCATCGACTGATGTATATCGATCGATCAATGTAGGAGGGTGGAGAGACTAATGTGAGGCAGGAAGTATTCTGACAGACATCGATCGATCGATGTGAGGGTATGAAGTCACTTCGATCGATCGATGTAGGTTGAGGGATCGACTGAAGTGAGGCAGAAGGTATTCTGATGGACTTCGATCGATCGATGTCAAGGTATGATGTGACATTGATCGATCGATGTAGGGTATGATGTCAACCAGTTTTGTGGGAAAATAGAAGAAGAGAAAGGGAAGCCAGAGGACCAATTGGGTGACACTAGAGACTTCTTAGGACCTGATTGAGGCTAGTGTAAGTCTTGGGAACACGACCTAAGATGGTGAATCAACGGTGAGGACTTCGTGAGGTATTTTGAATTGGACTTCAGTGTGGGTGATCTAAGGGGTTAAGAGTGAATGCTTGAGGCTTCGATAAGGTTCAACTGGAGCGTGTGAGAGTGTCTACTCCATTCCTTGTGTTCCTAGTATGACTGTTTATGTGAGGTAGACCTGAGCATGTAGTGATACGCTTGAATGTGTGAATGAGATGAGCCTCGAGTGATTGAATGATATGTTGGATGTGCATATTTGCATCATGGCACTTGCATTTGCATTATGTTTTGATAAGATCTGTGCCTTGGCACAGGGTATAAAGTCTTTGCGAAATGAGCTGTGATGTGATACAGGGTATAAAGACAAGTTGTAACCATCACAGGGTATAAAGTGAGCTGTAATGTGACGCAGGATATAAAGACAAGCTGTGGATCATTACAGGGTATAAAGTTAAGCTGTGATGTGTCATAGGGTATAAAGACAAGTTGTGGCCCATCACATGGTATAAAGTTATGTGACCGGACATTGTGATATGCATTGCATTGTTTTGAAAAGTATTGCATAAGCATTTGTGACTGTGTAGTATAGAACATTATTTGAAATGGCATGCATCATTTGTTCCGTTCTGATATGATGATTGTTATGTAAGTGACTCATTGTTTACTTATGTGATACTTGTTATTTACTTTTATTATGCAAGTAAAACTGAATTTTGGAATAATTCAGGACATGTGCCCCAATTTCCCCCTTGATATTGATATTTACTCATGTCTTGCCATGTGATGATCTCGTATGTCTTATAAGCGGGTTACTTGCTAGCGTTTTTCGCTAAGGGTTCTACCCGTTGTCTTAAAGAATTGCCCGGATATGATATGATTTTCATAGAGGACGACGACGAGTAGGCTGAATGGGGTGCTTACAGTTCATATTGAGAATTGTTCTAGACTGCTATTGGTTATTTTAACTTTCTTTCATTTGTTCGAGGATTAGATGGATGCGTCTATGAACAGTTTTATTTTACTTATGCTTTTGGGAATAAAGATTTGATGGATTTAGATTTTAGTTTACACATGTCTCTGAGCTTATTTCTCTTGCTTCAGCGATGACGTGTATGTGAGAGTTATGACTTCTGGTAGTCCTCTCAGTAGGCTATAACAGGTGCACCGGTTTAGGTCCGCTGTCCGGGCCAGGGCGCCACAGGTGGTATCAGAGCCTAGGCTTCAGATCTACCTCGGAGACCTAGGTTATGTCATATAGAGTCTTAAGCTATGATTTTGACCTTAAGTTGATCCATTGGTCTAAGTACTTGATCGTAGATATAAGATGAATTGGGTTGGGTGTGTGCGAGTGCGACATAACTTAATCAAAGACTAGACTATTTATTTTCCCTTAACGTATGCAAGTTCGATCCGTGCCACACGTATGAGTTTTCAGTACTATCTTTTTAATTACTGAATGCTAATAAGCATTGATCTTGCAGAAAGATGCCTCCTAGAAGAGAAAACCCTGGAAATGGTGGCAATGGAAACGAAATCCCACAACCACCGCAGATGGTAATCACAAGACAACGGCTAGGAAAAGATAAAACAAGGGTTTTCATCTCTTTTCATTCTTCAACTTTCTACCAAGAGCTCTCAAGTTTCTCTCAAGCTTTTACTCGCAAAACACTTGTATTATTGTGGATTTTACTTTATTTGTGAGAGTGTGATTTGTAAAGAAGAAGAGTCTTCTTCTTGAGTGAAGATCGTGAGGAGCAATGGGTAGATTGTTGGTCAAGAAGCAAGGGTGCTTCTTGTTTGAAGAAATCCAAACCTTGGAGGGTTAGTTGATGGTGTAGTGGTGCATCATACTCACAACAAGAATTTTTTGATGAGGAAGGAAGTTCTTTGGAGGCTAGACTTCAAGGGGTTGGCATTTCTTGTTTGTGATCTAGGCGTGTAGCCTAGTTTCTTACTTTGTAAGTTTTTCTTTGATTGTTTTTTCTCTCAAAAGAAATAACGATCCCCATTTCAAAATTTCTTCTTGTGAAAAACCAAGAAGGTAGAGGAGTAGAGTCATTTGACTTGAACCTCTATATATCTCGTGATCTTTACGCTTCCGCACGTTTATTGCTTGTCAAAGAACACACCTAAGTATAGATTTGTTCTCACCATCGAAAATATGCGGGAAAATATCCATATTTGGTGAACACACTATTCAACCCCCCTTCTAGTGTATTCTAAAAGACCTAACATATATATATATATATATATATATATATATATAGAGAGAGAGAGAGAGAGAGAGTAAAGAGTTCGGGATGGCCGAGAAGGTGAAATCTTCCAGGCCTAATGACACCACCAATGCCATGAGTAATACTGATCTTCGACGTTTCTGATTTTAAACCTGGAAGCCTGGAAAAATCCTGCGCAGCAATAGCACTGAATCCATAAAAGAAAAGGATGACTTATTCATTAAACTGAGGTTTGATGATTTCAGGTTCAAATACCCTGAGTTTTTGATAAAACAAAACCAGCCCGACATTCTTCTCAAAAATAAGAAAAAATGAAAAGAACAAAAACAATAAGAATAACAATTATACAAAAAAAAATTTGCCTTGCTTACCATATGGATGATATATAAGAGAAAATGAAATAAAATAAAATTATTAAGCATGCTAGATAAACATATTAACCAGACGTTTAGGTACATATATTTCGCCAGAGAACTGGAAATTTACAGTTGGCAGAATATAGGATCGTCTATAACTGCAACCCAACAACATACTCATTATATATCATCGACGGTAAAAGCTACCCTTAGTGTATAGGGAATATGATCGTATATAACTAATGCTATTATATCAAACATTCATCCACAGATACTTACCAGAACGAACCGTTTGAAAGAATTCCAAAGTGTTGGCAGAGGCTTTCCTTCAACGACTTCGCACTCGGCTTCTATACGAAGATTCTTGTACCGTACTTGTACCTTTGGCAATTCTATGCCAAATCTGAGAAGGAAAAAAAAGAGTTAGATACACCAGTGCTATAAAAACGAAGACTGAATGATAATCAATCAGATAGAATAGAGCATACAAAATAACAGCTGTAGATCATGTATGAAGACATTGATTTTATCATAGACTAGATCAATCAAGTGATCATGAAAATATCATACGAGAACTTACTTGTCTAAGCGTTTTCTGAGCTTCTGCAATAA